>JAJJWW010004527.1:129595-326092 GCA_023531295.1 Papaver armeniacum
TCGTAGCAACTCTTAGTTGTGGGTGAGATCAGCTAAAGGGAATCGAGTCGTAGAATCCTGGGATTAGAGCCAAGAGCACAAGCTGCCTTGGATCGGTGTGGGATAAAGTGGGTTCATTTCTGGTCCGGAATAGAAGTTAGTTTGTAGTAGGATAGTGTCATAGCGGCTCAATACAACGTGTGTTCAATATGGACTAGGTCTAAGGGTTTTTACGCATTGCGGTTTCCTTGTTAACAAAACTTAGGTGTCTGTATTTATTTCTTTTTCGCATTATATTTTGTTATATAATTGAAATATCCACGAGTAATGCGTTGAATCGATCAATTGGGAAATCCAAACTTTGGTTGTTGATTGAAATTGATTAATCCTTGAACATTGGTCTTTGGTACTGTTCAAGTGATTTCTCTTGCATTCAATTAGACTTCATGATTTCAATTTGCTTGAGTAAGTATTGAATCGAGAAAGTGAGATATAAATCTTTGATATACTTTTTATTAAGATTGAGTATGACTGTCTAGTTGATTCTCTTAAAAGTATATTGGAGTTAGTCCATACAGATTGCTAAGCGAAATATTGGGTGTGGTTGTTAGACCCCCGTTTTTTCAATTATGTTGTTTGAATGTCAAATTAGGTCAGAAAAATTGAAATTATTGTATTGAAGTTATCTGGTCGTCATGGTATCTCTTTAACTACCACTACGACTTTTCATGTTTTGTCTTTGGTAATCATGCTAGGATAGTAGCATAACGATTTTTCATTTCTGAAAATAACATTTGCAGGGTCGTCACAGTCTTCATCCATAAACCTTGATGACTAGTGGTGTAGTATGAACAACCGTTAAGTTTTGAAGATCCAAACAATGACGACTATTTATATACCTTAATGCTCTTGGAGAAATGAACATTATTGTGCGATGTGTTGGTTTATTCTCTACGTAGAATTCACACACACACACATATATATATGTATACTAGGTATCACCCCGGCCTACGGCCGGGGCTCAACCTTTTTTTATTTTTGTTTGTTGTTTGGTCGGCCGGTCAATATTTTCCCACAACATTTTAGTCGGTATGTAGTGATTGGGATCGTGTTTAGTTAGTCAGGTAATAGCAGTCGGGGCCTACGGCCCCGACCATGAGGGACGATCACAGTATTTTTTCGGTCGTGTCATAGTTAGTTTGTTATAATTAGTCGAACCTACAAACGGTGTTTTGTTGGTCAGTTCAAATTATCCGGGGCTTACAGCCTCGGTCGTGGCTCCTTAACTTCTTTGAAAATTAGTATTTGGTATTAAAGTGTTTTGCTGATCCGAGTTGTTTATTCTTCTAACCATTAGGGACGATCCCGAAATTTTGTCGGCCTGTCATAGTTAGTTTGTTATAATTAGTCGAACCTACAAATCTGGTGTTTTGTTGGTCTGTCAAATTAGCCAGGGCATACAACCCCGGTCGTGGCTCCTTAACTTCTTTGAAAATTAGTATTTGGCATTAAAGTGTTTTGCTGGTCCGAGTTGTTTATTCTTTTAGAAATTAATATTTGATATTAAGATTAGTCATTTTTATTAAAAAATTAAGTTAGATTTGGAAACCTAATTATATCAGGAAAATTATTCATTGGTCAAATCTAAGAATAAAGATTAACCGTGTTTAGTGTTATCGCTAGGCTAGGGTTAGTTTTGTCCCACAGCGTAATCGTAGCATAGCTAAATTATGTTAGGATATGGCTACAAAATTAAACGTCATCCTCCAATAGTATTAACAACACTAATATATATATATATATATAGATATCGACAGTACACTAACCAATGCATCAATTCAGAAAAGCAAATTGCTTGTTGCCAGTACTAATGACCAAGAGACAGTATATTTTATGGGATTATTAATCATACTATTGATATTTTGATGACTATCACTCTCACTTTTCCTGTATGCTTTGTCAGTATTCCTGTAATCAGTCACCTATCCGTACCCATAATTCCTATAGGTCTTACGCTCCGGCCGGTGTTCATTTCTCCCGTCCCCTTCGTTATTGTCTCTCTGTCCTTCCCTTTTTAGTAATCCTGACCTATGTTGTAAAAGGCGAGCGCCCGGAGCGCCTAGGTGCCAAAGACGCAATAAGCTTAAGTCCAGCGCCCGAGTAACCCAATTCCACGCTACTTTCCAGGGTCTCTCCAAAAACCATTATACCTCAGTTATTATGTTAGTAAAGGAAGCAATGTGCGTAAAAAGAGAGGGGAGAAAATCATGAGCATACATCTATTAACACAGTGCGGTTATAAATGAACTAAGAAAAATTATGATTAAAAAAATATCATAGGGGAGAAAGGGATTACCACCGAAGGTTCATGAATTTTTGGTGGGAATGAACTTGCCATGTCCCAATGGCAACCTAATTTGGGTGAAAGATTCTTCGTGTTACGTTGCCTAATGATACCTGTGAACTAAACTGGTGCAAGTACTACTGTGGTCAAGTTCAATGTTTGGAGTTCCTGGAGCTTGGCGTACAAAATATCTATTATATTTTGATTGAAAGAATCAAGGACACATCTACTCTTCCAATTAATTCAACTTACTGCACAAACTGTCTATTAGATTCTGATTGAAAGCGCCAAGGATCATGAGCAGCATATTTCTAACATTTTTCTTGATTGTAGACATAAAAACAACACCTAATTAATCAACATATAAATCCTCTAAAATCCATTCACAAAGGTGCGATACGGCTCCAACTGAGCTTAGGCTCTTAGATGGAGGATACCACTTCAACTAATCTTAACCGGATACAGCTCCAACTGATTTTAACTGTTTCCTTGGATTTTTAGTTGGATAGAACTTTATACTGAGACTGCAACGTTTTATAGTTAAAGAACAACATCATCTCAGGAACTTAACCTATAGACATGAGCAAGGTCAACAACGTCAATCTAAAATAAATCTTGATTGAATACAATAAAATCCTTAGTAGCCAGGAACGGGAACGAGATCGGGAGCGGGAGCGGGAGCGAGGACGGAAGCGGGGATCGTCAAATCTTCAAAAAATGAGATACGAGAAGCGAGTCGGGAGTGTAAACTAGGTTTACTTATACTACTAGTTTTCCAAACTTATAAACAAGAAAGAAGACAACATATAGCATTCATATATCTGAAGTACCTACTTTCTTCTGCTAATTTCCTACCATATATCTCTCATTTGCTGCTTGACTATCCTGTGAACCACGGGTGTTGGAAGTGGCATAGTGTATAGATGTTTCTGGGAACTGAGAAGACGTGAGTATTCATTACTCTAGATAAACACTAACACTAATCTTGGCAAGATAAAGACTAAAACTAATCTAGTAATACAAACGTGATATATGGAAAGCTAACTAGAATATATGTGAAGATATGAGAATATACAATGAGTATATTTAGGCAGATATAATTAGATATGTGAAGAAAACTAATATATGAGAATATATGTGAAGATATGAGAATATACAATTAGTATATTTAGCCGGATATAATTAGATATGCTTCAATAAGATGTTAATTAGAGTTGAATTGTGGGTGTATAACTGAAACGTTTCTCCCATATAAGGAGCGCGTTTCTTTCTTGTCAGGAGCGCGTTCCCATCACGATTCTCACTGAGAAACGCAAATCCGCGGTTCTTACTGAGATACGCAAATCCGCGGTTCTCACTGAGATACGTGATGACTCTTCACGTTCCTGGATATTAAGATAAAATCATTGAAGTTGTTGTTGTATTTTGTTCATTATTTTTGTTTAGCTAGTGGATGTAATGAGTTTTTATCTATTCTCCGTGCGCTTTAGTTAGTTCGTTGAGAAAATTGTACCTGCAACTTACTTTCTGAGAATAGGAAAAACGCACGGATTAGGGCATCACAATTTATGAGAGAAGCCTTAAAAGACCTACCAACCCAGCAATAATTTTAGCCTTATTGGGTTAACTGATATCGAATTTCTTGTCATAAATTTTACAGCTTATCTTTAGAATTCAAGCTTATTAATAAATACCAAGAATTGGTACCGATTTTGGAAATCCAAAAATAAGACAACTACATGGATCTTATTTATTTTGGAAATCAAATAAATACCAAGAATTGGTATCCAAAAATATACACGCATCTTATGGTAGTTTAGCAAAATCAGGAAACCCACCGATCGGACGGACGACTATATAGAACATATAACGAATCGATCCGCGCCATGGGATGACGAAATCGATGGCTGTAATTGTGAGGATACACAAACAACAATTCTTTTTATAATATATATATATATATATATATATATATATATCGTTACGATATATATATCATAACTCAATGAAATTACTAAAGTATATATATATATATATATAACTCAATGTATATATATAACTCAATGTATATATATATATATAACTCAATGTAGATATATATATATATATATATCGTTACGATATATATATCATAACTCAATGAAATTACTAAAGTATATATATATATAACTCAATGTATATATATATATATAACTCAATGTATATATATAACTCATAACTCATAACTCAATGATATATATATATATCGTTATGATATACAATAACTCAATGAAATTACTAAAGTATGCACTCGATGGGATACTTAGAAGGATGAGAGAAATTGAATAATAGTTTTAATTGATGAAGATGTTTGGTGATGAGAGATGAAATCTTTGCCCGGTATTTACTAATTTACTGCTTTTTCGTAAGATTTTTTCTGCTTTAATTAGTCCAGTTTAACTTAAATTAGTTATAAAACTTAACGAACCCCCTGGTGATTTAAGATTTTACAATAAATCAAAATTCACTGGTTGGGGGAACGTTCTTTTAGTTATTATGGTACTTATTACTTTACGAAATGTATGAAATATTTTGAATTGGCTGCCAACCCATCACTAGTAAGAAAATGATGTTAGTCGTGATGTTATGGATGAAGTGCTGAAAACGCGGTGGTACCAATATATACCACCAACTTTTGCATATGCAACCTGTATGGACTAAACCCAAATACAATTCCGAGAGTTACAACTTAATGAATCTCAATCAGGAATTATATTAAGAGTTTATATCTCTTTCTCTCACAATCAATATGTAAATGGAGACAAGTCCGTGAACCTGGTTATACCGTGAGAGTACTTGGATGATTCCAAAGATCAATTTCCAAGATCAATTAAGTCGTATCCAGCAATTAAGATGGACGTATATACTTTGATTGATTTTACGCACAACCTGTGATATTTCAATTATATTAATATATAATACGGAAAAGAAGTAACACAGACACCAGAAATTTTGTTAACGAGGAAACCACAAGTGGAGAAAAACCCCGGGACCTTGTCCAGACTTGAACACCAAATTATATTAAACAGCTACAGACTCTAGCCTACTATCAAAACTTCAGACTGGAATGCAGTTGAGACCGGATCCACCATCACAAGAATTCAGTAACAGTTGTGCTCTTTACGCCTCTTGAATCTCGTAAGACTCTGCGCAATTGATTCCCTTAGATGACGTCCTTTTCATCCTAAGAGTTGCTTCAACCTAAGTGAAGACTTTAAACCAATCTTCCTCCCACAGAAAATCATATATGTGATTCCCGTTCTGAGCGTTAGATCAAGGTGAGATATGAAATCCTTTGCACTAGACTAGGTCTAGCAAACCTCAAAATCAGTACTTACGACTCCCAAATAGCAGTCTAGACTATTATTCACCTCACGAGTAAAACCTACGCCGATTTTAACAAAGAATCGTTATATAGGAATATACTTGTGGAATCACAAAATCTGAGACGAAGAACTTTGCGGTTTCTATCTATCTTGCCTGATCGGAGTGAAACTCAATAATCAGTAGCAAGATCGGGATGCACAAACTATCAAGATAAAGATAGTCGGACCTGGCTTCATGAATCTGTGTGCGAAGTCTTTTTAGTTGCTAAACCTAAAAAGTTTTGGAAACTATAGGGATTAACCCGGAAAAGACGAGGGTACCCAAATACACCACAATCTTTTATTTTGATCACAACCTATACAAGACCCACTGTGTATAAACCTCTTGGAGATACAATCACTCAAGGAATATTTCAACACAGTGTCCACTTGAAATAGGGTTAGTCCGGACTGGCCTAACAATGTGAGAATATCAAAGTCAAGTGGAGAAATCCAATACACTTTGTGTGATCGTCTATGGATATGAAATCGAGACAATACAACAACAAAGTGTTCACTTAATAATAGTAAAACCTTATAAAATAAATATCAAGTGCCTAGTTAACATACAAGTGTAATTACTTTAATTATAATATAAAACAATTATAATGAAATAAAGTTAAGCACATACGAAATTTTGTTAACGAGGAAAACTACAATCTTGTAGAAAAACCCGGGACCAGTCCGATTTGAATACTCAATGAATTAAGACGCTACAAAAGTAAACCGCAACTTCGTGTAGACACTACTAAGTAAACTAAAAACCTAGTTACTCAGCTTCAACAATATTCTTGTTTTGATAATATCTAGTAGAACCGAAGTTCTCAATAGATATTTGATACCAAATATCCTAGCAGAACATACGTTTTCTTTAGGACTATATCTAGTATATCTTCTCTATGATTCACAACAACTTCTTCTTCAAATCTTCAAAGTCTTCAATCTTCTAATTAATCTTCAAAGTAACAACCTGCAAAAACAGACTTGATTCCTTATTGATTTGTCACACAGAACAGAGTCTTTTAACAATGGCAAATCAATGAATCTATCCTACGGATCTAGAAAAACTTAGATCCATAGAAACTTTAAATCTTTGATCTAGTTTGAGTGAGCCTTATATCAGAAGAGAAGGTTCTCAAGAATAAACAAACTAGGTGCAATCAAAGATTCAACAACCGTTAGTCAATCAAATCAATAATCGAAAACTAAAATAACAATGCAAACATCTAGTTTCCCACCAACGGTACTAATAGAGCTTCTCAATCCCAAAGAAGTCTTTAAACTGAGCGGCCGTAAGAGATTTCTCCTAATTAGGTTACTCTCCTCTCCGAATAGGCGGCTTCACCAGTAGCAGTACAATTGAGATAGTTCTTGCTGTACGAAGGATTAGTTTGCTAGAAATGCAAACTTCAAGTATTTATAGACAAGGAATTTTGGACACCAAGGAATTTCCAAAACCGAAAATATTCTCAAGATATGCAACATATTCCAAATTCGGTTTCCATAATTCTGAAATGTTCTCATCCAAAATATTGACTGAAAAAAACTCTTTGGAAAATCTCCAACTAGTAAATGCACATTACTAATTCTCATTTTCCCAAAATAAAATTAAAACCTTAAATAAAAGATTCTTAACTTATTTATGTTTCGATCTGAGGATTCTCTTCCTTTAGATATTAAGGAATAACTTTGAACAATTAAAGATAAGCGTTACTGCGCATGTTCAAAGTATGTCGACATCCTTACTCTGTAAGTCCTCTTTCATACTTACAATCTTGAAACCGATTTGCCACACTTCCAAACAAGTTTAGAATTGGTTCATCCGACTTTCAAGAACTACGTGATTGATCAAGAACACTTAATCACCAATCATGGGTTTAACGGTTCTACCAAAACAAGTTTCGGTTCTACCTCCATGTGAGTACTGTGCATAGTCACACTAGCTTTCCAAATTCGGTTAACTAGGTACTAGGATCGGTTCCCCACATATATATGGTATCTAACTTGAATGTGTTGCACATGTCCATAGGATCGGTTCCCCTTTGCCTAAAAACGTGTTGCACATGTCTATAGGATCGGTTCCCCTTTCCGCTAAAACATGCTGCACCTCATACAAGGATCGATTCCCCTTTGTGATAGGTTGCACCTCTTACTAGGATCGGTTCCCCTTTACCCAGAGTCGGTCTTACCAATAACACAAACTCGATCATACCATCTCAGGTGATTACTTAAAAATCGGTTTCACTAATAAAAGTCATACCAATACAAAAGTCCGGCCTTTGTGAACAGTTTTACCAAGAACACAAACAAGTCATGAGCGGTTATACTAATCACACATATTGGTAGTTCAAAAGATATATAATGAATATCAATACCAATAATGCCTGACAATTTTCTTTTCGATTCAAAAAACAATTTCATGAATTTACTTCCTTAAAACACATGTAAAACATTGTTTCCTAGGATGAAATATTCACATTATACCCATACATAATTTTAATAGCATTCAAACGATTATGTCGATGTCTTATATACAAAGTTTAATGGTTAAGCAATAAACCTCGTATTGTATTCCTTAACTCTTTGATCATAATAATATAACTTCGCATGTTATGTTTTCAATCTAAAAGATTTGAAAGACACAAGATAGAAATGGAACAATTCAAGTCGTAGTTACTAACCTCAAGCTGAAGGATAATGTCTTTGTTGTCTTCAATCCATCTATTGATGGTGGATTTTCATTTAAGGTTAAAATTGTAAAACCAGAAAACTATGCGATGTCATCTTGTAAAAGATAAAGCCATTAATAAGTGTTGGATACTCCCTCACTTAATTCACCAAGAATGGAGCATGTGGCAACAATCCCATTCTGTGAATTCATGAAATTCATCCAGGTTGGAGCATGTGGCAACAATCCCATCCTGTGAATTTCTAGCATTATTAATTAATGCGCAAGCAGCATTGTATTTACGGTACTCATTATCAATGTGGCATGACGACTGAGTGTTTATCTCAGCAGAGCAACACGAACCTCCAAGCATTATAATAAAAGCATGTACGAAATACCAGAGTTGCAACTCTCGGTGTGTTATACTAGCCCGATTGAGAGCTCTCGGTGTGTTATACTAGCCCGATTGAGCATCCGGACTGATCGCATCAGTCCGGATATGATCACGATCATCCAACTCATGAGCATGATTGGATGACCCGGATCAATTCCATCACCCCAAGGTATGGAATAACCACTGCAAGAACCAACGCGGACCACCGCATGGTCGGCCTCCCGCAGATTGGCCTAGCTTGCCAAAACATCCAAACCAGGCGTATGGGCGGAAAACCCTAAATTAGGGTTTGCGGCATATTACATGTGTGTAAAAGCAGTCTCAACCATCCATCTTCGCGGTATAGATGGAGGTGTAGATGTAGATTCAAAGGGGAGAGCATGTCAACACAATTACCTTGGTCCCGCCTACAAACCGACCAGCCGGGACCAACCATGGTTGGTCATCTCGATCCGTGCGCCTAAACAGAGCATGACGCACGACCTTGAAACCCAAAATTAGGGTTTTGAGCATCACGAGCGTCCATCTTCTCCGGCACGAATGGAGGGTCCCAGATTAGATTAAACAGGTCCGGTCATACCAGCATGACCACCGTGGGCCCATCTATCTCTTTACCTGGTCGGCCAAGGCATACCATGCCTGGTTATCCCAAAACCGTCCGCCCAAACTAGCGTGGTTACACCTCCCAAACTATGGCCGATCTCGACCGCTCAACTTGGCCGGACGATTTGAGTGGCTCGAGATCACGTTTTCATGGGATAATCAGTATAGGCGTGAACACCAGCCTACCACACGCACGCTGGGATGATCGACCAAGGCCGACCAAGATTGGTCGTCTTGAACCGCTCCCAAACTAGGAATGTCACGCGGTTTCCAATTCCTTTGCGGCAATGGATTTTTCCGCAAGCCGATCTCAACCACTCAACTTTGCCGGTCAAATTGAGTGGCCTAGATCGCACCTTCATGGCACAGTGAGGTATGGACGTGTACACCGGCATGTCGTCTACACGCATGCCCGGTCGGTCCTTTCCAAAACCCTTCCCATGCTTGGTTCCGACCAAGATGAAGAGTGATGCTTGCGCACCTTTTCAAAAAACCTAATTCATTAACGGTCGCGAGATGAGTGTCTCAAAGATCATATCGTTCAGTCAACTTCACCGGCTTGGTTATACAACCACAGTCGGGGAGTTAATTAGTCAAGTGAGGCGTCATCACCCGTTACTTTACCACACCATGATGCAATACCTGCATAAAATACACACGATACTTCACAAGTATCAACTTCCTGAATAACGCAGTTATTCAATTTAGCATTACATGCTATCTTTCGTGGAGCCACGATTCACACATTCCAGACATCAATCATGTCACAAGCCGGGGGATACATCTTGGGGTAGTCCGGAGGTTTACAACGTGCGGCGTGCAACACGCCATCACAAGAACGTGTTAGGAAGTCATGGACGGTTAGAGATGACAGGAGAAGTGGGCAAGACTGGTCATGTGACACCAACACACAACTCCACTACTCCATCACTCCATTTCCTCCACTTCCCACGAGAGACGTGAATAAGGCTCAAATGACTTGTATAAATAGGTTCTCCTCCCTATTATCCAGACATAACAAGGAGAGACAACAACACAAGTTCAGACGAGACAGAAACCAAGTGTTAATACAAAACGTATTCAAACACCCAGAACCTGCTTGCATCAATCGTAAGCCTGCTCACCTTTCTGTTACAAGTCATAAGCAAGCCAACACCTTCACAATCTCAACACATTCTTCGCTTCCCTCCCTAAGATCAACCCCATCTCCTCCACTTTGTGACCGAAACAAGTCCTGAACCGACCATTTCTTGGTTTAGCTGGGACTTGCACTGATTGATTTCCGAATCTACAAGCACTCACCGCATGTGATGCATTTGTTTAGGGTTTAGATTCATTCCTCATCCACACACCCCAAATTACCAAATTCGGCAGGAGTAGTTTTCACCCATAAACACCATCTTCAGATCTTTGTGAGTAACTGGAGCACAATACTTCTATCATTTCTAGTCTAACCTATCGAAGTTGACTATAATTTACATATTAAGCGACTCGAGTTTTGGAACTAAATATGACAACCAATCTTGACATACCGGCGCTTGGTGGGTTCAACCGAGCAGTGCTCTAACAAACCCAAATGTTTGGGATTAACGTACAAGTGAAATTACTTTAATTATTACAAAAAAATTATAACGCGAAAAGTAAAGTAAAAGAACACAACAATATTTTGTTAACGAGGAAACCGCCAATGTAGATTAGTCTCGTGACCTAGTCTCGTTTTGAATACTCTCAGAATTAAGCTGCTATATACATACACTACCAACTTCGTATAGTTGAGACCAAGTAAACTACCCCTAGTTACCTAATTTCCTCAATATACCTGTACATACAACCAATATGGAAAACACACATGAATTCTAATATAGAGTCCACTATCTTAATTTGCTTCGGCATCTTTGAAGACTTTAATTGCACTTAATCCTTTTGATTGTTTTCCAAACAGTAAAAGACTAATATGTTTTGTAACCACTCTACTATCAGAAAAATAAATCAGATATATGTATGTGAAGTGCGACAAAGGATTTTTTGTTTAAAATCCTTTGTCGGGTTTTAGATCTTCCAAGATCTAGAAAAATCAAGTTATCCAGATCGAGTCAAACAGAACTACCAGATTCAGATACTGAAGAATACCACCAACTGATAGCTTGTTGATCTAAATTACGACTAGCAATACTAAATCTATCAAAAGATAAACTAGATCTAGTTCGATACGAGCCGATCAAGTTTGTGCATGAAGAAAATTACGAAGATACAAAACTGATAAGAAAAATCTTTTTGTCTTCAATCTTCAATAGTCTTATGTACCATCACAATAACAAACTTGATTCCTAGAGCAAATAACAGAATTTTTTAACAGTGGATGATCTCAGGTCAACGTTAATCCCTTGATCTAATTTGAGGGAAATTATGTCAGAAGAGAAGGCTTTCAAGAATAATCAAACTAGGTGCGATTAAAATTTAACAACTGTTAGTCTATCAAATCAATAATCGAAAACTAAAATAACAAAGCAATTCTATTTTTCACCAACAGTACTAGTAGACGCTTCTTGATTCCAAAGAAGTCTTTAAAGTAGCGGACGTAAGAGATTTCGCCTAATTATGTAACTCTCCTCTTCAAGATATTATTACGAGAATACTATTATTTATCTACACCAGAAACAACAAAGATGAAGTTTTCCTGGGTCAGGATAAGTTTGCAAGAAGAACAAACTTCACTATTTATACAACAAGGTAGCTTGGACACCAAGGAATTTCCATAACAAAGATATTCTTAGGATATGCAGTAAAGCACCTCGGTTTTATAAATTCCAACCAATATCCAACTGTATAACCGAAATATTTATGGAAAATTCAATATTAGCTAGCACTTAAACTAATATATCTTTCCAGAGATATGTTTTGATTGCTGGTAAAACAAAAAATATTAATTTCGGAAATATCAAAAAGATTATCTACTATTTCGGTTTGGGATATCATCTTGAGTATCAAGGAATATCTTTGAACAATGACTAAATAATATTTTAGCACATGTTCAAATTACTCATTATGTCGACATCTTGAACTTTCCTTTTTTTGCGAACCCAATTTCCAAGTCACGTAAACCCTAAAGTTTATGTGACTTAAGAAACCGTTTTTGCCTATTAGGACCGGTTCTACCATGGCTCATAAAATAAGTTAGGATCCGTTCTACCTTGATTCCAAATATGGATAGGGATCAGTTATACCTTGACTCCCAACATGATCTATGATCGTTCTACCATGATTCCTTATATAGATTAGGATCGATCCAACCTCAAGATCTTCAATGAAAACTGGACCATAAATCCTGTTGACTTCCTGTAGACTACGAAACAAGTTCGTGCGTCTACTTCGTTAAGCTCATGTAAATAAACATAGTTTTCTAGGTATGAAATCAAACCTATGCTTACTACACAATCTAGTAACGATTTACAAAGGTTATGTTAATGTGGCAATTACGAAGTTCAAAAGATAAGCATTATACTTTGTAATTCAATATACCAATATAAAGCACATTGTCAATTTTAGTGACAAAACTCTATCGTTTGAGTGTTGCTCGGTTGAACCCACAAGTTTTGCTATCTCAAGCTTGTTGAATCTGACTCATCTCTAAATCGAGCATCACACTGTAACATTCATTGCTGAGATGTTCAATCACGACAAGGAATATGCTATAGCATTGTGAAAAAATGGGGGTTTAACAACCACACCCAATATTTCGTTCGTCAATCTGAGAGGACTTACTCCGATATACTTTCAAGAGAATCAACTAGATAGTCAGGCTCAATCTATATGAAAGTATATCAAAGAGCGATATCTCTATTTCTCAATTCAATCCGCAATCAACAAATAAGAATTTGCGAGCCCGGTTGAATAAGGAGAAATATCTTGAACTGTACCAAAGACCAATGTTCAAGTGTCAATCAATTTATATCAACAACCAAAGGTTGGATTATCTAATTGATTGATCTTAACGCATAACCTGTGATATTTTTATTATATAACAAAATATAATGCGGAAAAGAAATAACATAGACACCAGAAGTTTTGTTAACAAGGAAACTGAAAATGCAGAAAAACCCCGGGACCTAGTCCAGATCTCAACACCACACTGTATTAAGCCGCTACAGACTCTAGCCTACTACCAATGAACTTCGGACTGGACTATAGTTGAACCCAAATCAATCTCACACTGATTCAAGGTACAGTTGTGCTCCTTACATCTCTGATCCCAGCAGGATACTACACACTTGATTCCCTTAGCTGATCTCAACCCACAACCAACAGTTGCTACGACCCTAAGTCCATACTTGATAAACAAATCTGTCTCACACAAAACAGTCTATTGGAATAGATAACTCTGTCTCCTACA
This sequence comes from Papaver armeniacum, assembly GCA_023531295.1. Taxonomy (NCBI): domain Eukaryota; kingdom Viridiplantae; phylum Streptophyta; class Magnoliopsida; order Ranunculales; family Papaveraceae; genus Papaver; species Papaver armeniacum. Next base: position 143,378 of record JAJJWW010004527.1, read on the forward strand.
GAAATACCCACGAGTTTTGTTCCATCTTTTGATAAATCAAGGTGAACAGGAACTAATTGATAACGCGGACTTATATTCCCGAAGAACATCCTAGTATTATCAATCACATCACAATAAATATTAATCGTATGAAAACGAAACTAGATATTGTGGAATCACAAATAATGAGACGAATGTGTTTGTGACTACTTTTTATCTTGCCTATCGGAGAATAAATCTCAAGCAAATCTTAGAGAATATGGTACTCAAATGATAGAATCAGGCAAGATCAGAACACGCAACTACAGAGAAAATAGTTGGGTCTGGCTTCACAATCCCAATGAAGTCTTTAAGTCTTTAACCTACAGGGTTTCGTGAAAAACCTAAGGTTAAAGGAGAATCGACTCTAGCTTATGCAACTAGTAACACAGGAGGTGTGGGGATTAGTTTTCCCAGTTGCTAGAGTTCTCCTTTATACAGTTTTCAAATCAGGGTTTACAATCTAAGTTACCTTGGTAACAAGCATTCAATATTCACCATTAGATGAAATCCTGATTAGATTTAAGCTAATATCTTTCAAACGTTAGATCGAACTTAGCTTGTTATACACAAATGAAATGTACCTTCATTTAGGTTTATGTAACCGTACCTAAACGTGTACACCATGTTGGCTCAACCGTAGTTAATAGGGGTTAGCTATATGAACACTCTCATATCAACCTTATTCAACTTAACCATAACTAGTTCAAATGACTCAAATGAAACTAGTTAAAGAGTTGTTCAATTGCTATATTCTCGTAAAAGTATACAAGATCACAATTGAAGCAAAATCGGCTTGATTCACTTGAATAAATTCATGAACATTATAGCCGCGGTTTGCAAAGTTTGCATTCCTTATTATATAAACTAGATCGTAACTTGTGCTTCACACCGAGAATATAGGCTAATTTAGTTTGGCTGAGCTGTTGAGAGAGAAATAGAACTACTGTAAATCTGGATACATGACAGACACATACCATTAGGTCCAGAGACGCAGTACATGTACCTTGTACACGTACCAGCGTAGCTATAGTTCTAAGAACGATCTTAGGTACACATACCCGATATGGATACCAAAAAGATTTTTTGACTTGTTAAATCAGGAAGGTACAATACCCGGTATGGATACCAAAAGTTCCTGAAGTGTTTTTGTCTTAAGGTATACAAACCCGGTACACGTACTATGACAGAAATAACTGACGAACTGGAAGTAAGTACACGTACTTACCTAGTCGAATATTTTTAGATGCATCAAAATTATTTCTATGAGATAATAAACATTTGAGTAACTCTCTAAAACCACCTCTAGAATATTCGATCACAATATAACCTATGGTTGTGACTCAAGATTAAAGTTTATAAGTGTTATATGAAAATGGTTAAGCTTATAATTCTTCTGGCTAGTTTCGTCTAAACTTTCATGAACAAGTCATCATATACGGTTAAGGTTCATCTTAACCAGATTGTATATTTTGTTGTGTTAATCTCAAGTCGAATTTTCATCTAACGGTGGAAAAAAATTTCTTGATTCCAAAGATACTTTAGATTAAATCTAAAGCAACCTTCGATCTTGAAAGTTTATATAAGGAAAACCTCAAGCAACTGGGATTTTTGAATCCCTGACACTCTTCTTGTTTGTCCTAATTGTAAACTAGAGTGGTCCTCTCCTTTAAAACTTTTGCAAACTGGTTCGCCAACCTTCATGTATTTCTGTAACTCGGATATGGTTTACGAACTGGTTTGCCAACCTACTCTGAGTAGATTCATATTTCTGTAAATTCATATTTTCTCTTATGATGTATGAAACATTCCCAAGTGATCCACAAATTAATTCATAAAACCAATATTGTTAAGGACCATTGAAATTCTTATTTGCTAAATCATATTTCTAGATTTTTCACAAGACAAACTTGTGTCGAAACTTGTTCATTTTAACTCTACTAGAAGTCATACCACATAGTATCAATACATAGAATGATGGAATATAGAGTAAAATAAAATGGTTCAATCTTCACATATACCTGATACAGAAGTTCTCCAAATGTCTTCGTCGGTCTTCAGTCTACAACGGTGATACCTGATACTCAAGTACAATTCTAACCTAGTCTGAGACTTGACTTAGTAGACTAGAAATCAAGATATAGTTTTGATCACCTAATATTGACAGTAATCTAACATATTCCTTGTCGTGATTGAACATCTCAACAATGAATGTTCTATTGTGATGCTCGATTTGGAAAGGAGTCAGATTCAACAAGCCTGAGATAGGAAAACTTGTGGGTTCAACCGGGAAATGCTCAAACAATAGTGTTTTGACACTAAAATTGACAATGTGCTTTATATGGTATATTGAATTACGAAGTATAATGCTTATCTTTTAAACTTCGTAATTGCGACTTTAACATAATATTTGTAACTCGTTACTAGATTATGTAGTGAGCATATGTTTGATTTCATACCTTGAAAACTATGTTTAATTACACGAGTTTAAGAAAGTAGACGCACAAATTATTTTCGTAGTCTAAAGGAAGTCAAAAGGATTGATGGTCCAGTTTTAATTGAAGATCTTGAGGTTGGATCGATCCTAACCTATATAAGGAATCATGGTAGAACCGATCATAGCTCATGTTGGGAGTCAAGGTAGAACCGATCCCTACCTATATTGGGAATCAAGGTATAATATATCCTAACTTATTTTATGAGTTATGGTAGAACTGGTCCTAATAGGCAAAATTATTTCTTAAGTCACATACACTTTGGGGGTTGCGTGATTTGGAAATTGGGTTTGCATAATTTTTTTTTCAAGATGTCGACATAATGAGTAATTTGAAAATGTGCGGAAATCTTATTTCTTAATTGTTCAAAAATATTCCTCGATACTCAAGGTGGGATCCCAAACCGAAATAGGTGAGAATCTTTTTGAGATTTCCGAAATTAATATGTTTTATTTTACCGGCAATCAAAACATATCTCTGGAAATATATATTAGTTAAGTGCTAGCTAATATTGAGTTGTGCATGAAGATTTCGGTTATATAGTTGGATATTTGTTGGAATTTATAAAACCGAGGTGCTTTATTGCATATCTTAAGAATATCTTCGGTTATGGAAATTCCTTGGTGTCCAAACTACATTGTTCAATAAATAGTGAAGTTTGTTCTTCTTACAAACTTATCCAGACCCACGCAAACTTCATCTTTGTTTTTTCTGGTGTAGATTACTAATAGTATTCTCGTAATACTATCTTGGGGAGGAGAGTAACCTAATTAGGCGAAATCTTTTACGTCTGCTACTTTAAAGACTTTTTTGGGATAAAAATGTGTCTATTAGTACCATTGGTGAGAAGTAGAAAATTTTGATTATTGATTTGATTGACTAACGGTTGTTAACTCTTAATTGTATCTAGTTTGATTATTCTTGAGAGCCTTCTCTTCTGACATAAGGTCGCTCAAACTAGATCAAGGGATTAACGTTGACCTGTGATCCACTGTTAACAAACTCCGTTATTTGCGTCAGGAATCAAGTTTGTTATTGCTGGTACAGAAGACTATTGAAGATTGAAGACAATAAGATTTTTCTTATTGGTTTTGTATCTTCGCGATTTGATATGTGCACAAAATTGATCGGCTGGGATCCAACTAGATCTAGTTTATATTTTGATAGATTCATTATTGCTACTCGTAATTTAGGTCAACAAGCTATCAGTTGGAGGTACTCTTTAGTATCCGAATCTGGTAGTTCTGTTTTACTCAATTTGGCTAACTTGATTATTATAGATCTTGGAAGATCTAAAACCCGACAAAGAATTTTAATGATTTTAAACCAGAAAAGCCTTTGTCACACTTCATATACATATCTCTGATTGATTTTCTTGATAGGAGAGTGGTTACCAAACAGATTGGTCCTTTACTGTTTGGAAGATGATCGACAGGGTAAAGTGCTTAAAGTTTTCAGAGAGGCTGAAGCAACTTGAGATAGTGGACTCTATATTAGGATTCACGTGCTTTTAACAGATTGGTTGTAGGCGCATGGATACTGAGGAAATTAGGTAACTAGGGGTAGTTTACTCAGTCTCAACTATACAAAGGTGGTAGTGTCTGTATATAGCGGCTTAATTATGAGAGTATTCAAAACTGGACTAGGTTCCGGGACTAATATGCATTTGCAGTTTCCTCTTTAACAAAATATTGTTGTGTTCTTTTACTCTACTTTCCGCATTATAATTTTTTAAGTTATGATTAAAGTAATTTCACTTGTACGTTAATCCCAAATATTTGGGTTGATCCCTATAGTTTCAGGTTCAATTTCGAACTAGAAACTATATACCAAGTGTATACCTTTTGTTTGTTATCTTCTTGACAGTTTCTGTATATAGTATAGGTTGATATCCAAAAGATTATTGTGTACTTGGTACCCTCGTCATTTGAAGTAGATCTTCTTAATGGTTCACAATAACTTCTGTTACTAATCTTTCAACAGGAAAGACAAGATTCCTTTGGATCATATTCTAAACAGTTAAAGAATTAAAACTGTTCGGTAACGAAACTCACTTTCCAATCAAAATAACAAAATATAAGATAAAAGCCCAATTTAAGATCTTTCACTTAAGATCTGTTACTAGATCAGAAACTTCTTGTAAGAGATCAATCAATATAATGACTACCAAAATAATCAATCTTGATTACAAGGTTTATAATAAAAACACTGACAACTTTTAGATCTCAAAAGGTTTATGTATCGAAATAAATTGTTTTCCAATCAAGTCCTAAAAAGCCGCACCAAGGTCAAAACAAAAATAAAGTCTTCGAATCTCCAAATTATTCAGTCTTCGATTTAATTTTCAAAGTAACAACCTGCAAAAAAAACTTGATTCCTCTATTGATTTGTCATACGTAATGGAGTCTGTTAACAATGGAAAATCAATAGATCCATCTTACAAATCTATAATCACTTAGATCTGTAGTAGTCAAATATTCAAAGTTCTTGAGTGGCCTTATATCAGAAGAGAAGGACCATGGAACAAATAAGAGCTTGTCTGGAAGATAACTGACGCGTTAGTTCACAATCAAATCAAAGAAAACTAAAATAATCTTTGATCATGAATCACAATCTATTCAAGCTAAAGGAATAGCTTTTAAAGCTGAAAATTTTACAAAAACTCCTGTGGAGAAAAATAGATTGTTAGGTGATTGTGATGAATTGATTGCAGAAGATTCTGATGATGTTGATGATGTAGAACAAACATTATCACTGATTACAAGACAGTTTTGAGATATCTTAAATAAAAGGAATAAGGATTCTAGTTTCCCACCAACGGTACTCGTAGACGCTTCTTGATCCCAAAGAAGTCTTTAAAGTGAAACGGATATAAGAGTTTTCACCTAATTAGATTACTTTCCACTTGAATAAAGAATACAAACAATACTTAGTATTACAAGTAATACTATATATAGTCGGCTTCCAACACTGACTACAAGATGAAGTGCCTGCCTCGGGATCTAGTTTGTAAGTTGAACAAACTTCTGTATTTATATACCAAGGTAGTTTGGATATCAAGTGATTACCGAATTCCGAAAATTCTCAATGATATGCAATAATACATATTTTTCGGTTTTGTCAAGATCACAATTAATATCCAACCAATGTACCTTAAGTATCAAGAAATATATTTGAACAATATAATAAAAAATTTGTGCACATGTTCAAATTACACACAACGTCGACATCTTGAAATTTCTTATTATGCAAACCCAATTTCCAAAATCACACAAAAGCTAAAGTGTACGTGACATTAAAAATAGGTTTTGGTTAAGGGGATCGGTTCTACCTTACAAAGATAAAAGGATCGGTTCTACCTTAGTTCCCCAAATAGGTTGAGATCGTTTATATACCCTATAAGAATAGGTAGGTGGTGATCGTTTATACCTTATAAGAATAGGTAGGTGGTGATTAGTTCTACCTATTAAAGATTAAATAGTTAGGGATCGGTTCTGCCTTGGATCTTCAATAAAAACCGGACCACCAATCCGCTTGACTTCTTTCAACTATGAAACAAGTTCGTAAGTCTACTCTCTTAAATTCGTGTAATCAAACATATTTTTTCTAGGCACAAAATCAATCCTAAGTTCATTACACAATCTAGTAACAAGTTACAAAAATTATGTCGATGTCGCAATTACAAAGTTCAAAAGATAAGCGTCATATATACTTCGTAATCAACAACCTAAAAACCCCACGCCATGTCTCACTCCACGTCGAGAGTTGTGGTAACCTCCCCTCTCATTGGCCGGTGAACAAAACCCTCGCTCTTGATTGGTCGAAAAGCAACTTATACCCTCTACATTTCGTGACCGTTAATTTTTAATAGAATTGGCTCAATCTGACACTCCAAATCAAGTGATAGCTTAGCAGATTCTTACACCGCGCTTACATGATTTTAATAAAATCTGGACCTTCGGATTGGCGAAAAACACGGAAAAAAAAAAAAAAAAAACGTGACTGTCTATATAGGAAAAAAGAAAATCTTTGGGAAAAAAATCTGTGAATTTCCGTAATTTTAGTTTAGCGTATTAATTGTAAGCTTTCTTAAGAATGTTTTTTTTTTTTGGAAATCTACCAGTATTAATGGTAAGTGCTCCTATATACGGCACGTACCTAAATACGTAAGAACTAAATCTATGACTATTTAGAAACAAATCTAGGACTACTAAATGAAGATAAATATTTACCATCCCTACGCAAAAAATTATAAATTTATAGATATAGATCGATATTATTTCCATGACAATTGTTTCCTTTCATGGAATTTAAAAAGCCAAATCCTTGATTCCACCCGCGCCTCTTTCCTCTTTTTATTCTCTCCTTCTCTCTTCTGAAACCGTAATCATCTTTTTTTCATTACCTGATATATCATGTAATTAACAAAGACTACTTTATGTTTATGTTTGTTACAGAGATTAATGTTGGTTCTAAACAATCTTTGTGCATCAAATCAATTTTACGAGGTATTGTTGTTTTAGAATTGAACAATTTTAATGCTTTTATCATTGATTATCTTGATGATTCTGCTGAAGATGTTGATAGAGTTAGATGCTTTTATACAATTTTGTTTATTCTTTGTTGTTGCTTGATTAATAGTTAACTTTTCTATATACTGATTTCTGTTGTTGATTTTGATTGCCATCAATAATAACAAATCGAATCTCGACTCCAAACCACAGCAGGTCATTATTTTACTATTCTTTTCTTCTCTGTTTGTTTAGGGTTTTAGGGTTTTTAATTAATACATGTTGTCTATTACTTTCTTTTTTAGTTGCAGTTTAACAAAAGGGTTAGAGTAGGGGAAGAGCTGTGGTGTCTTGCATCAACCAGGTGTGTTTAGATTTCCTTTAAAGTTTTGAAAATTTGCATTTGCATCCAACCAGGTGTGTTGATTTTGATTGCCAGCAATAATAACAAATCGAATCTCGACTCCAAACCATAGCATGTAATTATTTTACCGTTCTTTTCTTCTCTGTTTGTTTAGGGTTTTAGGGTTTTTAATTAATACATGTTGTCTATTACTTTCTTTTTTAGTTGCAGTTTAACAAAAGGGTTAGAGTAGGGGAAGAGCTGTGGTGTCTTGCATCAACCAGGTGCGTTTAGATTTCCTTTAAAGTTTTGAAAATTTGCATCCAATTATTTCTTATGAGGTATTTGACAGTGATAGGTATAGAGATTTCCTTGCAAGCAATTGCTTGATTCTATAGTATGAACAACTGCTGGTTGTTGTTTCTTAGTATGCAGAAGTGATGTGGGTTGTTTTTTCTTAGTATGTAGAAGTGATGTTAAAGCTCGGGAGCACTCTAAACAAGTGTGAGTGGTACTGGTTAATGAGAGACACGACAGAGAAAAGGTTTATTAAAGTAACAACATAATTTTTTAAGACAACCCCAGTATTTCAAATATTTGGATTATGAAATTTCTAAATTTCTCAAAATTCTTTCAAAAAAAGAGTTAAAAGAATTACTTCATTGTTGTTAAACTTATCTGGTACATTGGTACATTTATAAATCTGTAAAAAAGGCCATAGGTTTTCATAGTTAATATTAATATTCAATTTTACATCTTTGATACAGGGGTCTCTTCTCGAGAATGGATGGGAAGTTTTATGGATTCTTCAATAATTCTCACCTAAATCGAATATAATATTTGTTGGTGATGTTGTTCTTCCAGTTTTACACTACACAAATCACCTGTTCTTGACAGGTCTGTTAACTACTAATTGAACAACTTTCTATTCAATACCACAATTACCTCCATAGTACTCAATAACAATTGTTAGCCAAACCTTAACCACCATATAATTTTTTTAAACATGTTATCTGTTCATGGTTATACCAAGGAAAACTTTAAAAGCTGCAAGTAGACGGTTGTTGATGGGTGAAAACTACTCCTGCAGAATTTGGTAATTTGGGGTGTGGATGAGGAATGAATCTAAACCTTCAACAAATGCACTGCGCGGTGAGTGCTTGTAGATTCGAGAGATCAATTCGTGCAAGTCCGGCCTAAACCAAGAAATGGCCGTTCAGGATTTGTTTGGTCACAAAGTGAAGGAGATGGGGTTGATCTTAGGGAGGGAAGCGAAGAAGGTGTTGAGATTGTGAAAGTGTTGGCTTGCTTATGACTTGTGACAGAAAAGTGAGCGGGCTTACGGTTAATGTAAGGAGGATCTGGATGTTGATTTTAAATGGTCTCTGCCCGAACTTGTGTTGTTCTCCGTTATTCCTTGTTGTTGGAAATAGGGCGGAGACCCTATTTATACAAGTCATTGAGCCTCATTCACGTTTCTCGTGGGAAGTGGAGGTAGTGGAATGATGGAGTAGTGGAGTTGTGTGTCGGTAACACACGACCGAGTCTTGCCCACTTTTCTGTTCATCTCTAACCGTCCATGACTTCCTAACACGTTCTTGTGATGGCGCGTTGCACGCCGCACGCTATGTAAACCTTGAGACCAATACCCCAAAGTATGTATCCCCGATTTGTGACATGATTGATGTCCGGAATGTGGATCGTGGATCCCACGAAAGATAGCATGTAATCTTTGAATTGAATAACTGCGTTATTCGTAAAGTCGATACTTGTGAAGTACCGTGTGTATTTTATGCGAGTGCATTGCATTACGGGTGGTACAGTGATGGGTAATGACTCCTCACTAACCAAATAACTCGACCAGGTTGTATAACCAAGTGGTGAGGTCGGACGGACGAGATGATGTTTGAGACACTCATCGGCGACCGTTGATGAAATTAGGGTTTTTAAAGAGGTGCGCAAGCATCACTCTTTAGCTTGGTCGAAACCAAGCGTGGGAAGGATTTTGAGAGGACCAGACCATACATGCGTGTTGGCGGCATGATGGTGTAGGTGCCTGTCTTCCGTTCCCTCATGAAAGCGCGATCTGAGCCACTCGATTTGACCGTCAAAGAGGAGTGGTCGAGATTGATTTTGCGATAAGAGTTTGATACCGCAAGAAGCCGCGCGCCATACCCTTTTCCGGCGTGTTTTCCAAGACGACCTAGCTTGGTCGGTCTTGGCCGGTTGGTTTGGCGCGTAGACGGTAGGCTGATGTTCACGCCTATGTCTTACCGTCTCATGAAACGTAATCTAAGCCACCCAATTCGTCCGGTGAAGTTGAGTGGTCGAGATCGATTTGCAATTTGGAAAGTGTATCCACGCATGTTTGAGCGGGCGTTTTGGATTGGCCGGGCATGATATGCCTTGGCCGACCCATGAGGAGGTAGATGAGCTCCACGGTGGTCATGCCGGTGTGACCGACCCTTGCTCAATCTAATCTCGTGACCCTCCATTCGTGTAGGAGAAGATGGACGCGTGATGGCTTGAACCTAATTTTGGCTTGCAAAGCCATGCGACCATGCTCTTTGAGGATGACGAATTTGTTGTAACCAATCATGGTTGGTTTTGACCGACTGGTCATGTATGTAGGCGGTCACATGGTGATTGTGTCGACATGCTCGGGGCCCTTTGAGTCTACATCTACACCATCCATCTATACCGCGAAGATGGATGGTTGAGACTGCTTTCAAGACATGTAATATGCCGCAAACCCTAATTAGGGTTTTCCGCCCATAATGCTTGGTATTGACGGTTTCTCGGCAAGCAAAAGGCCAATGGTCGACCATGGGTCGGTAGTGTGTATTCCATACACCGCTGGGGGTGATGGAATTGATCTCGTGGTCATCCAATCATGCTTGTGGAGTTGGATGATTGCGATCGTGGATCATATCCTGCAAGCTAAGGCCGTGGGTATTCCATACCATGCTTAGGGTGATGGAATTGATCCGTGGTCATCCAATCATGCTTGTGGAGTTAGATGATCTGCGATCAGATCATATCCGGAGACCGATACTGGTCAAGTCAGGATGCTCAATCGGGCTAGTATAACACACGAGAGGGCTCAATCGGGCTAGTATAACACACCGAGAGGGCTCGGGCTAGTATAACACACCGAGAATCGGCACAGACGGGTATTTGACATGGTTTCATTATAGTGCTTGGAGGTTCGTGTTACTTCTGTAAGAGTAACACTCGGTCGTCATGCCATTTTGATAATGATTCATTATAGTGCTTGGAGGTTCGTGTTACTCTGTAAGAGTAATACTCGATCGTCATGCCACGCGATAATGAGTACAGAAATACAAGGCCGATATGAAATTCACGGGAAGGGATTCTTGCTACATGCTCCATCCTGGAGGAATTTCATGTATTCACAGAATGGGATTGTTGCTACATGCTCCATTCTTGGTGAATTAAGTGAGGAGTATCCGTCACTTATAAACGGCTTTATCTTTTATAAGATGTCAATGCATGATTTTTCGGGTTTTTACAAATTTAACCTTAAATGAAAATCCACCATCAACATTAAGTCCCCCCGCCTAGCACATAATGGTTACACTATTGTGTGGTAGGCATGAGATGGTGACATACGAAATGACCAAGCTAGAGTGAATACATATTTACCGGATAGTTTCACATTGTCGTTTCGAACTCGGTTGGTCTTGATTAAGGATGCGAAGGAAGCAGGACTTGATCCGGTGAGTCGCTTTGGTTCCTCTTGTACATGTATGAGCTCGGCGCTCCTTCAGTGTACTTCTTTCATCACATACGGCTTTCCTCGGTATATCCGATAAGCCTCGTCGATTGTTATCCCGAATTAGCACCTTCATAGGTGGTAAGTAAAGACTTTTTTTTTCTTCTCGGGATTCTAACGACTTGTGAGATTATAAAGAATCATCTCACGTGGTCATTTATTCCATATCTCAGGTAATGCTCTGATTTTCTGATTAACTGATCGATAGTTTTGATGATCCTCTCTTTTTTTTTTTGTGCTCATAACCTCTTCTTCTCTGGAGATTATCATGGAAGCGGTAGACGCTCATTCCGTTGCTTCCCGTAAAGAAGTTTTGAAGTTGACAAGCCCGAAAACCATGCGCATGGAGAAGTAATGGTTAAGATCGATCTTCTCTTCGCGAAGTCGGCCGTGCTATCCGGGGATGTCTATCCCACACCTTCGTATTGCGGAGGACGTATCCGTGCACTTTTACTGCGATTGACATGGAGGAGAGGCGGAGGCGCGAGGAAACGCTGCAGACACTAGTAAGCGCAAGGGCAGAGAGATTCGCAGCGCGGTTGAAGAGGCGGAGAGTTGAGCATAAACGACCTCCAAATGAAGACAAGTGTGATTACCCGATCCAGGACGGTGTGATAATTCTTGATTCTGATACAGAGGAGTCTGAACATGTGAAAGAAATTTGCGCGGCCCCTGGTGTTGCTATGCCCTTTGATGCTCCCGCTGCTGATGTTGGGATGGAGTGCGCTGCTGCTGCGGAGATGTCTGACGCAGAGATTGAGGGAGATTCGAAGGGAGGCGCATCAACAGGTGATGGAGCAGAATCTGGCGGTGATACAGGCGAGGCTGACTCTCTTGGCGATTAGATTTTCATTCTTTCTTTTCCAAGCATGTTCCGTACCTTTGAATGTCTTCCTTGTACTCAGTGGCAGCTGAGTTCAAGTTTTCCTTTCGTTTTATGGTTTGAACAAAATTTTTTTTTTTTTTTTTTTATAATCCTTTGCCAAAATTGCAAATGAATCTTCAGAACAAGGGTGTTCCTCCACACGTGATTCTTCGTGATAAAAGAAGTAATTATCATGATGGAACATTTACGGACCTGTGATGCAAGATCTTCCTGGCTTTGCTGGGGCAGATAGCAATCGTTTTCCTTTCTGTGCACACGTTCTGTTTCCTTCTTCCCATGAGATACTTGCTTAGGGTTTCCCTTCTTGCTCTGCTCTAGTGTGTTGATTTAGGCCGACTCAGGGCTTTGTGTCTTTAGAAGTAGAGAGGTTCTCGAGATGGAAATAATACTTCAATTAAATTGAGGATTGAAAATTGGAACCCTAACTATGAATGCAAGCATTGCAATCATTTTTGGAGGAATTACAAGCATGACATGAAATCGCAAAAAGGAAACACATTTGGAAAAAATAGCACAACGTTTTAAAGTGTGGAGAATGTTGGAAAGCGGTAGCACAAGTATCTTAAGTTCGGTAAGGTTTGAGCCATCGCTAGTGAATTGTTATGCCCTCCAGGTTATCAGCGTTGATGAGCTTGCGGTAGCCACCTAGGATAACATCCGCTACTGTGTACGGTTCATCTTCTCTTTTGGTGGGTGAGTCAGTAGAGTGGTCATCTTCACCGTCATGTTTCCAACATCGAATGTAGTCGCCTTCGTCACTAGGTCTCCAATTCCGAATGGGTTTGAGCGTGCAAACACTTGGACCTTGGCCTTGTTGTCTTTGACCAAGACGGCTCCCCTATGCTCCTGATAAAACGTTTGAAAGGGCCGGCTTCCCATTCACATCTCCTAGCCGGGGTTGGTTTGTCGGTTGGAGCCGGTCCCCAGGACTTGTCGAATGAGGGGCGGTAGTTTTACGGCATCATCTTGGATCCACGCTTCCAAGAGCTCTATCACTTCATTCATGGGAAAAGGAAAAACCCGTGTCTTTGGCATTTTGTGCGGGAGTTTTGTCTGTTTCCTTTTCGAGACGAAGTCTTGTGTGCCGAGGATGTTCGCTTGGTTTGTTGTTCCGTTATCGAAGCTTTCCTCTTTTCTCCTCCACTTACCACACTCACGAAGGGCCAGGTATTGTATTGTTTGTTTGTGAGACGCTTTTGCTTCCTCGACTTTCACGCGAATCTTCACTTCGAACAACTCACGGTTCTTTCTAGTAGTGCTGGTGCGATTGTTCTTGAACGTTTTGCAGCTTCGTGGAGTTGAGAATGTTTGAAAGCCTGATTCTCTAACAGAGTGCGGTATATGGGTATCATCCCATTGATGCATGATTCCACCAATTGCCGTTCGGTAACATTCGGTCGTGACAGTCCAAGTGCTTGGGTTCCAATCTTTTAACGAAGTCGTTGGGATGCTCATTGTTCCACTGGAGAATTCTTCCAGTGCCTGAAACGTGATTTGTTGACACGAAGAAATACTTCCCCGTAGAAAGCACCGACCATCTCGCTCCAATTGGATATCTTTGTTAGGCGCAATGTTGTTGTACTGTGTGTATGCCCTCCCCGTGAGTGATTTTGAGAATTCTTTTTAGGCGTAAAACATGATTGTATTCATGTTCCCCCAAGGCTTCCAAGAATCGAGAAATGTGTTCACGAGCATTACCAAGCACCGTCGTAGAGGAGAACTGGGAGAGGTGTAACCTCTTGGTAGAGGAATCCGTTGCACATCTTGAGGGTACGGCGGCTGATGTTGGTGTACGTCCGTTCGGTCCTCTTTTCTCGATTTTGGAGAAGTTGCTCTAGATCTTCACGCGTAATGAAGTTGGAAGACTGGCCTCTCTCCCCTTGGCGCTCGGGAGCAACACGAGTTTCTTCATTCATGTGAGTCCGAGTGGAAACACCGCTCTCAGGGTGTATTGAATGCATCTCTCGCCGACTCAAGGGTTGCCGTGAATCTTGCGGCAATCGTTCGATCAAAGTTTTAAGGAAAGTGAGTACCTCTTTCGAGTTGCGGCCATATCTCGTTTGAGTTTTAGCAAGAATTTCTGTTTCTCCATCAAGTTCGCAATGGTACTAGACGGCGGCCTTCCTCTAGTGTCTCCTCCTCCTCGTCCTGGTGGAGGAGTGAAAGTTGTTGCTCGGTAAACCACCGGAGGCGTTACGCTCGAAGAGATGCCAGGATTTGCGCCGTGCTCTGGCTCACGTGATGGGAGGTGTTACACCTCTTTGGGATGTCTCCTGCTCCGCTAGTATTGGTGATAGAAGTGACAGCTCCACGAGATGTATTGACCGCTGTAGCTCCACCGACGGTACATCAACTGGAGGAAGTGTCATCCATGCCGGCTCCATCGAGTTGATTCTCGATCAGGACCTCGGTTCTACCATCTTGGAATGAATTGCTGATTGAATTGGTTCTAAGATCTACCCTTTTTGAAATTGATGAAATTGAATCGGATTTCAAAGAAATTGATTTTATGGCCGAGAGATTAATCTCCCACCGTGGTCGCCAATTGTTGATGGGTGAAAACTACTCTGAGAATTTGGTAATTTGGGGTGTGGATGAGGAATGAATCTAAACCTTCAACAAATGCACTACGCGGTGAGTGCTTGTAGATTCGAGAGATCAATCTGTGCAAGTCCGGCCTAAACCAAGAAATGGCCGTTCCGGACTTGTCTCGGTCACAAAGTGAAGGAGATGGGGTTGATCTTAGGGAGGAAGCGAAGAAGGTGTTGAGATTGTGAAAGTGTTGGCTTGCTTATGACTTGTGACAGAAAAGTGAGCAGGCTTACGGTTAATGTAAGAAGGCTCCGGATGTTGATTTTCCGTCTCGCCCCGAACTTGTGTTGTTCTCCGTTATTCCTTGTTGTTGGAAATAGGGCGGAGACCCTATTTATACAAGTCATTGAGCCTCATTCACGTTTTCGTGGGAAGTGGAGGTAGTGGAATGATGGAGTAGTGGAGTTGTGTGTCGGTAACACACGACCGGCCTTGCCCACTTTTCCCTGTTCATCTCTAACCGTCCATGACTTCCTAACACGTTCTTGTGATGGCGCATTGCACGCCGCACGCTCAGTAAACCGCTGCCAGACCAATACCCCAAGATGTATCCCCGATTTGTGACATGATTGATGTCTGGAATGTGGATCGTGGATCCACGAAAGATAGCATGTAATCTTTGAATTGAATAACTGCGTTATTCGTAAAGTCGATACTTGTGAAGTACCGTGTGTATTTTATGCAGTACTGTGATTACGGTGTGGTACGGTGATGGGTAATGACTCTCACTAACCAAATAACTCCCGACAGGTTGTATAACCAAGTGGTGAGGTCGGACGGACGAGATGATGTTTGAGACACTCATCTGCGACCGTTGATGAAATTAGGGTTTTTAAAGAGGTGCGCAAGCATCACTCTTTAGCTTGGTCGAAACCAAGCGTGGGAAGGATTTTGAGAGGACCGACCATACATGCGTGTTGGCGGCATGATGGTGTAGGTGCCCGTATTCCGTTCCCTCATGAAAGCGCGATCTGGGCCACTCGATTTGGACCGTCAAAGAGGAGTGGTCGAGATTGATTTTGCGATAAGAGTTTGATACCGCAAGAAGCCGCGCGCCATACCCTTTTCCGGCGCGTTTTCCAAGACGACCTAGCTTGGTCGGTCTTGGCCGGTTGGTTTGGCGCGTAGACGGTAGGCTGATGTTCACGCCTATGTCTTACCGTCTCATGAAACGCGTGATCTAAGCCACCCAATTCGTCCGGTGAAGTTGAGTGGTCGAGATCGATTTGCAATTTGGGAAGTGTATCCACGCATGTTTGAGCGGGCGTTTTGGATTGGCCAGGCATGATATGCCTTGGCCGACCGCATGAGGAGGTAGATGAGCTCACGGTGGTCATGCCGGGTGTGACCGACCCTTGCTCAATCTAATTGCGGACCCTCCATTCGTGCCGGAGAAGATGGACGCGCGTGATGGCTTGAACCCTAATTTTGGCTTGCAAAGCCGTGCGACCATGCTCTTTTGAGGCGGACGAATTTGTTGTAACTAATCATGGTTGGTTTTGACCGACTGGTCATGTATGTAGGCGGTCACATGGTGATTGTGTCGACATGCTCGGGGCCCTTTGAGTCTACATCTACACCATCCATCTATACCTGCGAAGATGGATGGTTGAGACTGTTTTGCGGCACATGTAATATGCCGCAAACCCTAATTTAGGGTTTTCCGTACATAATGCTTGGTATGGACGGTTTCTTAGCAAGCAAAGGCCAATGGTCGACCATGCGGGTCGGGCCGTGTGTATTCCATACCGCTTGGGGTGATGGAATTGATCCGTGGTCATCCAATCATGCTTGTGGAGTTGGATGACCGCGATCGATCATATCTCGGCAAGCTAAGGCCGTGGGTATTCCATACCATGCTTAGGGTGATGGAATTGATCTGTGGTCATCCAATCATGCTTGTGGAGTTGGATGATGCGATCGAATCATATCCGGAGATTCGATACGGTCAAGTCCAGGATGCTCAATCGGGCTAGTATAACACACCGAGAGGGCTCGGGCTAGTATAACACACCGAGAATCGGCACATACGGGTATTTCGTACATGGTTTCATTATAGTGCTTGGAGGTTCGTGTTACTGCAGAAGAGTAACACTCGGTCGTCATGCCACACTCGATAATGATTCATTATAGTGCTTGGAGGTTCGTGTTACTCTGTAAGAGTAACACTCGGTCGTCATGCCACACTCGATAATGAGTACAGAAATACAAGGATGATATGAAATTCATGGGGAAGGATTGTTGCTACATGCTCCATCCCGGAGGAATTTCATGTATTCGCAGAATGGGATTGTTGCTACATGCTCCATTCTTGGTGAATTAAGTGAGGAGTATCCGTCACTTATAAACGGCTTTATCTTTTATAAGATGTCAGCGCATGATTTTCTGGTTTTTACAAATTTAACCTTAAACGAAAATCCACCATCAACAACGGTTACCAGATTTTATACCAATGGTAGAGCACATGATTTTCACTCATGTGGTTGTGGATTCGACTCCCACAATAGGCAAACTTATGGTGTGGTCGCATGGTTTTGTTATTCATGGAATCTGGATCCAAAGCTGATGATGAGTCTGATTGGATGGTTTTCATCATAATTCTTTGTTTCGTGTAATAAAGATCTTCTTATGTTTGATTTTTGAAATGTCAACTGTGTTGTCAATCTTTCTGTGTTACTATAGTAACTTGATTAGTATTTTGAGTATATGGCTTGACATCTACTTTATAACTTGTAGGATAGGAATGTGAGTCTGTTACTTTGGGAGGCATGATAGCAATCCGTGATTATGTCCATTTCATCAAGGTAATTTATGGGATTTAAATCGAGATACATATTTTCGTTAATATATTTTAGATGAAAAAATCAGAAAACTTCCAGAAATATCTTTTTCGTAGGTATGTTTAACGATTCTTTCATGCAGTTAATACTAAATTTAGCAAAAATATGCCTTAAAGGGAAGGCAGTTTCGTGGAGTCTAAGGTTTAGTGATTTTATCATTGGCAGTTGATGCTAAGTTTAGCAGGAGTTTGCGCTTATTCAATGGAAAAAGAAAAGCAATTGCATGGAGATTAAGTTAAAGGGGTATATATAAATCATGAGCTTCGGATTTGCACGTTCGTGATACGGTTCAGTATAGAGTATCGGGCAATAAAGCAATAACCTCGCACTTTCGATGGGTGGGGTGGAACATCAGAGAACAAGGTGGGTGGCGCTTTTTGATTTTTTTTTTTTTTTTTTTTTCTAATTGATAAGCCGTCAATTTAGAGTTGATTGTTGTTTTTGTTGAGATGGGTTATGGCTTAGGACTACTCAAACGAATCAAGTTCGTTTGCGAATTGCTAGTATATTGCCAATTGTTTTTTAATTATTAACTGGTTTTAGGGTTAGAACTATTTAGAGTTACCAAATGAATTGTCGTTTAATTTTCTCTTCGAACAAAAGCTTCAATTGTATGTACATGTTCATGACTGCAACTCTGTTAAATTATAAGCTTCGATTGTATGTACATGTTCATGACTGCAACTATGTTAAATTATTGGATTTTATTATTGATTGATCGTTTTGTGTGTTCTTTGTTAGTTCACACATCTGCGGGTACAGTTTACACACCATTCATCAATCTCGAACCAAACAAGCAAACTCATAAGGTTGTGAAAGCATTGGTATTAAAGGTGTGGAAATTTGTAAATAAGAAGAGTGGAAAAGTATGGAGTAACGTTCGAGCAAACGCCAAACCCATTGATTCAGACGCTTCTTTTTTCTTTTTCTGTATGACGGCTTGATTATTTTTTTATGTGTGTGTTTGTTTGTTCTATGGATGCTGCATTTTTCATCCGTATTCTCTCGATAAGATATCTCTGTTGCTGTTTCTCTCTTTCGAAAACATATCAGGTGATTTATTTATTTATTTATCTTGCTTTAAAGTTTGTTCATTTCAGAAACTGGTAGGGTTTTGCTGTGTGATAAAATTCGTTAATTATTTTGATACCAGTGATTTAATTTTTTTTTATCAACAGTGGTTTTTATTTGTGCATTATGGATAGGCGAGTATTGCTGCTAGCACTAATTTTTATTTGTGCGTTATGGAAGGCTGTTTAATGCGGAGACTGAGGAATTCACCACCCGAGGACGTGGTGAAGAAACAAAAGGTAAGTACTATTCCTCAGTTGTTTGGATTTCTCCGTGGTCAGAGATGGTGTGGTTAACTAATTAAACACTTCAATGGCACGTCAAGTAACGGAATTGATGGTGGAAAGAAATGGGTTGAAGCTTCAACGGTACATTGCACATGATATAAGCTGCGGAATCCCAAGAAAGCTGTTATAGTGGTACTGGCAAAGGCGGTACACATTTCTTGCTTTTCCTTTCTGTATCAGATCATGGCCCTCAAACACGGTGTACCTGATCAATTTGATAGTATTATTTTTCTTACCCATTCTGGACAGCTCATGGCCCTGAAACATAGTGAACCTGATCAATTCCGAGAGTATTATTTTTCTTACCTTATCTTGATAATGGGTGTACAAAAGCAAACCGCAGCAGGCCTACTTTAGCAAAAGAAAAATATCCGGTCTGGTGCATTGCAAATAATCTTCTCTTTTGCCATTGAATTTAGCAAAAGATCCAATCTGGTGCATTACAAACACTTTTCTCTTTGGCCGTTGATTCTGCCGACCTCCAACCTGAAAGTATAGAGTTTATTTGAAGATTGCGAACGGTCATTATTGAGCGTTACATTTAAAGGAAAAAAATAAATTGGCTGGTGTTTTTTCTTTTCATGTGGCCTTAATATATTTTTATTTTAGTCTTATGTTAGTTGAAAACTTAGATGCTCATTGTAAATATCTGTTGGTACATGTGAAGGTGAATGAGAGTGTTTAGTTGGGTTAGCAACTGGATGGTGAAAAAGAAGAGGTTGGTGGTGGAGATACCGGAGAAGGAGATGGATATGTGTTTCACAAAAAAGAAAAATTAATTCCATAGCATGTAGTGAAGTGTGACCATACCATCTTCCCAAAATTACATTACTGACCGGGACCTGAATTCATAGAAAGTTCTGTAATTCTTTCCCAATTGTTTTTTGTGCAGGAGTAGGTCTTTTTAGGGTTTTGGCATGACTTTTATTATGGATATCTTGGCAGAAGCTATTGTTTCATCTTTAACAAAAAAAAAAAAGGCTGATATAATTGATTCGTAAAGTAAAGATGATAAAAGCAAGGCCATGCTTGAAAGCTTGAAAGAAAATGGGGATCAGGATCTACACTTATTGTGATTAATATACTTAGCTGGTCATTATACAGGTTATTGTTCATTCCAAGAAAAGGTAACTAAGAATGGTCTTACGTATATATAGGATACATAATAAAAATATTGCCTAGGAATTATGCGAATTAATGAACCATTATGAACTTGAGTGAAGAGAACTTATATTGAATTTGTAGTTGCATTGGAATTTGAAGAATTTCGGCACTTGATCTGGGTACACTTTCAGATGCACAAAATATAGTTGTTAGTTGTTAAAGAGGCTTTCCAGAGAGAAGACATATAGGCCAAACTCAAGCCTTGACAAATTGTTATTGTGTTTTTATCTTATGTCTTTCATTGTGTGAAAATAGTGGCTTACTTCATAATTGGCTTGAGTGAATGTATCGGTTCTTTGAAAAGTACTTATCTGGATCGCGATATAGTAATATGGATTTGTAGATTTGTAGGTGGACTGCAGAAGAGGACATTCATTAGGTGATCCTTTATTTATATATCACTAACCTTTTTTTTTCTATATTGGAAAATTACAGAAGTGGAAGCAACGGTATCGGATTTGGTTTTTCTGGTGGTGTTGATGGCAGTGAAAGCAGCTTCCAGAGGTAAAGATAGCAAGTGGCGGCAACAGAAGTAACACATGAGGGTCTTTGGTCAGACGAGTGCTTGTAAGAGAGTTTCATAGATACCTTGCAGATGAGATGACTATGCCAGCAGGAGTGGTAATAGTCATTTCGAGGTGGAATAAAGAATTGTCAAGACTGTTGAGTGATAGATGTTAGAAACTTATATTTGTTGTGCATGTAATGGAATTTTTTTCCTCTTGGTGTGTAACAATGGTTTACGGACAATACCATGGTAGAAGGGATTGATATACATAGGATAACAATTAACATATCTTCAACTTCAATAATCTTAAGTAAGCAGGAATGAAGTTATATTGTTCTAATGGTTTGATATTGTACTATAAGTTACATTTAGGGATAACAGATTTGAGTCATAGGACAAGGAATGTTGATATGAGGAGATTTTATCAGAACTCTGTTGATTCATTTTTGCATTATACAAAAGTGTTTTGTGGGGACGGTGAATGGATCTTCCTTTTAGTAGATGCCAAGATGCAACTTACTGCTACATGCGCCAAAATGGCTGCTTAATTTGAATGGCCATTGTGGGATTCATCGAATTTTTTGAAAGCAAGTTGAAAAGCATCATCACCTAGAGAGAGAGAGAGAGAGAGAGAGAGTGAAGGATGGAGGTGAAGTTTAATGAAAAGAATTTAACTCTACCTACAATCTTAGTTGTCAAAGAATGTTGACTATGTTAATCACCATGTTGCATAAACTTATATTACGTAATACAAAAACTATAATTTTCTTCTATTCCTATTCAGTATCAAGCTAAACTCATTTTTTACATGTCTACCCAATCTATCATCGTAGTGTGTTTGTTCGAAGACATTTATTAAAGTACCCAAACGAAAATGTAAGTTTCCAAATTTGAATAATTTTAACCGAATGTTCGGATGGTATCTCGCATTATACATCTGCGGTTGATAATTGAACCCTTTAGGCTAGGTCCGAGGGCCAATTCTCATCGCACCTAGTCCCTAACACGGTTTGTACTTTGTATAATAGATAAAAAGTAATACATGCTTCCATGCAAAAGCACAGTAACCAAAATCCACTTTCTATTTAAAGATGTTCCCATGCATCTGGCTCACGGGTGCGGGGCGAAGCCCCGCCACACCAAATCAGCAGTCCCCATCAATCCCATATAGATTGGAATGATGTTAGTTTTGTTCTTTAAGCTCATCGTCGACGTGCACCGATATAGGATTGGGAAACGACAATGCAATGTACCCCTCTTTGACACTGTCCCTGAGCCTAGGTAATCGAAAATAATTACATTGGGTTTTGAGTAATCACTCACTGTTTAGGACAAGCCACAATGTCACATGCCATCAGAGATGTTCAATATTGAATTACTTGGTCTATTTTTAACCAGATTATGATACTCTGATCTATTTGGCGAGACAATACTTGGTCTTGGTTTAGTCAAGTAGATCTTTCTATAATTTCGGCTTTCTTGAGCTTCTATTTTTGAGCTTCTATTCCTATTTTTAAGTAAGTTAGGTGACCAACATAGTTATGATGGAGTTCTGTACTTTCTCTGATAACAAGTTCCATAGAGCATCATATGTGATCGTTCTATAATTTTTTTGACAACATTCTTTTGTTTTATCTTTTCGTGATATTGCTATGCCAAGCTCTGTAATTGTGAATCATTGCAGTTTTCTACATCATGAGGAGAAGCTTTTTATGTTGCTTTATTCCGGAAACCACTTTATTTGATATGTTAATTGTAGATGTGAAGTTATATTCATTGAGGGTGTGGAGGCATTGTCTTAAGGAAAGTTTTCTCCAAGAATTATCTTTTTGTGTAGTATAACTGAAAATTTATAGGTGCATTGAAATTTGATTTGGTCTTCTGTTGTACTTCTCGAGTGACTTCATCTGAGATAAATAAATGTAAATGAATTACTAGATGACTATGCAGCAGTGTGACCGGCCAAAAATTTGGAGAAATTTGATCGAAATCAATATATGATTTGCGCCGGGAAAAAGAATCTAGGCTGGACCAAAGAGAGGTTAGTGATACTAATAATTCTCATCGAACCCGATGACGGAAGATGCCAATATTAATATTTTGAATTTACTTTAATTTCATCGTGATATATCAAACTATTTAATTGCAATCTAATCTTATTCGGGAGACTATTTAATCGTAAATTGCAATATAATATCATTATGGAGATTAATGAAAAGAAGTGTTTTTTTAGATGTATCTCATTCTGGAGATTGGATTAAAAGAAGTGTTTCTTTAGATGTCTGTTTTTAAAAAGAATTTTGCGGAAATTGATCAATGTTAGTTGATGCGTCGATTACATTGTGTTTGTCAACTAGGACTCCTATGAGGCGGTGCTGGGTGAATCCCCGCCACACTAAATGAGGGTCAATTCCCATTGCGTTGCAGACATAAGATTGGCTTATTATCAGGTATCGTGTTAGTGATTAGTTAAATAATAATAATAGGATAATAAAAAGGTTTTTTATAATAGATTCTGCGGATTAAAATGTTATATTTATATAATAAATACATTTTTTCTGGACATAGTGATAGGTGTAGAATCCACCGTATTTACTATTTAGAGTTTACGCTTTCTTTGTTATTTTTCTTGTGAATTATGTACTTTACGTGTGTTTTTGAGTTATTAGGTACTCTGGAGTCGCATGGACGAAAAGAAGAATAAATGATCCAAATTGAGCAAAAAGGGTAGGATTGTCATTTCACAGGAAAACACTATCGGGAGACGAGTCAAGGTTAAGGGGCGACTTTCTTTTGGAGGAGCACTAAAGACAGGCCAATGAGGTTAAGGGGCGTCTACCTGTTATTCACTTATGGGATTGCCAACTGGGTATCCCTTATCAGGTGACGGGTGCTGAATAACAAACCCTACTCTTTAACCCTAAATCGAGAAACTTGTTTTTCATTTCTCATTGCATTATTACATCTCTGAAATTGAGAAAGAAGAAGCAGCTGCTGCCGTTAATACCAGATCGATGAGAAGAGTGGAGGAAGTTGATGCTGGTTCCAATTGGTTTTGGTGATGAAACAGATGGGTCTGTGGCTGAATCAAGAGAAGAAATTGGTTGTTGCCATTAATGTTGTTCTTGAAGTTCGATCGAAATTGAGAGAAGAGATCGAATCCGATGTAGAAATTGTGAGATTAAGGGTTTGTGTTGATCTCTTTAAGATCTGAAATCGTGAATCGATTGAAGGGGGAACTGGAGCTGCTGTTGTGAGTGAAGGGTGATGATTCGAATTAGAAGAATTAGAATGGAATTGATTTGCTCCTGAAAGTGAATTCAGTGGATTGAGATGATAAGACGATTTTGGGTTTTGAGAAGTCACGCAAGTTGAACTGAAATAATGAGTGGTTGAGATGGTGAATTTGGGTTTCTGAATTGAGTTAGGGTTTACTGAATTTGGAAGCAGATGAGTTCAATTGTATGTTGAGTTCCTGTGATGCAGTTGATCTGGTTGAGTCTCTTGTGAAGTTAAATTGCAGGTGGTGGTCTATGTTGCAGATAAAGAAGGAGCTCGGGTTATTGGTGGAATCAAAGGAGAAGATGATGTTACTGGTGTTAATTTTTGGTTGTTCCGAACTGAATTTGAAGAGAGCAAATTGTTGCAGTTGGAATCATAGAAGGTGGATGTGATGATAAAGCAGATGGGTTGAGTTAGGTTACAGAGAATCAGAAAGCCAGAGAACGGCAATGAACGCCAGCTACGAGTGATGGCGATTTGTCACAGTTGCGATCAAGCAAAGCCGGTGGTGACATAAGGCAAGCAGATGGAGATTGATGCTTGGAGTGATTGATGCAAGTGAATTCAAGGAGCGGCAACCGGTGTTGGCTTGTGCAAATGATGTTGTCTTGAGAAGTGGAGCTTGAAATGGAGAGCTGCAAATGAAGGCCGAGTTTGGAATTGAGCTGAGATGCGCGGGCAAGACAATAGCAAGACTAACAGAGGAGAAGCATAGTGAGGTGGTGCAAGCCGGTTGATTTGAGATTGCAGGAGTTTCGTGGCTCGATGGTGCTTGTTGTTAAGAATTGGAGGTCGAGTCTTTGGGATTGTGGATGAGATGAAACTGAGATGCTCGTCCCTGCTTTGGCAGTAATATAGCAGCTGAGATTTGTATGTTAGTAAGTTGCAGGATGGAATGGTTGCCTGGGTTGTGCAGTGGAGGGTTTCGACTGAAGTTGAAGCTGCGGAAAATGATGTAGAGATGGAACAATAATGTGAGCTGTAAGGGCTTGAGGTTGCAGCCACAATTGAGGGATTCACTGGCATTGGAGCTCAAGTCTGAGCTGAGATGAAATGTTGAGCTGGTTATGGTAATGGCAATTGAATGGAAATGGCAGAGGAATGTGTAGGCCAAGAGCACTGATGCACCATCTTTGTGCAACACATTTATGGCCTGTGCAGATGCTCAAGGCTCCGGCAACTCCGCTTTCGGTCCACCCAGAGATAGCCGACAATGACCCGGTGACATGAACTCCGACCGTCCGACGGTTTACCACGACTCGGTTTGACTCGGTCCGACCGAGTTGAATCGAGCCGACCCGTTGACCCGGCCGTTACGACTCGTTGGACCGGTAGCGAGGCGGACTTTGCCGGTCACCGGAGTCGTTTCGGCAATTTTTCCGTAGATTTCGGCCACAATACCAGACTTCCGGCGACCACTTGTGGGGCGTATTTTCTACATGGGTTTCTCCTCCTTATGGGCTTGGTGGATTTTCACCTAATGGACTTAGAAGACTAGACCTAATTTTAGAAGTTGGAGAAAAGCTATAAAAGGGAAGGTCTCCTACAACTTATGGGTTATCTCATATCTTTTTCTTGGAATTTTGGAGAGCCGCTTTTGGTTACGCAACTAGGGTTTGCTTTTGTTCATCTTCTTCTTTAATTCAACTCATATTTTTGTGATGAACTCCATAGCTATGAGTAGCTAAATTCTCTATTATTGGTTAAGGATGTAGTCCGATTTCTAAAACTTGTGTTTGGTTTATGTATTAGTTTTCTCTCTTGATTATCGTTCAATTCTCTACTGTTTTTATGATCACATGATTGAAGTATTGTGATAGGGTTATGATGTTTGATTAGTTAAGTGGCCAATTAATTGAACTTGCATCTTAGTCCATAGCTATTTTAGGGTTTTTCATCAAGCGATAACCTTGAATACAAGTAGCATGATATGTTTACGGTTTGTAGTGATACACTCTCGTAATCATATGTAGAGTTTGACCATTGTCCGAATTGTTTTGCGCAACGCATGACAATTGCATTGATTAGCCTATTTCTGAAACTTAATGCTCCTAGGAATTGAACTTGATTAGCGCAAGGCGTTAGGTTATTCTTTAGGTAGAATTCACATACGCAGCCCTAATGTGTGTGTTGATGAACTTGAGAAATTAATAGATTATCTTGCTTTCTTGATTCTCTAGGCTTTTGATAACACAAGAGATTAAATCGTAATTCTAATCATATACGCAAGCACATGTCTAAGATTGAAGATGAATTCCTTGACCAATATCTCTCTCCATTGATTATTCTCTACAATTTACTTTGCTTTTAATTTACTTTTATTGCTTACATAAAATTCAGAAATCCCCCCAATTGGTTACTTTAAGAAATTGATTACGAAATAACTACAATTGCCTCTCTGTGGATACGAACTCTTTCTTATCATATACTTTAGGAAAGTGAAATTATTTTTGACGCATACTGACAAATGATCAAATTTTGGCGCCGCTGCTCGGAGGCACACGGCTAGTTATTAAGTTTTTAGTTTCTTTTTACAATTTCGCTTTCATCTTTGCTTTTCGGTTCTTGTCTTGTTTCTCACTTGTTTGCGAGAATTGTTTGCAGTACCTAATCTCCGGCTTCTAAGGATTGGAATTATCCAAGGTGCGGGATAGCTACTCGACGAGGCACAATACTCCAACCAAGTCAAGACACAACGGACGAGCACGAGGAGGAAGTAGGAGAAGAGATTTTCCAACAACAAGAAGAAGGAAAAGAGGTTCCAATCGTAGAGGAAACACACGTGGAAGAACAAGGAGCAATGGGTGATGCAAATCGTTCACTCAAGGACTTAGCTTCTCATAGGCTTGATATACAACATGGGTGTATTCAAACGGACTCTACTTTTGAAATTAAACCGGGGTTGCTTAGAGAATTACCAAAGTTCCATGGCATGGTGAATGAAAATCCAAACAAACATCTTATGGACTTCCACACCATTGTCACGGCCATGCTTCCAGCGGATGTTGCAATGTTGAAAGTTTTCTGTTTCTCTTTAATGGATAGTGCTAAGGATTGGTTGTTCTATTTACCTCCAGGAAGTGTCACAACATGGAATGGGTTGAAGAAACTCTTTTTAGAGAGATATTTTCCTGCATCAAAGGCTACTCAAATTCGCAAGGAGATTTGTGGGATGAAGCAAAATGTGGGAGAATCTCTATATGAATGTTGGGAACGATATAAGAGATTGGTGGCAAGCTGCCCTCACCACCAATTTAGTGATGCTATGATCATTCAATATTTCTATGAAGGACTCCAATCAAGTGATAGGAATCTCCTCGACGCTGCGGGTGGTGGTGCACTAGTTAACAAGACGGTGGCACAAGCTAGAGAGTTGATTGAAAACATGGCAGCGAACTCACAACAATTCTTGAGTCGTGGTTCGGATGTGCTTCTAAGAAGGGTGAGTGAAGTGAGCGAGGTTGAAGAGCTTCATCAACAAATGGGTAACATGAACGCAATGCTTCAACAAGTTGCAGCCGCGGTGATACCAAGTACCTCTCAATCTTATGAAGATGAGCAAGCTAATGCGATCTTTCCAAATCAACAAAGACGGTATGATCCCTACTCCAACACTTACAATCCGGATGGAGAGATCACCCCAATTTTAGCTATGCCAATAAGCAAGGAGCGGTTCAACAATCTAGTTTCAACAACCCGAGTGGATTTCAACCTCAACAACAACAATTCCAACCAAGGCAACAATTTCAACAACAACAACAACCTCAAAATATGGGGTCCAATATGGAGGAGTTGCTGAAATCTTTTATGCAACGAATGGAGAGTTCGGTTAAGGAGTTGCAAACTCAAGTTGGTTCTATGGCTATGGAGTTGAATCAATTGAAGGCACAAAATGGTGGGAAACTCCCTTCTCAACCTATCAACCCAAAAGAGGGTGTCAATGCAATTACATTGAGTAGTGGTACACAACTTGTGCAACCCGAAGTTCTTGATTCGGGGCGTGGTGGAAACACCAAAGGAACTGTTTTGGAGGAGAAAACCGAGGATTCTCCCAAACTTCGAGGTACCTATTCCTAACTCTAAAATCCGGTTTCTACTTATGTTCCTCCTCTACCTTTCCCTCGCAGATTTGCAAGTTCTAAGAAGGCGGAACTAGAAAAGGAGATTTTAGACGTTCTAAAAAAGATCCATGTGAACATACCACTCATAAATGCAATCAAGCAAGTTCCAAAGTATGCAAAGGTGTTGAAGGACTTGTGTACCAATAAGCAAAGGCTCAAAGGTAATGAAGTGCTTAGTGTGGGGGAGAATGCTTCGGCAATCTTACAACACAAACTCCCACTAAAGTGCAAGGACCCGGGTAGCTTCGACATTCCGTCACAATTGGTAACACCAAATTTAACAAAGCTATGTTGGACTTAGGTGCTTCCGTTAATGTCATGCCTGCGTCATGTACAATTCACTTGATCTTGGTCCTCTTAAAAAGGCTGGAATTGTGTTGCAATTAGCCGATCGTTCTAATGTCTACCCAATGGGTATTGTTGAGGATGTTCTTGTGCAGGTTAATCAACTTGTATTTCCAGCGGACTTTTGCGTGTTAGAGATGGATGAAGGTTCACCGTACTCGTCTCTTCCATTGCTACTTGGCGTCCCTTCATGAAAACGCTAAAAACCATTATTGATGTTGACAAGGGAACGCTAACTATGGAGTTTGATGGAGAAATAATACGTTTCAACATTTTCGAAACGATGAGATATCCTAGTGATGTCCACTCTTGTTTCTCCATTGATGTGATGGACACATTGGCGCAACAAATGTTTGAGTTGAATGGTGTTGATACTTTGGAAACCGTGCTCACTACACCTATCGACAATGGTTATGCGTATAATGATGAGATGAAAGAAACCATTGGTTCTCTTGACTCATTACCGGAAAAATCAGCAACTAAGAATATTTCATATGCTTCTTTACCTTGCAATAATGAGAAACTTGTGCCATCTATTGTTAAATCTCCAAGTTTAGAATTGAAACCTCTTCCAAGTCACTTAAAGTACTTGTACTTGGGTGACAATGAAGAGTTACCCGTGATTGTTTCTAACGAGCTTAATGAATTACAGGAGCAAAAACTTCTAAGGGTGCTAAGGAAGTACAAGCGGCCATAGGATGGACAATCGCCGATATCAAGGGTATTAGCCCCGCCGTTTGTATGCATAAAATTCGTGTGGAGGATGATTCAAAGCCTACAAGGGAAGCGCAACGCCGTTTGAATCATCCCATGATGGAAGTGGTGAAAAAGGAGATACTCAAGCTTTTGGACGTGGGTGTTATCTACCCCATATCCGATAGCAAGTGGGTAAGCTTACGAGTACAAGTGGTACCAAAGAAATTGGGTGTGACACGGGTGGTGGAGAATGATAAGAATGAACTTGTCCCAACTCGTGTGCAAACCGGTTGGAGGGTTTGTATTGATTATAGAAAATTGAATGCCACCACTAGAAAAGATCACTTTCCATTGCATTTTATTGATCAAATGCTTGAACGTTTAGCTGGACATTCTTACTATTGCTTTCTTGATGGCTATTCAGGTTATAATCAGATTGTGATAGCGCCGGAGGACCAAGAGAAAACTACTTTCACTTGTCCTTTCGGTACTTTTGCTTATAGAAGGATGCCTTTTGGCTTATGCAATGCTCCAGCTACTTTTCAAAGGTGTATGGTAAGTATCTTCTCGGAATATGTTGAAAACATAATCGAAGTGTTCATGGATGACTTTAGTGTCTTTGGTGATTCTTTTGACCTTTGCTTGAACAATTTGTCTCTAATCCTTGAACGATGTGTTGAAACAAATCTTGTGCTAAATTGGGAGAAGTGCCATTTCATGGTAACTCATGGCATAGTTTTAGGCCATATTATATCTTCTAAAGGCTTGGAAGTCGATAAATCTAAGATAGACCTTATTCGTGCTCTAACCCCTCCCACTACGGTGAGGGAGATACGTTCTTTTCTTGGTCATGCAGGTTTTTATCGTAGGTTCATCAAGGACTTTTCCAAGATAGCATCACCACTTTGTACCCTATTGCAAAAAGATGTGGTTTTAACTTTGATGAGAAGTGTGTGGCGGCATTCAATCGTTTGAAAGAACTTTTGATTTCAGCCCCTATCATTAAACCACCGGATTGGAGTAAGCCTTTTGAGCTCATGTGTGATGCAAGTGACTATGCGGTTGGTGCGGTGCTTGGGCAACGTGTGGGGAAGCTTCCTCATGCTATTTATTATGCTTCTAGAACGTTAAATGAGGCCCAACAAAACTACACAACCACTGAAAAGGAGTTATTAGCCATTGTTTTTGCTTTAGAAAAGTTTCGCTCTTATCTAATTGGTACAAAAGTTGTTGTCTTTTCGATCATGCAAAGACTTAGATACTTGCTTACAAAGAAAGAGGCGAAACCGAGGCTCATAAGATGGATTTTACTCTTGCAAGAGTTTGATCTTGAAATCAAAGACAAGAAAGGAATTGAGAACACCTTGCTGCGGATCACTTGAGCCGACTTGTGTGGACAAGGAGACTATCCCGTTGCGTAAAAGTTTCCCGGACGAGCAACTATTCTCCATTGCCTTTGGAGAACCATGGTACGCTGATATTGTTAATTACTTAGTGTCTAAACAAATCCCAAAGAACTTGTCTCGTGCTGAGAGGGACAAACTTAAGAAGTTAGGCAACCAATACATATGGGATGATCCATACTTATGGAAACATTGTAGTGACCAAGTGATACGTAGGTGTGTTCCGAAATTGAATTTAATTCTATCTTGTCTTTTTGCCACTCATATGCTTGTGGAGGACATTTTGGGAGTAAGAGAACCGCTCTCAAGGTATTAGAATGTGGTTTCTTTTGGCCAACTTTGTTTAAGGATGCACATGCATTTTGTATCACATGTGATAGG
Source organism: Papaver armeniacum (assembly GCA_023531295.1). Taxonomy (NCBI): domain Eukaryota; kingdom Viridiplantae; phylum Streptophyta; class Magnoliopsida; order Ranunculales; family Papaveraceae; genus Papaver; species Papaver armeniacum. The sequence goes on from JAJJWW010004527.1 coordinate 174,117, forward strand.
TGCCAAAGAACCGGCAATCTAGGTGCTCGAAATCAAATGCCGCAAACTATTATTCAATTTGTGGAGGTTTTTGATGTATGGGGAATTGATTTTATGGTCCCTTTTGTCAATTCTAATGGGAATTATTATATTTTGCTTGCTGTGGATTATGTCTCGAATTGGGTGGAAGCTAAGGCCACCCCAACTAATGATTCTAAAGTTGTTTCAGATTTTGTGCAAGCTAATATATTTGCAAGGTTTGGTGTTCCAAGGGCTATAATTAGCGATGGAGGTTCACACTTCAAAAACAGGTTCTTGCAAAGCTTGTTAAGAAAGTACAATGTGTCGCATAGGATTGCAACACCCTACCATCCGCAAACAAATGGACAAGCCGAAGTTTCCAACCGAGAGGTGAAATCCATTCTTGAAAAGACGGTGAATCCCACAAGGAAAGATTGGAGTTCGCGACTTAATGATGCTTTGTGGGCGTATAGAACCGCATATAAAACACCTATTGGGATGTCTCCTTTTAGGCTTGTTTATGGTAAACCTTGTCACTTACCCGTGGAAATTGAGCATAAGGCGTTTTGGGCTATTAAACAATGCAACATGGAGTTGGATGGGGCTGGAAAGCAAAGAAAGTTACAACTTCAAGAGCTAGAGGAGATTCGCAATGATGCATTTGAAAGCTCACGGATTTACAAGGAAAAACGAAAGCTTTTCATGATAATATGATTTCTAAGAAACAATTTTGCATTGGGCAGAAAGTGCTTTTGTTTAATTCTCGTTTGCAATTATTTCCGGTAAATTAAGGTCACGTTGGATTGGACCTTTTATAGTGACTAATGTGTTTTCTCATGGTGCGGTGGAAATTCGTAGTTTAGCTACAGGTAATGAACTTAAAGTGAATGGGCACCGATTGAAACCATATTATGAGAACTTCTCTTCGGATGTCGTGGAAGGAGTTAATCTTGTGGAAGTACTCCCTCCTGGAGGAGTCATAGAAAGCAAGGAGATAGTCGGGCCGACGACTTTAAACCAAGCGCTAATTGGGAGGCAGCCCAAAGGATGAGTATTTCTTGTCTTGTATTTATTTCTTTTCTTGTTTTTAGTTTTTCTTGTTTTGTTTTTACTTTATTTTTTCTGATTTCTTATTAGGATTTCCCACCTTGACTTACTTTGGACGATTCAATTTACATTGAGGACAATGTAAAGTTTAAGTGTGGGGGAGTGGTTTATGTTGTAAATTTTTGCAATTTTTCAACTTTTTTGTGAACTAGTGAATAAGAAAACTCCAACTTGTAGTTATTTAGAGTCACATAGTATACATGTCGCTAAGATTACATCGAGAATCTCACAATAGTGACTGAACTTAGAGATGATAGAGAACATGATCGGGTTTCTTAATTGTATGAGAGTTAAAGTTGGATTTAACCATGCCCGGTGGCAAATAAGGTGCATCGAATTCGGTATTAGAAAGGTGATCCCCTATAGTGGAGACTACCCATGTTACATAATGTGAGGCACCAACCTTCAATTCTTTGTACCTGTCTAAATTGTGCTTTTAGAGTGTGTGTCACCGTACGTAAATTCCGGGCAGAATGGTGAGCTGTCCAACTTCCCACCATAGAAGCACTATTTTGATCTCTTGAGTGCTATTTTTATCAACCATGTTGGTGACATCGAATTGCTAACTTACATACCACTTGTGATCTTGTTCGCATTAGCACCATACACCTTATCTCTCTCTACACCAACAGTCCATAGAAACACCATCATCATCAACAAGAGGAGCATCACAAATTCAAGGAAAGTTGAACACGTTCGAGGTTTACAAGCAAAGACATTAAAAATGGGATTTGATTTGAGTAAAGAGACAAGAGAAAATGTTTTTATTTTGTTTTATTTTTATTTGTTATTCAAAAAAAAAAAAAAAAATTGAAAAAAAAGAAAATGAAAAAAACGAAAATTAAAAAAAAAAAAAAAAAAAATTTTAAAAAAAAAAAAAAAAAAAAAAAAAGAAGAGAAATTTGGGATTGTATAGTTTGTTTTTATTTTATTTTTATATATTCTTTCAATAAAGCCTATGGAAAGAAGGAATATCTATAATGAAGTTTCAAGCGACAAGGAATTAGAGGAAAGAATCATATTGTCGAAATTCTACGAAGTTCGAGAGTTATCATCAAGAGTTGAAGACCCAAGACGAAGATGAAGACACCGATAGAAGACCGAAGACGTTTCTATGGATCTTGTGAGAGTGGTGCTAGCTGCACGCCGAACGGATTCACCGTAAGTAAGCATATTCCCACCTTCGTTAAATGGTTGATTTCCTTTCGAAGAGATTGTCGAGAAAAATGGGTTTTCAAAAATATATAAAAGATGTGGGTTTTCAAAATATTTCTGAGGGTTTTGCCTTCCTACCATTCAACGTGTCGCAGATTCTATCTTCATTCCAACCTGGACACATGTGTGACCCATAAAGAGTGTTTATTATTGAGAGCAATATCATAAAACCCTTTCTTGTGAGGCGTAGTCAAGACTTTTGATCACTCCGAACCCGAATTTTAGTCGAGAAGGGATGGTTATCTCTCTCAACTTTTAAGAATGAGATTGTGTTCATTTATGTGTCTAACTTCTTATGACTAGTGTGCAGAATCTCTATGTCTTCTTAGCGCGTTGGATACTATCATTACAGAGAACTAGTAAGTTGGTGAAATAGGTTTTGTGGGTATATCTCTAGTAAACCCTCACGAGACTATAACTCGTCCACTAGGGACACCTAGGGGTTTAAAGGCTTGTTATTTATGCTAAAAGTGACCGTAGCCTCGACGACACCTGGAGTTGTTGTATTTTATTGTTTTGTTTGATTTGCTCAAGGACAAGCAAAGTCTAAGTGTGGGGGAATCGACAGTGTAGAATACACCGTATTTACTATTTAGAGTTTACGCTTTCTTTGTTATTTTTCTTGTGAATTATGTACTTTACGCGTGTTTTTGAGTTATTAGGTACTCTGGAGTCGCACGGACGAAAAGAAGAATAAATGATCCAAATTGAGCAAAAAGGGTAGGATTGTCATTTCACAGGAAAACACTATCGGGAGACGAGTCAAGGTTAAGGGGCGACTTTCTTTTGGAGGAGCACTAAAGACAGAGCCAATGAGGTTAAGGGCGTCACTGTTGTTATTCACTTATGGGATTATGCCAACTGGTATCCCTTATCGTGGACGGGTCTTTGAATAACAAACCCTACTCTTTAACCCTAAATCGAGAAACTTGTTTTTCATTTCTCATTGCATTATTACATCTCTGAAATTGAGAAAGAAGAAGCAGCTGCTGCCGTTAATACCAGATCGATGAGAAGAGTGGAGGAAGTTGATGCTGGTTCCAATTGGTTTTGGTGATGAAACAGATGGGTCTGTGGTTGAATCAAGAGAAGAAATTGGCTGTTGCCATTAACAGTGTTCTTGAAGTTCGACTGAAATTGAGAGAAGAGATCGAACCAGATGTAGAAATTGTGAGATTAAGGGTTTGTGTTGATCTCTTTAAGATCTGAAATCGTGAATCGATTGAAGGGGGAACTGGAGCTGCTGTTGTGAGTGAAGGGTGATGATTCGAATTAGAAGAATTAGAATGGAATTGATTTGCTCCTGGAAGTGAATTCAGTGGATTGAGATGATAAGACGATTTTGGGTTTTGAGAAGTCACGCAAGTTGAACTGAAATAATGAGTGGTTGAGATGTTGAATTTGGGTTTCGAATTGAGTTAGGGTTTCCGAATTTGGGAACAGATGAGTTCAATTGTATGTTGAGTTCCTGTGATGCAGTTGATCTGGTTGAGTCTCTTGTGAAGTTAAATTGCAGGTGGTGGTCTATGTTGCAGATAAAGAAGGAGCTCGGGTTATTGGTGGAATCAAAGGAGAAAATGATGTTACTGGTGTTAATTTTTGGTTGTTCTGAATCTGAGCTGAAGAGAGCAAATTGTTGCAGTTGGAATCATAGAAGGTGGCTGTGATGATAAAGCAGATGGGTTGAGTTAGGTTACAGAGAATCAGAAAGCCAGAGAATGGCCAATGAACTGCAGCTACAGGTGATGGCGACGCTGTCAGGTTGCAGTCAAGCAAAACTGGTGGTGACATAAGGCAAGCAGATGGAGATTGATGCTTGGAGCTGATTGATGCAGTGAATTCAAGGAGCGGCAACTGGTGTTGGCTTGTGCAAATGATGTTGTGCTGAGAAGTGGAGCTTGAAATGGAGAGCCGCAAAAAATGGTGGGAGTTGGAATTGAGCCGAGATGCAGCGATGCAATAGCAAGACTCAGCAGAGGAGAAGCATAGCAGGTGGTGCAAGCTGGTTGATTTGAGATTGCAGGTTGTCAGGGCTCGATGGTGCTTGTTGTTAAGAATTGGAGGTCAGGTGCTGGGATTGTGGATGAGATGAAACTGAGATGCTCTGTCGCTTTGTGCAAGGAAATATAGCAAAGTGAGATTTGTATGTTAGTAAGTTGCAGGATGGAATGGTTACTGGGTTGTGCGGTGGAGGGTTTCGAGGCGAAGTTGAAGTCGGAAAATGATGTAGAGATGGAACAATAATGTGAGTTGTAAGGGCTTGAGGTTGCGACACAATTGAGGGATTCATTGGCATTGGAGCTCAAGTCCGAAATTGAGATGAAATGTTGAATGGTTCAGTAATGGCAATTGAATGAAAATGGCAGAGGAATGTGTAGGCCAAGAGCACCGATGCACCATCTTTGTGCAACACGGTTATGGCCTGTGCGGATGCTCAAGGCACGGCAACTCCGCTCGGTCGCCCGAGATAGCCGACAATGACCCGACTCACCGACATGAACCCGACCCGTCCGACGCTTTACCTCGACTCTCGGTTTGACTCGGTCTCGACCGAGTTGAATCGAGCCGACCCGTTGACCCTACCGATTCGACTCGTTGACCGTGAGTCGAAGCGGACTTTGCTCTGGCCACCGGAGCTGTTTTCCGGCAATTTTTCCGGCCAATTTCCGACCACAATACCAGACTTACGGCGACCACTTGTGGGGCGTATTTTCTACACGGGTTTCTCCTCCTTATGGGCTTGGTGGATTTTCACCTAATGGACTTAGAAGACTAGACCTAATTTTAGAAGTTGGAGAAAAGCTATAAAAGGGAAGGTCTCCTACAACTTATGGGTTATCTCATATCTTTTTCTTGGAATTTTGGAGAGCCGCTTTTTGGTTACGCAACTAGGGTTTGCTTTTGTTCATCTTCTTCTTTAATTCAACTCATATTTTTGTGATGAACTCCATAGCTATGAGTAGCTAAATTCTCTATTATTGGTTAAGGATGTAGTCCGATTTCTAAAACTTGTGTTTGCTTTATGTATTAGTTTTCTCTCTTGATTATCGTTCAATTCTCTCTGTTTTTATGATCACATGATTGAAGTATTGTGATAGGGTTATGATGTTTGATTAGTTAAGTGGCCAATTAATTGAACTTGCATCTTAGTCCATAGCTATTTTAGGGTTTTTCATCAAGCGATAACCTTGAATACAAGTAGCATGATATGTTTACGGTTTGTAGTGATACACTCTCGTAATCATATGTAGAGTTTGACCATTGTCCGAATTGTTTTGCGCAACGCATGACAATTGCATTGATTAGCCTATTTATGAAACTTAATGCTCCTAGGAATTGAACTTGATTAGCGCAAGGCGTTAGGTTATTCTTTAGGTAGAATTCACATACGCAGCCCTAATGTGTGTGTTGATGAACTTGAGAAATTAATAGATTATCTTGCTTTCTTGATTCTCTAGGCTTTTGATAACACAAGAGATTAAATCGTAATTCTAATCATATACGCAAGCACATGTCTAAGATTGAAGATGAATTCCTTGACCAATATCTGTCTCCATTGATTATTCTCTACAATTTACTTTGCTTTTAATTTACTTTTATTGCTTACATAAAATTCAGAAATCCCCCAATTGGTTACTTTAAGAAATTGATTACGAAATAACTACAATTGCCTCTCTCGTGGATACGAACTCTTTCTTATCATATACTTTAGGAAAGTGAAATTATTTTTGACGCATACGACAAAGCGATCAAATTTTGGCGCCACACGGGAGGCACACGGCTAGTTATTAAGTTTTTAGTTTCTTTTTACAATTTCTGCTTTCATCTTTGCTTTTTGGTTCTTGTCTTGTTTCTCACTTGTTTGCGAGAATTGTTTGCAGGTACCTAATCTCTGGCTTCTAAGGATTGGAATTATCCAAGGTGCGGGATAGCTACTCGACGAGGCACAATACTCCAACCAAGTCAAGACACAACGGACGAGCACGAGGAGAAAGTAGGAGAAGAGATTTTCCAACAACAAGAAGAAGGAAAAGAGGTTCCAATCGTAGAGGAAACACACGTGGAAGAACAAGGAGCAATGGGTGATGCAAATCGTTCACTCAAGGACTTAGCTTCTCATAGGCTTGATATACAACATGGGTGTATTCAAACGGACTCTACTTTTGAAATTAAACCGGGGTTGCTTAGAGAATTACCAAAGTTCCATGGCATGGTGAATGAAAATCCAAACAAACATCTTATGGACTTCCACACCATTGTCACGGCCATGCTTCCAGCGGATGTTGCAATGTTGAAAGTTTTCATTTCTCTTTAATGGATAGTGCTAAGGATTGGTTGTTCTATTTACCTCCTAAGTGTCACAACATGGAATGGGTTGAAGAAACTCTTTTTAGAGAGATATTTTCCGCATCAAAGGCTACTCAAATTCGCAAGGAGATTTGTGGGATGAAGCAAAATGTGGGAGAATCTCTATATGAATGTTGGGAACGATATAAGAGATTGGTGGCAAGCTGCCCTCACCACCAATTTAGTGATGCTATGATCATTCAATATTTCTATGAAGGACTCCAATCAAGTGATAGGAATCTCCTCGACGCTGCGGGTGGTGGTGCACTAGTTAACAAGACGGTGGCACAAGCTAGAGAGTTGATTGAAAACATGGCAGCGAACTCACAACAATTCTTGAGTCGTGGTTCGGATGTGCTTCTAAGAAGGGTGAGTGAAGTGAGCGAGGTTGAAGAGCTTCATCAACAAATGGGTAACATGAACGCAATGCTTCAACAAGTTGCAGCCGCGGTGATACCAAGTACCTCTCAATCTTATGAAGATGAGCAAGCTAATGCGATCTTTCCAAATCAACAAAGACGGTATGATCCCTACTCCAACACTTACAATCCGGGGATGGAGAGATCACCCCAATTTTAGCTATGCCAATAAGCAAGGAGCGGTTCAACAATCTAGTTTCAACAACCCGAGTGGATTTCAACCTCAACAACAACAATTCCAACCAAGGCAACAATTTCAACAACAACAACAACCTCAAAATATGGGGTCCAATATGGAGGAGTTGTCTGAAATCTTTTATGCAACGAATGGAGAGTTCGGTTAAGGAGTTGCAAACTCAAGTTGGTTCTATGGCTATGGAGTTGAATCAATTGAAGGCACAAAATGGTGGGAAACTCCCTCTCAACCTATCAACCCAAAAGAGGGTGTCAATGCAATTACATTGAGAAGTGGTACACAACTTGTGCAACCCGGTTGTCGATTCGGGCGTGGTGGAAACACCAAAGGAACCTGTTTTGAGGAGAAAACCGAGGATTCTCCCCAAACTTCTGAGGTACCTATTCCTAACTCTAAAAATCCGGTTTCTACTTATGTTCCTCCTCTACCTTTCCCTCGCAGATTTGCAAGTTCTAAGAAGGCGGAACTAGAAAAGGAGATTTTAGACGTTCTAAAAAAGATCCATGTGAACATACCACTCATAAATGCAATCAAGCAAGTTCCAAAGTATGCAAAGGTGTTGAAGGACTTGTGTACCAATAAGCAAATGCTCAAAGGTAATGAAGTGCTTAGTGTGGGGAGAATGCTTCGGCAATCTTACAACACAAACTCCCACTAAAGTGCAAGGACCCGGTAGCTTCGACATTCCCGTCACAATTGGTAACACCAAATTTAACAAAGCTATGTTGGACTTAGGTGCTTCCGTTAATGTCATGCCTGCGTCTATGTACAATTCACTTGATCTTGGTCCTCTTAAAAGGCTGGAATTGTGTTGCAATTAGCCGATCGTTCTAATGTCTACCCAATGGGTATTGTTGAGGATGTTCTTGTGCAGAGTTAATCAACTTGTATTTCCAGCGGACTTTTTGCGTGTTAGAGATGGATGAAGGTTCACCGTACTCGTCTCTTCCATTGCTACTTGGGCGTCCCTTCATGAAAACGGCAATGAAAACCATTATTGATGTTGACAAGGGAACGCTAACTATGGAGTTTGATGGAGAAATAATACGTTTCAACATTTTCGAGACGATGAGATATCCTAGTGATGTCCACTCTTGTTTCTCCATTGATGTGATGGACACATTGGCGCAACAAATGTTTGAGTTGAATGGTGTTGATACTTTGGAAACCGTGCTCACTACACCTATTGACAATGGTTATGCGTATAATGATGAGATGAAAGAAACCATTGGTTCTCTTGACTCATTACCGGAAAAATCAGCAACTAAGAATATTTCATATGCTTCTTTACCTTGCAATAATGAGAAACTTGTGCCATCTATTGTTAAATCTCCAAGTTTAGAATTGAAACCTCTTCCAAGTCACTTAAAGTACTTGTACTTGGGTGACAATGAAGACTTACCCGTGATTGTTTCTAACGAGCTTAATGAATTACAGGAGCAAAAACTTCTAAGGGTGCTAAGGAAGTACAAGGCGGCCATAGGATGGACAATCGCCGATATCAAGGGTATTAGCCCTGCCGTTTGTATGCATAAAATTCGTGTGGAGGATGATTCAAAGCCTACAAGGGAAGCGCAACGCCGTTTGAATCATCCCATGATGGAAGTGGTGAAAAAGGAGATACTCAAGCTTTTGGACGTGGGTGTTATCTACCCCATATCCGATAGCAAGTGGGTAAGCCTAAGTACAAGTGGTACCAAAGAAATTGGGTGTGAGGTGGTGGAGAATGATAAGAATGAACTTGTCCCAACTCGTGTGCAAACCTAGGTTGGAGGGTTTGTATTGATTATAGAAAATTGAATGCCACCACTAGAAAAGATCACTTTCCATTGCATTTTATTGATCAAATGCTTGAACGTTTAGTTGGACATTCTTACTATTGCTTTCTTGATGGCTATTCGGAGTTATAATCAGATTGTGATAGCACCGGAGGACCAAGAGAAAACTACTTTCACTTGTCCTTTCGGTACTTTTGCTTATAGAAGGATGCCTTTTGGCTTATGCAATGCTCCGGCTACTTTTCAAAGGTGTATGGTAAGTATCTTCTCGGAATATGTTGAAAACATAATCGAAGTGTTCATGGATGACTTTAGTGTCTTTGGTGATTCTTTTGACCTTTGCTTGAACAATTTGTCTCTAATCCTTGAACGATGTGTTGAAACAAATCTTGTGCTAAATTGGGAGAAGTGCCATTTCATGGTAACTCATGGCATAGTTTTAGGCCATATTATATCTTCTAAAGGCTTGGAAGTCGATAAATCTAAGATAGACCTTATTCGTGCTCTAACCCCTCCCACTACGGTGAGGGAGATACGTTCTTTTCTTGGTCATGCAGGTTTTTATCGTAGGTTCATCAAGGACTTTTCCAAGATAGCATCACCACTTTGTACCCTATTGCAAAAAGATGTGGTTTTAACTTTGATGAGAAGTGTGTGGCGGCATTCAATCGTTTGAAAGAACTTTTGATTTCAGCCCCTATCATTAAACCACCGGATTGGAGTAAGCCTTTTGAGCTCATGTGTGATGCAAGTGACTATGCGGTTGGTGCGGTGCTTGGGCAACGTGTGGGGAAGCTTCCTCATGCTATTTATTATGCTTCTAGAACGTTAAATGAGGCCCAACAAAACTACACAACCACTGAAAAGGAGTTATTAGCCATTGTTTTTGCTTTAGAAAAGTTTCGCTCTTATCTAATTGGTACAAAAGTTGTTGTCTTTTCCGATCATGCAAAGCACTTAGATACTTGCTTACAAAGAAAGAGGCGAAACCGAGGCTCATAAGATGGATTTTACTCTTGCAAGAGTTTGATCTTGAAATCAAAGACAAGAAAGGAATTGAGAACACTGTTGCGGATCACTTGAGCCGACTTGCTGTGGACAAGGAGACTATCCCGTTGCGTAAAAGTTTCCTGACGAGCAACTATTCTCCATTGCCTTTGGAGAACCATGGTACGCTGATATTGTTAATTACTTAGTGTCTAAACAAATCCCAAAGAACTTGTCTCGTCTTTGAGAGGGACAAACTTAAGAAGTTAGGCAACCAATACATATGGGATGATCCATACTTATGGAAACATTGTAGTGACCAAGTGATACGTAGGTGTGTTCCCGAAATTGAATTTAATTCTATCTTGTCTTTTTGCCACTCATATGCTTGTGGAGGACATTTTGGGAGTAAGAGAACCGCTCTCAAGGTATTAGAATGTGGTTTCTTTTGGCCAACTTTGTTTAAGGATGCACATGCATTTTGTATCACATGTGATAGGTGCCAAAGAACCGGCAATCTAGGTGCTCGAAATCAAATGCCGCAAACTATTATTCAATTTGTGGAGGTTTTGATGTATGGGGAATTGATTTTATGGTCCCTTTTGTCAATTCTAATGGGAATTATTATATTTTGCTTGCTGTGGATTATGTCTCGAATTGGGTGGAAGCTAAGGCCACCCCAACTAATGATTCTAAAGTTGTTTCAGATTTTGTGCAAGCTAATATATTTGCAAGGTTTGGTATTCCAAGGGCTATAATTAGCGATGGAGGTTCACACTTCAAAAACAGGTTCTTGCAAAGCTTGTTAAGAAAGTACAATGTGTCGCATAGGATTGCAACACCCTACCATCCGCAAACAAATGGACAAGCCGAAGTTTCCAACCGAGAGGTGAAATCCATTCTTGAAAAGACGGTGAATCCCACAAGGAAATATTGGAGTTCGCGACTTAATGATGCTTTGTGGGCGTATAGAACCGCATATAAAACACCTATTGGGATGTCTCCTTTTAGGCTTGTTTATGGTAAACCTTGTCACTTACCCGTGGAAATTGAGCATAAGGCGTTTTGGGCTATTAAGCAATGCAACATGGAGTTGGATGGGGCTGGAAAGCAAAGAAAGTTACAACTTCAAGAGCTAAATTGTGCTTTTAGAGTGTGTGTCACCGTCACGTAAATTCCGGGCAGAATGGTGAGCTGTCCAACTTCCCACCATAGAAGCACTATTTTGATCTCTTGAGTGCTATTTTTATCAACCATGTTGGTGACATCGAATTGCTAACTTACATACCACTTGTGATCTTGTTCAGTTTAGCACCATACACCTTATCTCTCTCTACACCAACAGTCCATAGAAACACCATCATCATCAACAAGAGGAGCATCACAAATTCGAAGGAAAGTTGAACACGTTCGAGGTTTACAAGCAACTGAGATCACCATGTTACAATGTCTTTGTAGAAATGGGCGATTTCGATTTGAGTAAAGAGACAAGAGAAAAATGTTTTTATTTTGTTTTATTTTTATTTGTTATTCAAACAAAAAAAAAAAAAGAAAAAAAAAATTGAAAAAAAAAAAAGAAAAAGAAAAAGAAAAAACGAAAATTAAAAAAAAAAAAAAAAAAAAAAGAAAAAAAAAAAAAAAAAAAAAAAAAGAGAAATTTGGGATTGTATAGTTTGTTTTTATTTTTTGTATTCTTTCAATAAAGCCTATGGAAAGAAGGAATATCTATAACGAAGTTTCAAGCGACAAGGAATTAGAGGAAAGAATCATATTGTCGAGATTCTACGAAGTTCGAGAGTTATCATCAAGAGTTGAAGACCCAAGACGAAGATGAAGACACCGATAGAAGACCGAAGACGTTTCTATGGATGCTGTGAGAGTGGTGCTAGCTGCACGCCGAACGGATTCACTGTAAGTAAGCATATTCCCACCTTCGTTAAATGGTTGATTTCCTTTCGAAGAGATTGTCAGAAAAATGGGTTTTCAAAAATATATAAAAGATGTGGGTTTTCAAAATATTTCGGAGGGTTTTGCCTTCCTACCATTCAACGTGTCTCAGGATTCTCTCTTCATTCCAACCTGGACACATGTGTGACCCATAAAGAGTCAATTTATTATTGAGAGCAATATCATAAAACCCTTTCTTGTGAGGCGAGTCAAGACTTTTGATCACTCCGAACCCGAATTTTAGTCGAGAAGGGATGGTTATCTCTCTCTCAACTTTTAAGAATGAGATTGTGTTCATTTATGTGTCTAACTTCTTATGACTAGTGTCACGAATCTCTATGTCTTCTTAGCGCGTTGGATGCTATCATTACGGAGAACTAGTAAGTTGGTAAAATAGGTTTTGTGGGTATATCTCTAGTAAACATTCACGAGACTATAACTCGTCCACTAGGGACACCTAGGGGTTTAAAGGCTTGTTATTTATGCTAAAAGTGACCGTAGCCTCGACGACACGGAGTTGTTGTATTTTATTGTTTTGTTTGATTTGCTCGAGGACAAGCAAAGTCTAAGTGTGGGGGAATCTGATAGGTGTAGAATACACCGTATTTACTATTTAGAGTTTACGCTTTCTTTGTTATTTTTCTTGTGAATTATGTACTTTACGTGTGTTTTTGAGTTATTAGGTACTGAGTCGCATGACCGAAAAGAAGAATAAATGATCCAAATTGAGCAAAAAGGGTAGGATTGTCATTTCACGGAAAACACTATCGGGAGACGAGTCAAGGTTAAGGGGCGACTTTCTTTTGGAGGAGCACTAAAGATGTGCCAATGAGGTTAAGGGGCGTCTACACTGTTATTCACTTATGGGATTGCCAACTGGGTATCCCTTATCGGAGTGTGAGTCTTGAATAACAAACCCTACTCTTTAACCCTAAATCGAGAAACTTGTTTTTCATTTCTCATTGCATTATTACATCTCCGAAATTGAGAAAGAAGAAGCATTTGCTACCAGTTAATACCAGATCGATGAGAAGAGTGGAGGAAGTTGATCTTTGGTTCCAATTGGTTTTGGTGATGAAACGAGATGGGTCTGTGGTTGAATCAAGAGAAGAAATTGGTCATTGCCATTAATGAGTGTTCTTGAAGTTCGGTGAAATTGAGAGAAGAGATCGAACCGGATGTAGAAATTGTGAGATTAAGGGTTTGTGTTGATCTCTTTAAGATCCGAAATCGTGAATCGATTGAAGGGGAACTGAGTCTTTGTTGTGAGTGAAGGGTGATGATTCGAATTAGAAGAATTAGAATGGAATTGATTTGCTCTGAAAGTGAATTCAGTGGATTGAGATGATAAGACGATTTTGGGTTTTGAGAAGTCACGCAAGTTGAACTGAAATAATGAGTGGTTGAGATGGTGAATTTGGGTTTCGAATTGAGTTAGGGTTTACTTGAATTTGGAGGCGAGATGAGTTCAATTGTATGTTGAGTTCTGTGATGCAGTTGATCTGGTTGAGTCTCTTGTGAAGTTAAATTGCAGGTGGTGGTCTATGTTGCAGATAAAGAAGGAGCTCGGGTTATTGGTGGAATCAAAGGAGAAGATGATGTTACTGGTGTTAATTTTTGGTTGTTCTGAATCTGAGCTGAAGAGAGCAAATTGTTGCAGTTGGAATCATAGAAGGTGGTTTGTGATGATAAAGCGGATGGGTTGAGTTAGGTTACAGAGAATCAGAAAGCCAGAGAACGGCAATGAACTGCAGCTACAGGTGATGGCGACGCTGTCAGGTTGCAGTCAAGCAAAACTGGTGGTGACATAAGGCAAGCAGATGGAGATTGATGCTTGGAGCTGATTGATGCAGTGAATTCAAGGAGCGGCAACTGGTGTTGGCTTGTGCAAATGATGTTGTGCTGAGAAGTGGAGCTTGAAATAGAGAGCTGCAAATGAAGGCTGGAGCTGGAATTGGAGCTGAGATGCAGGCAGTGCAATAGCAAGACTCAGCAGAGGAGAAGCATAGCAGGTGGTGCAAGCTGGTTGATTTGAGATTGCAGGTTGTCAGGGCTCGATGGTGCTTGTTGTTAAGAATTGGAGGTCAGGTGCTGGGATTGTGGATGAGATGAAACTGAGATGCTCGTCTCTGCTTTGGCAGTAATACAGCAGCTGAAATTTGTATGTTAGTAAGTTGCAGGATGGAATGGTTGCCTGGGTTGTGCAATGGAGGGTTTCGACTGAAGTTGAAGCTGCGGAAAATGATGTAGAGATGGAACAATAATGTGAGCTGTAAGGGCTTGAGGTTGCAGCCACAATTGAGGGATTCACTGGCATTGGAGCTCAAGTCTGAGCTGAGATGAAATGTTGAGCTGGTTATGGTAATGGCAATTGAATGAAAATGGCAGAGGAATGTGTAGGCCAAGAGCACTGATGCACCATCTTTGTGCAACACAGTTATGGCCTGTGCAGATGCTCAAGGCTGCAACTCAGCTCAGTCAGCCAGAGATAGCTGACAATGACCCGACTCAGCTGACATGAACCTGACCCGTCTGACAGTTTACCCTGACTCGGTTTGACTCGGTCTGACCGAGTTGAATCGAGCTGACCCGTTGACCCGGCCGTTCTGACTCGTTGACCGGTGGCCGGGCGGACTTTTGGCCACGAGTCAGCTGTTTTCCCAGCAATTTTCCGCCAATTTCCGACCACAATACCAGGACTTACGGCGACCACTTGTGGGGCGTATTTTCTACACGGGTTTCTCCTCCTTATGGGCTTGGTGGATTTTCAGCTAATGGACTTAGAAGACTAGACCTAATTTTAGAAGTTGGAGAAAAGCTATAAAAGGGAAGGTCTCCTACAACTTATGGGTTATCTCATATCTTTTTCTTGGAATTTTGGAGAGCCGCTTTTGGTTACGCAACTAGGGTTTGCTTTTGTTCATCTTCTTCTTTAATTCAACTCATATTTTTTGTGATGAACTCCATAGCTATGAGTAGCTAAATTCTCTATTATTGGTTAAGGATGTAGTCCGATTTCTAAAACTTGTGTTTGCTTTATGTATTAGTTTTCTCTCTTGATTATCGTTCAATTCTCTACTGTTTTTATGATCACATGATTGAAGTATTGTGATAGGGTTATGATGTTTGATTAGTTAAGTGGCCAATTAATTGAACTTGCATCTTAGTCCATAGCTATTTTAGGGTTTTTCATCAAGCGATAACCTTGAATACAAGTAGCATGATATGTTTACGGTTTGTAGTGATACACTCTCGTAATCATATGTAGAGTTTGACCATTGTCCGAATTGTTTTGCAGAACGCATGACAATTGCATTGATTAGCCTATTTCGAAACTTAATGCTCCTAGGAATTGAACTTGATTAGCGCAAGGCGTTAGGTTATTCTTTAGGTAGAATTCACATACGCAGCCCTAATGTGTGTGTTGATGAACTTGAGAAATTAATAGATTATCTTGCTTTCTTGATTCTCTAGGCTTTTGATAACACAAGAGATTAAATCGTAATTCTAATCATATACGCAAGCACATGTCTAAGATTGAAGATGAATTCCTTGACCAATATCATCTCCATTGATTATTCTCTACAATTTACTTTGCTTTTAATTTACTTTTATTGCTTACATAAAATTCAGAAATCCCCCCCAATTGGTTACTTTAGGAAATAATTTACGAAATAACTACAATTGCCTCTCTGTAGATACGAACTCTTTCTTATCATATACTTTAGGAAAGTGAAATTATTTTTGACGCATACGACAGCGATCACATAGACCGACTAAAAAGAATTTATGATAAAGTAAAGAAACGACGAATACATGCATGCCAACGTTAATGGAACTGGATAAACATGATGATGAAATGGACTAGATTATGGAGAGGGATCCTGAAATGCCAACGTTGGTCGAGATAGATGAAGAAGGCAATGAAGTGTTTACTTCTTAATGAAGTTATAGATAATATAATCATTTATTTATAAACATAATTATTATTCTCCGTCAACATATTGTTTAAATTTTTTTAAACCAAAAACCAATCGTGGCGATTTTAAACTAAATGGATGCAATCTTATAATTAATAGTGCTACAATGTCATTCTTTTTTGGGCACCGGTGCTCATCTTGGATAAGGCCTATGAAGTTGTATCATGGAACTACGCTTAAGTAATAGTTCAAACACCACCAACAAACATGTAATGTTGATTAGGCGCTACGCCAAATTGGATTTGATATGATCTGTTAAATTGATCACCTTAAATCTTGACATAAATAAAGTTATCTCTTCAGTAACACTACAAACACACTTCTTGCATTTCATATTTCTTATCGTTTTTTATTGAACATTACATTCACAAATTTGCATGTGATCTGTATATCTTCCAAAACTTTTACTAATAAAGTCGTTCGATCGTTTAAATTTGTTAATAAAAAAAGGTTGGACAAAAATATATGTAATTATGCTCAATTGCAAATAAATATAAGCATATGGTTTACAATACCAAATTTAATTCATCAAATCTTCAGATACCTAAAATGTACGGTTCCCTATCCCTTTAGAGAGTCAAACTAATCAAAGACTGTTCAAAAAAGAATAAATCTAATGCATTTGACCATGGGTGCGGGGCGAAGCCCCGCCACTCCCATCAGCCCCGGTGCGTAGCACGGGTTACATACTAGTTCAATATACTAAAGTTATGAAACAACTTATATATTCTTCCTTGACACTTTGACCATAATAAGATGATCAAGTCTCTAATACTAAAGTTTCATATATATAATTTCTCATGTTATGTATTCAATAAATAAATAATTGAAAGTAACAAGATAGAAATGGAACAAGTCAGGTATGTAGTTACTAACGTTAAGCTGAAGGATAATGTCTTCAATCCATCTTTAGATATTCGTGAGTAACTAGAGCAAGTTTCAATATTTCTATCGTTCCTAGTCTAATTTAACGAAGTTGGCTCTAGTTCATTAATTAAGCGACTCGAGTTTTGGAACTAAATATGACAACCAAACTTGACATATCAACGCTTGGTGGGTTCAACCGAGCAGTGTTCTAACAAAGTCTTTTTAATCACAAAAAACAATCCTATAGTTTAAGATACGGATCAAGTCTCTTTATTCCCGACGTCAACCGGGCTTAGCGCTTTGGAATCCTTTAGGACACTCCATCATTATACCTGCTCTTCCACGACCTATTCAAAATGCCTATGTGGCACTGAATTTAGAACTTGGAAGGCAACCGCCATAGAATTTTCACCAAGCATGTGAATATAAAAATCTATATGGGTATTTTGATTTTGGTCTGCTAAGGGATGCCAATATTTTGGTTCACGGGTAATTATTTTGCTAACTGGATAGATTTTAGGCTCTATGACTATGCAAGTTTGGATCACGCGAAGCATGTTTCTGATCGTGATGATAGATTTTGATCACTTTGAAAATTTAATTTTAGAAGCTAGAACTCACGTAAAAGTAACATGTTTTGAGTCGTGATGCAAATTTTGGGCAACTAGAAAAATTTAGTTGCGTAGCTGACTTTGGGCCACAGTGGTAGTTACACCGATAATGGGTCGTGCGAAAAAAGTTGCGACAAAAGGTACATTTTCAATTTTTCATTCACTCAATAAATCCTAGGAATTCTTACCAAACACATAAAGGGTTTATGTGAATCCCAGAATTTTTAATCCCATGGGACTATAAATTCTTGGAAACGGTGAATTCTGCAGACAAACCTATCGTCAGTAAATTTTAAGTTATGTAGCGAATTTAGGATCTTGTGCATATAGTTGCGAGGCAAATTCTGTATCACGAGACATGTTTTACATTACAATGGTGATATTTTATTTTATTTTTTGCTAGGAAATTAAAAGAATTTTATTGATTAATGAGACATCACAGCGCAGCGGATGTTACATTCTCAATTCTACTGTGTTTTGCAGCTAGGTTTGCTACACCATTTAGTTCTCTCTTAAGACATTTGAATCTAAAAGGAGTAAAGTCTTTTAAAAGGAACAAGCAATCATCCAAAATAGAGAATGAGGTCCAACTAGTTTGGCCTTTGTGTTGGAAAATTGGGTTAAAAACAAGAGGATGAATAAAGAAAAACAGAAACCAAACAATGGTGTACCCCTGACTTCAAGGCTCTTTCGATTCTTTTAGACAATAATTCGACCTTTCCCAATTAAATTGGCGAGTACAACAGGTCTCTCGAATTATGCCTTCAGGATTCAATGAAGCCCTAACACCGTAATCGAATTCAAGGATTGTACTTCCTTGACCCGACCAAGAATCACACTGTATAAGATTCTAATGATGCTATTAGAGAAGAAGAAAACAAATTGTTTTTGATATGATGATAAACGAGTTTTGGGAGATGCTATTTATAGATATTTTCGCATCTGGTTGGAATGGCGTCTGTTGAAGAAAACGACACTGGGGGCTACGCCCAGTAACCCCTTGGATAGCACTGTTGAAAATATTCCAACACTTTGCAATTATTAAGATAAGCCATGACATTTTTGACATCATTAATTAAATAGAAGTTTTGAAAATTCTTTTCTTTAATCCATTCAACAGTCTCCAGGATTCTACACTTTCAGCTCCTTCATGACACACATTCCTCCCTGAGGCTAGTTTGCAGTCTTTGAACTGCTAATTTCGGTAACAAAATATATTTTTTGGATCGCTTGGCAAAATTCGAACACGTACATGACAGAGTTTGAGCTGCGAGACATACTTTGGGACTTTGCAAATAATTTGCCGTAAGGCTTACTTTGGGTCACAATCGTAAATTATGAACCGCATTGTTCCTTTTGGATCACGTGAAATATACTGGGTCAAAGTTTTTCTTTTTTTGCTATTGATGAAAGGAAATTTTATAACGAAACTAAGCAAGAAATACATTCGTTCACAGAGATTGGCTATCCATAGCCTTTTTCTGGATTTCCCAGTCTTTTTGAGTAGTACTCCATCCAACTCTAAAATATAAGTTTGTTTCTATTAGATATTATACGATTAAGCGGAAGCGGGTATCGGTTCATACCTAGAACTTGAGCTCCGATTTGGATCGACAAGGAACAAAGAGTAGAAAGCAACAACAACGATCCAACACGACGATTAACGGGTACTACAATCACAAATGATGAGCACAAGCTTGTTTCACGGGCTAAGAACTTGAAACCTTTTTTCTTAATGATAACTCCCTTTAGGGTTAGAGCTACCACTTTTCTTATGGTAAACTTATGTGTGATATTGGTGGAATCACGTAACCCTTTACACTTATGCTAGAGATGTTTATATAGGTTCCAAACCCTAAGGAATATGGAACCCTACCGGGCTTGCCACATACAATATGGGCGACCATATTCGGGTCCAACCCGAATATCTAACATCTCCCACTCGCACATAGTGTGTGTGGATTGTACAGAAGAAAGAAAAGTTCATATTAGTAAATGGCAGGTGCGACCAGGTCGAGGTACTCCGCATTTTGGGAGCTCCATACTAGCGACTCAATATGAGTCAAGATAGAGACATCAACCCTTTTAAAAAAAATGTTCGTATCTCGTAGTATCCTAGGTCCATCAAAATCTCATTGGTCTAGACTACTCGATCCCTCGTAGAGCTAGTCTAACCCTCATGCTAGCTTATTGTAAATACATTCACACTTGTGTTGCAACTCCAGCAAGGCAACTCAAGTCGTCGACTATGAATATAAAACATTCATGAGTTTGATGACCTTCCTTTCGCCCTATTGTCATGAAGTTTCAGAATCAACTGCTTTCCCAGAGATATGTACCCTTTTAGGATCATTCATGGCCACAGGACACATACTAAAGTAGCAATCATCGAATCTTTACTTAATAACAAAGTCAAAAGTCGTAAGGTTACCTGTGTATAATCTAATTATCATACGGACTCACATGGTGAGAAAAGCGAGGAACAATTTTCGCACCTCCGTAGTGGTCGCAAGCACACATAATATGAAAATGCGCTAGAGTGGAGTTTTACTTGAATAAACAAGTATATGTCACAAACTCTTACACTCTACAAATCTTGACTTAGTCGCAACTCTTGCGCCTAATCCGAAATTTCTAACTGCTCGCTTTCAACAAGCGTCGTGGAAGAGATTTCTTATTTGGCTATTCTTTAAGGTATGATGAACAAGTAGGTACATTCATCATCGATCTTCACTATATAGATCTCATCTTGGTATTGCCAAGGCGATGCATCATCTCATCTTTGCTCGCTCTCCTTAGCGCCAAAAGGTGACTGCTTATGTGAGTAAGCCGGTCCATACCAGTGACATATTAATCAAGTTTTGACATAATGCATTCTCTATGCACCAATGTCGCGTGTATATCCATGCCCATAAGTAAATAATCAATCATAACAATGAACCATTATCAAATTGTATTGATTATTAATAAATATCCATAAAACATATGCATCTACGATCATCATGTCTTAGAACAATAAATAAATAAAAGAGACATCCATTACCACCTACGTAAACCTAACGCCCTAACATGAGACATGAAAACATCCCTTGGTATAGGTTTAGTAAGGGGATCAACTATCATCAATTCTGTAGGCATGTACTCCAAAACTATTTCTTTCTTCGCAAGAGCAGCACTAATAAAACAACACCTCCTATCAATGTGCTTAGTCTTTCCATGGTACTTTGGGTCTTTTGCATAAGAAATCATTGATGTGCTATCGGTGTGAATTTTCACCGCATCGCAGCGTGAGTGACAAATTCAAAACTCTCAAAGAACCTCCTCAACCAATTAGATTCTTGTCTGCTGACTTGGCAAGCTACAAACTCAGATTCCATTGAAGACATAGCGACAATTGACTGTTTCTTACTACTCCATGTGATGGCCCCGCCATTTAGCAAGAAAGCATACTCGATGTGCATTTTTGCTCTCCCATTTCGCCATTCCAGTTAGCATCACAATAACCACCGAGACGTAGATCCGAACCCTTGTAGCATAGCATGAGGTCGCTTGTCCCTTTGAGATACCTTAGTATCCTCTTGACCGCTTGCCGGTGCTCAAAAACCGTGGATTCGACTGGTACCGACTAACTAATCCAATAGCATAGCATATGTCAGGCCGAGTACACATCATAGCATACATCAGGCTCCCAATTGCATTGAATAGGGTACCCGCGACATCTGTCTTTCTCTTCAGGGGGTATTAGGGCACATCTCAAGGCTTAAGTTCTGACCTTTAGCAACTGATGTGTCTATGGGCTTGCAATCTTTCATGTGAAATCGCTCAAGAACCCTTTTAATGTACGTCTCTTGTGACATACCCAAAAGTCTCTTTGAACGATCTCTAAGGATCTTAATCCCGAGCACATAACTTGCTTCTCCCATGTCCTTCATCTCAAAAGTTGAGGACAACCACTCTTTTGTGGTGACAACAATTTCCATGTTACTTCCAGCTATAAGGATATCATCAACATATAAGGACAGGATAAGGAAACCTTTATCGGACCGTTTAACGTACACACAATGGTCTTCCTCTATCATCGTAAACCCATTGGAAACAATGGCTCGATCAAATTTTAAATACCATTGTCTAGATGATTGTTTTAGGCCATAAATAGATTTTTGGAGCTTGCAAACTTTGCGCTCTTGACCTTTAATCACGAAGCCCTATGGCTGCTCCATGTAAATTTCCTCATCTAGTTCTCCATTGAGAAATGCAGTCTTAACATCCATTTGATGAAGTTCCAAATCCATATGTGCGACAATAGCTAGCATAAGGCGTATCGAGGCAATTCTCACCACTGGGGAGAAAGTTTCCTCGTAGTCAACACCCTCCTGTTGGGTGTAGCCTTTCGCCACAAGGCGAGCCCTATATCTTTCATCTAAACCATCCGCATTGCGTTTGACTTTGAAAACCCATTTGTTTCCAATAGCCTTGCGCCCTTCTGGGAGGTCAACGTATTGCCACACACCATTAATCCTCATTGATTCTATCTCTTCTTTCGATGCAATAATCCATTTTTCCCTTTTAGCGAGATGACATAGCCTCTTTGAAATTCTTAGGCTCTGCGTCATCATGTGAGCAAACCATGAAACTTTCCCCCTCAATCTGAAAACGACGACGAGGGACTTTTCCACGTTCACTTCTCCGAGATTGGGGTTCCTGATTCGATGGAGCCAATCCATTATCAGGTGGAACACTCCCACTTTCCCTAGGAGAACGAGGAATTTCTTCGCTATTCTCAACTAGACGAATTGGTGTGTCTTCCATCGACTCTTCCACCTCAAAGAGGCTAAGATCTCCCCTACCTCGTTCCTTCTAGGAAAGTCTGTTCAAGGAAATCGCATCACGTGACTCAATCTCAGTTACACTTCCACCGGGATGCTCACCAATGAACACATGGCCTTTTGAGTGATCAGAATATCTGATAAAGATACACTTTTTCGCTCGAGGGCCCAGCTTCCCATACCGATGAGAACTATTGTGTACATAAGCAGCTGAACCCCATGGTCGCAAATTACCCAATTCGGGTTTTACGTCGATCCATAATTCATATGGGGTGGAAGGTGCGACTTCGAAGGCACACGATTAAGGACATAGGCAGCAGTCAGTAACGCATCTCCCCAAAAGGAAATAGGAAGATGAGCCTGCGCCATCATTGACCTAACCATGTCTAACAAAGTACGATTCCTTCTCTCTGCTACACCATTTTGTTGCGGAGTACCGGGAATAGTCAATTGTCTCAGGATCCCTTTTTCCTCACAATACCCTTTGAATAGGTCGGATAGATACTCGCGGCCACGGTCAGTTCTGAGAGCCTTAATGCTCTTATTTAGTTGATTTTCCACTTCGCATACATAGCGTCTAAAGCAGTCCAATGCTTCTGACTTGTGGGATATCAAGTAAATATGACCATATCGCGTAAAGTCATCTATGAAAGTGATGAAATAAGAGGCTCCATGTCTTGCCTTAACGTTCATTGGGCCACATATATCAGAATGAATTAATTGCAAAGGCTCAGAGGCCCTTTTGGCTGTCCCAAACGGTTTTCTAATGGCTTTCCCTGCAAGACAATGTTCGCAGGTAGGCAAGGAGACTTTAGCGATGGGTCCTAAAAGATCTTCTCTAGCTAGCCTAGTCATCCTTTCTTTCCCTATATGACCTAATCTAGCATGCCAAATCACAGAATCATTATTAACATCTGAAGAAGATGCAACTAATGAAATAGATTTATTAGCATCATAAGAACTAGAATTGTCAATATCCAAAACCATAAAACCATCCGACATAAAACCAAAACCGTAAAACTCAGTTGCCAAGCAAATCTTTGCAGAATTACCCTCAAAAGAAAACTAAAGCCTAGACGCAACATACTATTAATCGAAACTAAATTTCGTCGAATATCCTGGAGCATAAAGTACATCATGAAGGATTATCGTGCGCCCTTGTCGCAGATTTAGCATATAGGTACCGATGCCAAGTACTTCTATGCTAGTTGTGTTCCCCATATAAACTCTCATGCTCCCAGCGAGAACTCGACGATAATCAGGAACCCTTCTCGGTCCCTCGCTACATGGTCGGTTTCTCCAGAATCTACAACCCACAAATGAGGAGAATGAGCAACTAATGCTTGACTAGAAACAAAACATTCATAGCGAGGAATAGGCTCGAAATTACCTTCTTTGGCTCGGTGAATTCACGAGCGAAGTGTCCTTTCTTATCACGGTTAAAGCATTTCATCTCTGCTTTGTCTTTCTTACCGGCACGCTTGCCTCTTTTGCGCTTAGGAGCGTTGGTAGTGGACGACCCGGATCCATCACGAGGATTCTTACCCGAAGAACCCTTACCCTCTTGCGCTTAGACCCATTGGTCTTATGCGAAAGCAATGGTCAAAAACAGAAGCAGTCGGTCTTAGGCGCTTCAAGCGCTCGACTTCTAGTTCCACACGACGAGAAATATCCTCAAAAGTGCGGACATTATCATTATGTGTCATGTTTTGCTTCATCTGCTCCCAAGAGTTAGGTAACGAACGAATAACGACTTGTACACATTGTTCATCTGTCAAGTGATGACAGACCTCAAGTTCGCGTATCATTGATGACATTGTCCTCAAATGTTTGCTTCATTGTAACATTCGGCTTCTTTTGACAAGTGTCAAACTTCATAGTTAAAGCGCGCAACTTAGCCACAGAGGTAACTCCAAATTTCTGCCTGACTGCCTCTAGCATGTCATGAGCAAACTGGTGGTTCTCAAACTCTCCAATGAGATCATTGTGCATTGAGCTCAGGATCATATGACGAGCACTGCGATCCTTCTTAATCCATTACTGGTAAGCCTCGAGGTTGTGACGGTGTTGAACCGTCATACCCTCCTCAGGACGAGGCATCACATGCTCAGTTATTTCCTGCAACCCATCATCATTCAAGAGAAAAACGATCTTTCGGCGCCAGATGTTATAGTTGTCGCCATCAAGTTTTTCACCCTTGTTCAAATCAGCAATGATGTTCTTGGAAGCCATTTAGTCTAACATAGCATGCGAAAAAATAAAAGGATATTAAACTTATGGCACTATACACATTCAAAAATAACTTTGCAACATTAATCTAAATAAATAGCAAAACAACATTACAAGTCGCAAGATCGAAAAATCGTTAAACTCCTAGTCATCTCTCGCGCCACAAGTAATATTTTCTACATCTATTTAATATATGCGCAAGTTAATGGTTTTGGGAATTAAACAAACTCAACCAAACAACCTCCCACTCAATTGTTTTAACATGTTATCAATCAATGATAATAATTCAATCAAACATGTTATCAAACCAAGATGATTACCTAATCAATCAACATGTTATCTAGACATACAATTGATACGATATGAATTCAATCCAACGCCATACATGTTGTATATTAAAGAAATTATACAATCACAACATAAACCATTCACATGTTATCACGGATAAAGCGATTTACCATATAATTTCAAAGAAACTCTATCATGTGAATCTAATTAGGTCCTGAAAATAGTTTTATTGAATTCGAGAGCGTCGAAAAACCTTAGTGTACCAAAATTGGAGTTGATCCGACAACCACAAGATAGAGAAAAAGTGAAAAACAAATTATTAGGGTCAATCCGCGAACCGAACCGAACCACCGATCTGAACCGCGAGCTGACTCGCCGGTCTGGTCTGGACCGCGAGCTGCCCCAGAAAGTGGACCGCGTGGTGACTCACGGTCTGGTGGACCGCGAGTGACTCACGGTCCGGACTGGACCTTGAGTGACTCCAATCGAACCAACCGGGGCTAAACCGCCGATCTGGGCCGAGTTAACTCGCCGATTCTTAAACAGTGTAACTCGCCGATTTGTGAAACAGTGTTGACTCTGCATCGTTCATCGTCTTCTCTAAAATTCCAGCAGCGTGCATGACGCGCATGACCAACTTTGGGAGACCATATCTCACTCATACGAGCTCCGATTCAAGCAAATAATATGTCAAAAGAAAGCTCTCAGAGAGCACTATCTATATATATTAATTTTAATTAACATGGATAGACATATATACATCAAAACAATCATCAAACCACTGCTCACAAACATGATATATAACTAGGGTTTTTTGCAATATCTTTCAAACCACATGTTCAAACGATACAAAACTTTCCAGGAGATCATTTGAATCAATAATGAACATACTCAATTAAATATTTCAAACCAAAACACCTTTATCAAGATCCGAAATATTTATACATCCATTAATGGTTTTTAACCCAAAAAACAACAAGAACCCTAATCATGATACTATCATGTTATCAATAACTATCAAGCATACAAAGCATGTTATATCAAGCACGAAAACGCAGCAACCAATAGCTCATGATACCAATATTAGAGATTATACGATTAAGCGGAAGCGGGTATCGGTTCATACCTAGAACTTGAGCTCCGATTTGGATCGACAAGGAACAAGCAGACAGACAACAACAACGATCCAACACGACGATTAGCGAGGTACTACAATCACAAATGATGAGCACAAGCTTGTTTCACAGGCTAAGAACTTGAAACCTTTTTTTCTTAATGATAACTCCCTTTAGGGTTAGAGCTACCACTTTTCTTATGGTAAACTTATGTGTGATATTGGTGGAATCACGTAACCCTTTACACTTATGCTAGAGATGTTTATATAGGTTCCAAACCCTAAGGAATATGGAACCCTCCGGACTTGCCACATACAATATGGGCGACCATATTCGGGTCCAACCCGAATATCTAACAGTTTCTTTATTTGGGTATGGCAAAAAAAATAGGCTTGTTTCTATATGTTAAAAGTCAAATGTTATGATTTTACTAGTATACCCATAGAGGGACCACTTCTCTCTCTTCATTTCTCTCTTAATATTAAAGCGAAAATGATTTGTGGCTCTCAATTTTTGTGCTCCCAATGCTCCCAACATTAGGTGGCAGTCCACATAAGCAAATTTTGAGAATACAAAACGTGATTTGATATTCCTTCGTCATACCTTCTTTAGTCAGTTTTTTAAACCCTAAAACAGCATGTGCCTGTATTATATAACCATTTTTACTACCAAAATTTTGATTTCCATGTTTTTCAATACTACTACGGTTTATCATCATTCAGCTATCTTACTAAATCTGCAAAGTAAACTTCTTTCTTCTTACATGAAGTAAAGACACTTCAATCCACACAAACTATGAAATTAAAGACAAAAAAATTAAATCATAAGAAATATTAATGTGCCCGCGCCCAACATCCAAGCTCTCTGTCTTTTCCATCTTCTGTAGATGCAATAATTTAAAACCTTGTAAGATCATTTCTACATCGTTAGAAATATCTCTTGGTTCCATGTTTGCTAATATAAGATAATCAAGACATTGCTAGACATGCATCTTAGGTTACTAAGGAGTTATTATCTTAAGTTTCAATAAGGATTTAATACCTTATTAACTCTCCCTTGATGGACGGTTGAGTATTAAAAGTTGATGTTAAAAATCCTAGGAACTTGGTCCTTCCTCGCTTTTATAAATGGAATACAATACCCATCAATATTGTATTCAAGAATTACAACTCATTACGTAAAAGGTCAAGAGGAAGAAACCAAGAGCTCCACAAGGTATTTCGCAATAAGAAGATTTACGGGTGTCTCAAGAGGATTCTTTGCGATTCAATATCCATGGCATCGTCGGTATATTATCTATACACACATCCATGCACATGCGATTGTCATGTAGTTCTAAGATCCTACATTATGAAATATAAAACTTATATTTGGCATCTAGAGCAAGGTTTTAGAACGCATGAATGTCCATTATATAGTATGTGTTATATTAGGTCTATATGGATCCATCATCATGTTCGTTGGATCTGTAATAAGGATGTATATGGATAATGATTTATTACCATATATCTTGTTCATTTTTCATTTGTACAAATTAGCATACTTGATGTGATTCATGTTTGGTGTGATGCATGTATAACGACGTGCTTTGATATGATCCACGCATAAAGTAATTAATATCATGTTTTTTTTTGTCTCATGCAATTTTGGTTAGAATTATGTCTAAAACTGTTTATGATGTGTGTATCATTCATCACCACCGTTTACTTATGTTACAAAGTATGCATGAACATATATATAACATCATAATGGTCCATGCATATTAATTACGTTTTTAAAAGGATTGATTTTTGTAATTAAATTTGTAAAAAAAAACCATAACTATCGTAGTTTTTAAAAACAAAACAAAACATGCATACATATTTAATATTTTCTTTGATCCCGATAAAGATATAGGCTCACCTATAATGTTTGTTGTTTTGTTTGTATGCATGTTAGGCTTTGTTATATCAAACCCAATACCTTAACTAATGATCATATGTTTTATATATATTTATTTGGTAATGCTTACTGGTTCTAATGAAAACATGCCTAATACGGTCATAAGTTTCTTTGTTTGACATTAAATTTGACATTTGATGACTTAGACCATGATTGTTTGAGTTTGACCATAATATTGACTTTGATTGTTAACTTTGGTCATTGATTTTTTTGTGTTGACAAGTTTGTTGACTTCGGACTTTTGGTGAACAAGTTCTCAATTGGATCTGGTTTAGACTTGATTAGGTTCAAATGTTATCTAATTTGAACATGTTTACCATAAAAATATTTTATGAATAAAGTATACCCATTATTATGCTTCCGCTTATTAAAATCATTTAAGAATAACCTATAATGATTTTATCACCGAAACGACTTCATTAAATGAACGAGAATAGTTTATAAACTTGTTTTGCATTATGGTATGGTTTATCAGAGAGTCGGTTATGCTATGTTACTCACCCAATATTTGATTATTTAATTATATAAGATTATTGTGCTTACGTTATTATTTCGGACTCTTTATCTATCACTACAATGATATTAGAGTATTTTAACTTAACAATAATCATAATGTTATTGTAATCAAAAATTCACCAAACCGTAAAGTTAGGGTTTCGGAATTATAGAATATATGATAAGGACATTATTCTTAAGTTATTTATCAATCACCACAGTGATGTCAAACTAACTTTTCGTCCATAATCATCAATTGCTAAATGCTTACACTATTGTTTTACTTAAATATATTAGAACAACAATTACCCACAGGTGATTTGAGTTCACATATTTAAGAGAAAACTGAAGGATATGATCTTATTAATTTGATTATATATTATGGATCTGAATGGTTTAAGTATGAATGAGCGTCTAGTGTCATTCTCTTTATTTTCTTCCTTGAGAAATTTTGACTATATTTTCTAGATATAGAATAAAGATCATAATTAACTAAATGACACATGATTTTATGCTATTTCTTGAAATGTATAATAAGGGCAATTTTCTTGAACTAAACTCATTACCGAGCTGGGTAACCCATTACGAATTTTCTATTGTTCATGTCAAATTATGTTGTATTATATCAAAAAAAAAAAAAAAAAAAAAAAAAAAAAAACTGATTAGTACATCCTTTAAAGAAATTTAAGCTTTATTTTCTCTGGATAAAATTTTATATTTGTTAAAAATGATGTCCATATCGTCTATTATCAACCTTATAGAGCCTTATTTATCGTAATCCTTAAAGCCAATATCGAATTTAATTAGCATTGCATTAAAGAGTTTTCTTTAACGAATCTTCATTATTGGATCATTATTGCACAATGCTTGATCTTGGGTTACGAAAGGTTCATAATGTTTGAATATTTTTAAATTAAGTTATGTTGATGTTTTTTCACAATTTATATATGACATGCTTTCAAATAAAGTTTTCTATTGGTGTTTTAGGGTTACTCGTAATTGTTTACAATCGATTAAATTTATGATCAGTTTAAAAATGTTCATATCATTAAGTAGGACTATGCAATATCACAAGAAAAGTTAGTGTGATATTTGCAATTGTACATATTTTCTGGATTTTTAGTTATCACCACAGTGATACTAAACTTTCTTCTTGTAAGTGTTGTATATTTTGAGTCATCTTAGTTTGATTTAATGATAACAACAATGGTGCTACAAGTAGTTTTGGTTCACACGTTTAAACAAGCATAAAGGTTATCTAAATGTTTCATATACATGTAAAATAATAGCTACCCACAGGAGACTATTATTTCGATGTATTAGGTTGAACATTAGAATTATTTGAGTTTGTTAATACATGTTAGGACGAGATTCTCCCACGGGCGAGTCTAGTTGTGGTATTAAACAAACATAATGTTGTGTGCATGAGAAGGTAAGATTTCTATAAATGTTTTTCATGTCTCACATTGTTCCTTGATAAGGTTTTACCCATGGGAGAATCTTATTGAAGGTATGAAACTATTGTAAGCTTAATTTCATTTATCTCTATTATAAAATTGACTTTTGTTCTTATGAATTGTTGATTATGATTATTTTGTAGATTTTTTACGGTCCAATTTTTGAAGATAAACTTGTTTATCACGATGATTTTCGCATTACTATGTACATCTATCAATTGCATTATGAATATCAATCCGTGGATATTTTCTCGAACATTCATTATTGAAATTGAGAGGCAATTATAGAGAAAGTGAAAATCATAAAGTCCGAAAAAGATGGTGAATATTGTGAAAGGTATGACAAAACATGATAGTATCCTAAATCTTTTACATAGTATCTCCAAAAGTTTGGAATTGTTGCTCAATACACAAGGCCAAATTATCCTTGGCATAATGGTGTATAGCAAAAGGCGAAATCATACTTTTATGAAAATGGTTAGAAGCATGATGAGTTATGCATAACGGCCACACATATGTGAATGTATATTCTATCCACAACCGTGTAATTTAAATAGATTTTAGAGTAAAGCGGTTTCGAAGACACACTTTGAACTATAAAGGATGGAAACCTAGTTTAAATCACCTATAAGTTTTGGTTTTTCGGTTGAAGGTGAGGGCTTACATTTCCCAAGAATGAAAATTGGATTTGAAAACTATTCTTGGTTCCTTGGTTTTCCTAAATAATCCAAATGATATTCTTTATGTTCTAACCGTAGTGTGAGATTTATTGAAACCTAAAATATAAATTCATTACTTGATGGCATAATCAGCGGAGTACGTGGATATATTTGTTCAAGAAGTCTTGATAATGATCCCATTATTTAATATTTCTACGAGATATTGTGAATCTTCTCATTGTCGGAATGTTAGATAATGAAAGACCACAAATTATTGATCCAATACTCATAATCAAACTATTGCCAATAATTTTTGGTAACAACTTGAACCAAACATTAAGAAGGTTTCAAAAGAGACTAAAAGAAACTTGTTCATGTTGTTTGGTGATTTGATTACAAGAATTTATTTCATTTTGATATGGAATAGCGAGAGACTCGGTTTCGATTCACAAACTATTATGTGTATAATAATTTTGGTTAATGGATTGATGTTATGTGAAATAAAAATCAATGGTTGAACGTCAAGTGCGGAATATTGTTTAGTTGCTCTAATGACACAAAACGAGTTGTGTGCAAGTGCGTATTTCAGCCCTAGCATGATTTGTAATTGCATTACTAAACGATATAAAGCGACTTTTAGCCAAAGATTTTACTACGAAATGATGCATTGATTATAAATAAGTTTTTCTCTCGTGTCAAAGAAAGACTTATTCAAAATTATGATAGTACTATTAGTAGCTCAAGTATGACCTAAGAGTTGCATTAATTAAATATGAAAATAGCCTTTATTAATGATAAATTTTAGTCTACAATTTTTAGAAATCAAAGTATGAAATTTAAGCATCCTCCCATAATGGTATATGGAATTCAACAAAACTATTAATGTTTCAAGTTTTGGATGAAATTATTACATATTTATGCACATACCTCAAGATCAGTGGGAGAAATTCATACTCTTGGTCTTGTGTGTTAAGACATACTACCTACGAGTTGTGATCTTGACTTTATGCATATCTCTATATTTTTTTTTTAAATAAAGGATATCAATGAAGTTTACCATGTGATTGTACATATCATATGGATTACTAAAGCTCTCATATAATGCATATATCGAATATTCGAAGAACTTTTAGATAATAACATATTTAACGAGATTTGATTTCATGTTGGATTGAAGATATAAATTTAATCTTCATTAAGTCTTAATTCTGATATGAAACTTATAACAAGTTGTTGATATGTTAACTAAATGCCTAAAGAATCGAAGAACAAATTATGGGAAAGCAATCAAGAATTTTGAGATACTAATCTTATCTTATGTGTTACAATTAGTTGACCAACCCAATTAGAGTTACTTGGGTTTTCAAACTTTAATTTTTGGTGGATGCACGGATTCTATTAAGAAAGAATCCATTAATACTAATCCCACAATTGAGTTTGAATAATTATGATTGCTGAGACTTAGAGACTTGAGGTTTGTCTCTACATTCTTTGAAATTTATCGTCTTAACTTCGCGAGCATTAAAGCACGATATGACACAAGAGGAACAAAACACATGAACCTTGAGTATGTATACGTGAATTAAGCAAATCGAGATACAATAGTTGTTCATTTACCGCTAAGTACAATTATATCCGCAAATGCATTTATGGAACAATTACCTTTTAAGATCTCTTAAGAACGAGAATGATATCTTAGGTCCGTAGGAGTAATTGATTATTGAATTCGACTAATGTGTGCTTATTTGAACAATCATTGAGCTCTTATTAATGAAATTACGAATATATTTTTGTATCCATTTTTAGTATACATTTATGGAATGGATGAATGTTAACGAGAAATTGTTTTCTTTTGAAGACATCATTTGGACCATTATGATACTCCTATTTAAGGCCTAGTGAAGTAAGTTATTTGTGTTGTGGTACATGGAAGGAAACACGTTGATAACAGGAAAATGTGCAACCGCTATGACTCGCATGAGTAGTTTGCTTGATTAAGGTATTATGTTTAACCATTAAATTTTGTTCAGCAATTATGCGCGCTTATGTTGTCTATGATTAACTATTAAATTGATTATCACATGGACCAGTGGGAGAATGTAAGATCATTTCTACATCGTTAGAAATATCTCTTGGTTCCATGTTTGCTAATATAAGATAATCAAGACATTGCTAGACATGCATCTTAGGTTACTAAGGAGTTATTATCTTAAGTTTCAATAAGGATTTAATACCTTATTAACTCTCCCTTGATGGACGGTTGAGTATTAAAAGTTGATGTTAAAATCCTAGGAACTTGGTCCTTCCTCGCCTATAAATGGAATACAATACCCATCAATATTGTATTCAAGAATTACAACTCATTACGTAAAAGGTCAAGAGGAAGAAACCAAGAGCTCCACAAGGTATTTCGCAATAAGAAGATTTACGGGTGTCTCAAGAGGATTACTGCGATTCAATATCCATGGCATCGTCGGTATATTATCTATACACACATCCATGCACATGTGATTGTCATGTAGTTCTAAGATCCTACATTATGAAATATAAAACTTATAAACCTCTCTACGTGCACGGTGACGGCTAAAGAAGAATCCCAACCTTTTAAGATGTCTCCCGTTAACAACTTGTACAAAATAAAAAATTCAGACTACTTTGAAATTAAAAAGCCACCGAAAAATTTAGGCAAACCCAATTCAGATTCTATGCCATCTAGCTTATAAATCAAAAACCTTACATATTGATAGTGGATTGATTTTCGATCGGTTTATCATCGTTTACGTAGAGATAATACTTATCAGAAGTTTTTAAGGTAAAGTCCACATAAACGCCACCTAATGTTGGGAGCATAAAAATTGGGAGCTACAAATCATTTTCGATATTAAAGGGACACCACTTCTCTCTCCTATCTCTCTTATAATAAATGATTGAGGACCAAGGATAGATTAGGAAAAAACATGAAAAAGTGGCTATAATTATTGGTTTTCTTAATTTTTGTGAAAACCAAACAAGCATATCTTTTAGAGCGAAAATTCTTAATGAACCGAAATTTTAAACCACGCCAAAACAACACCCTCACAGTGGGTGGGCCCAAAGCCTATACCCCTGTTTTCTCCCGCTGGCGGGCCCACCCACTGTGAGGTGTTGTTTTGGTTTTGTTCAAAATCTCGGTTCATTAAGAATTACTCATCACGGAGGGAGTAGTACGTAATTAGCCGCCTTTGGGATTTCTTGATAGTTTTAGCCGAATGGGTTGGGACTTGGGATCAATGAACAAAACTGTTCGGACAAAAGTCATAGGCCCCTGCGCACATGATGTCATGCTTATCTAATGGTACACAGACTTGACGATAGTCGTACTTTATCATAAACCAGTAGATCACCTTTTATCATTTTAGCCCCTTTCGATTAGAATCAGTACATAAATGTGGATTACATTTGATCTTGCCTGTTCATAAATCATGGCTGTTGCTTCGGAAAAAACAAACCAAAAACAGATCTTGGCTGCTAACAGGAGTAGCAACTTGCTTGGGGTGTCATATCAGCATGTCTTATATTTGGTAAAAACCCAAGTAAAATGGTACGACCTATTAGCAATTTTGTTCACAAATGTTGATTCCTAAGTACGTAAATTTTCAAACCAAATGGAGTTATAAATGTAATCCATTTACTATTACATCATGTTTAAAAGCATTTGATTCTACGTTTGGATTTGAGTCGACTCCCGGCTTGATGGGAGTAAGAATTCGGATTGTTTTTTTTTTATGTGACTCGCTACCTAATCCAGGTCTAATTTTTGACATGAACTCGTTTGGGTCGGATAACAAAATGCCCCAGACTCACATATTCTTGAGTCAGACGAGTCAGATCTGACTCAAAAAACAAACATATTAAATCAAATCTACGTGAGTAAGACCAATGCGAGTCAAATCCAAAAATAAATAAATGATGTTACCGTTATCCACATCTCATTGCTTCCCCTTCTACCATTATTATTATTATTATTATTATTATTATTATTATTTTTGCCTTTTACTTCCAATTTGATTTCTTCTTTAGTGAGGAGCAAGGTTGCACCAACTTGTGGATTATGCAATCACTACGCTATGCCGGCTCATCAAACAATATGGTTTTGTAACAATGCCTGCAGCACTTCCATAGGTAACGCGTGAGCTGTTTTCGGATGTCATAATATACCCAAACTAATAAATATCTTTGGATGGCCGGTCACTCGTCGGGGCATACTCTGAATCTCAAGAATGGTCGATATACATCTGGTTGTGCAACAAGCATAATGCTAGTAATCTCTTAGACGGACTTGCTAAATATGCTTAGTGGAGTGCTATGAAGCACTGATACTTCAAAATTGGTGACGTATCCGTATCAACGCCCGTATCGATGTCGGATACTTGGGAGATTATTCACTATGCTATTTGTTGGATATTATGGAAGGAGCGAAATGGGAGAGTCTTTGGTGGTCGTCGAGAAAAGTATTGGGAGAATATTGACCTTGTTAAGCAACTTGTTGTCTTATGGTCTGTGACACTGATTCTTTTTAAATTTGTTCCTCTAGTCTCATTTGGAGCAATTGGGAGACTCTCATGAGGGAGTGATTTGCTTTGTAACTGTTTTTTCTCTTTTTCTTTTTTAATATAACCTTTTCTTCGGAAAAAAAAAGTATCGGATACTTGGGGATACACGAGGATACGTATCAGATACTCCATTTAAAGTGTCACCTTTTTTAATTACAAAAGGGGTAGGGGATACTCTGGGATACCTCTCAGATACTTTATAAGGGGATACTTCCTATAATCTAACTTTTTTTTTATACAAAATCTATATATTATAAATTTATACATAAAATCTAAAATTCTAAATATTTATGGTTATTTGTAATCATGATCATATTGAATAATTATATCTAAACATAATAATTTTTTGACTATAAAGAAAAAAGACTTGGTATTTATTTTTATGGTGCTTAAAAAAAATGGTGCTACAAAAATTTAAGGCTTATTGGGCAGTCATGTTTTTCATGTTGTTTTAGAGAGAAATCGGAGTACATGCGATTTTTTCCATTCAATTAACATAATTAAGACTGAAACCCAAAATGGTGAAAATTTAATATTTACTCACTTTAATAATCAAAATAGTATCTATCGGATTTTTTTGTTTTATGATTTTTTGGTAGAGTGAATTATTATTATATGAAATATTTTTTTGATAAATACATGTATCCCATGGTATCCCGTATCCCCATTTTATGAAAATTGACGAATCCCGTATCAGTATCCCCGTATCAGTATTGGTGCATCATAGGTGGAGTGGCACTACACCAAATTGAGTAATTTGTAACACTGAATTGTTACACTAATTGATGTGACAAAAGTTGTTACACAAATATGTGTTACATTGTTAAAAAGTGTAACAATAAATCTTTACCTAGTTATTTTTTATTTTAAATTAATCTTGTCACACAAAATAGTGTGACTGATTATACGTCCTAATAAAAATAATTTAAGAAAATTCATAAATTACGAAAAAATAAGTAAAAATATTTTTCCCCCATTAACCAAACAAAATACCGCCAAAATATTGGAAGAATATCAATTTTTCCCTCTCTCGTATTTTTCTCCAAAATTTTAGATCAGCACTAAACCAAGTCTAACTAAGACTAATCTTATGGGGTGCTAGTCTAGCACCTAGATTAGCAGTCGGGACCACCTCCTAAGTCTTATGGGAGTGCTAATCTAGCAGCTAGATTAGCAGTCCACGTCGACCAATAATGAACCATTCCGCGCCTTGCGCTAAACCATTCCCGCTTGAATGGATGGTTCAGCGCTTTAAATCTCGAAAATCGGATCAAAAATAAATCTCTCAGTTATTTGAACCATTCGCGAAAAGGTAGTTTTTCAAGCGTATTTGAATCATTCAACGTAACTATCTAGCATGCTAGTTCACATGCTAGCAACTAGTAGGAGAGAGAACTAGTGTTAACTTTTTTGCCACACTTTTTTTTTGAATTGCAACACTTAAGTGCTAATCTAGCACATCCAATCTAGCCCATAAGACTTAGTGAATTAGGTACTGCAAAACCAAAAGAATCTCACAGATAAAAATCAGAAAGTAAAAAAATAATATTACTTCTCTCGGATCGAGGTATGTCTATAACTTCTTCGATTAGCTTGTTCTTTGTAAACTTCGTCGTTTTAAAAACCAAAGAAAAGAAAAACCTTCATCGTTTTAAATCTACAATCATGAAGCTTCTGATATTCAGTAGAAAAAAAAAATAGTTCCTTCAATTAGATTTGTACCGTTCTTCTTCTTCAAATAACGAGATTCTGATACTATTCGTCTACCCTAATTTGTCAGATAAGTTGTTTAGACGATTGGGATTTCGCTTAAATGCAGATGAAAATTATTGTTAATTAGGGTTTCTATAGATTAATATTGGGGAAAAATATCTTTTGGTCCTTTTATGCCTGGGCCCACATCGGTTTAGTCATTAGAAAAAAAAATTAGCATTTGGTCCACAATTAAAAAAATATGAAACAGACTTAAATACCCTTTACACACGTCATCATAATCACACGTGTCATTGGTCCCACTGTAACCACCCACGATATCTCTCTCTTTTTCCACGATATCTCTCTCTTTCCATCTTTCATTTTCATTTTATCAGAACTGTTTTATCTCCTCTGAACTGATTCGTCCGCCATTAAAATCAGAAAAACTGCTTCTTCTTTTTTTCTTCAAGATCCAGAAAATCATTAGGTCCAGAAAATCAAAACATTAAAATCATTTCAATCCTCACAAATCAGTAGAACAAAACACCCAAAAATCAAAAACAGTAGAAAAAAAAGAGAAATCAAAACCCTAAAAATGAGAAGATCGAAGGGCAAAAAAGTAGTGGAATCATCTTCTGACGATGAAGTTGAAGAAAGAAACAGTCAGTTAGTTGAGTTTGTAGGAGTAAATGAAGTTGAAGAAGAACTAGTTTTAAAGAAATCCAAATCAAAGAAACTGTCGAAAGGTACCAAAAAACCCTAATTCGAAGTAGTAGAAGTTTTATTCTTCATTTTTGATGTTTATTGTTCTTCTTCATTTTTATTTTGGTTTTCGATTCGTCTTGTTGCATGTAGATTTTCAATTCGTCTTGTTCCATTTCTAGACTTCACTACTAGAAATTGACTTCATTCCCAGGAGTGAAGTCTAGAAAAACCGCTTCAATCCATGCCATAGAAATTGACTTCATTCCCGGGAGTGAAGTCCATCAAAACTCTCTATAGTCCCTGCAATAGAATGGACTTCACTCCTGGAGTGAAGTCTATCAAAACTCTCTATATAGCCCAAGATTTAGAATGGACTTCACTCCTGGAGTGAAGTCTATCAAAAACTCTCTATAGTCCAAGCAATAGAATGGACTTCACTCCAGGAATGAAGTCTAGAATAACCTCTCCATTCCATGCCATAGAAATGACTTCACTCCAGGGAGTGAAGTCCATTAAAACTCTCTATAGTCCATGCAATAGAATGGACTTCACTCCAGAATGAAGTCTAGAATAACTCTCTCGTCCATGCCATAGAAATGAACTTCATTACCAGTAGTGAAGTCTATTAAACCCTCTCCAGTCCATGCATTATAAATGGACTTCACTCCAGGAATGAAGTCTAGAAAAAACCTCTCCAGTCCATCCCATAGATAGAATGAAGTTATGAGAAGTCTAGAAAAGTTTTAGATATATATTCTACGGTCCATAACATAGATAGAACGAACTTTATCTTCTTTATATCACCTAATATTTTATGAAAAACCCTTGAGCGTTAATGTTTTTTTGTTTTTCTTTTAAAAAATGTAGATAAGAAGATAAAGTGTAGCTATCTTTGGAGTAATTGCACTGGTCCAAAGATTAAATCACTAGAGGATGGAGAGGCTTTGAATGACGAATGAAACGTGCTTTGTATAGCAGGTCCATTGGGTAATGTAGCAAAAGTTTTCTGGAAGAGACAATTGTTGCTACCGCATGGAATAAGTCACTACCTGCCGAGTCCAAATTATATGCAACACACATCGAGTTCATTCCCGGTTCAAATGATCATGTGTTCATTTTCAAAGTAGGGAAACAAACATTTGTGCTCGGATCCTCACCGAAGAGCCGGCATTAATATTTGGAATACCGTGCATCCTCGGCGCGGAATAGAAGAAACTTTCTTGGACTCAAGAAACCAGACAGGACTACACTTGTGGAAGGTTGGAAAACCTACAAATTTGATCCACCGAAAAGGAAACCTTTTCATATTAAGAATACGTAATCGAAAGATAAAATTATTGAGTTGATTAAGAATAAAGGATCTATTGAAGATCTTGTAACAATGTTTGAACTTTTTCTCTTGTCTACCATTTTTGTTACTCTTTGGTGATGGAGGTTCCATACACTCCAAGTACCTAGCTTGCCTAGAGTCACTAGGTACAGTGTCTTTGCCGCATCTCATACACAAGAATTTGATGGAAAGCTTGAAAAGAGGTTCTCCTGAAGGATGTTACCTTTACTTGTTGGTGAGATGAAAACTGTTAGATACTTATATGTTTCATTATTATTGTTGGCAGTTCATTTGTATATTTCTTCATTTTGTATATTTGAAAAACTGACTAGTGTAGTTTTTTTTTTTTTTTTGCAGCCTTGGTTTGCTGAGCATTCAAAGAAAATAGGACCCAAGTGGAAGGTGCAGAATAGAGAAGCCTACTGCCCAAGGTTTGCAAGGTGGAACATTGAGAGCCTTTGTAGTCACATAGAAATGAATGTTGACGATTTTGGAGAGGTAACAAAGTAGATTAATATGATATTGTTATATTGGATTCAATCCTGTTATGAAATAGGCACTTTAAGTTAAGAAAAAAATTGTTAATTCATTATACCATAGGAATGGACTTCATTCCCAGGAGTGAAGTCTGTTAAAACTCTCTATAGTCCATGCAATAGATTGGACTTCATTCCCAGAAGTGAAGTCTATTAAAACTCTCTAGTCCATGCAATAGATTGGACTTCACTCCTGGAATGAAGTCTATCAAAACCTCTCCATTCCATGCCGTAGGAATGTACTTCATTCATAGGAATGGACTTCATTCCCAGGAGTGAAGTCTATTAAAACCTGTTATGAACTCCGACTGTTAATGTCAATTGCTCGAACCTGTAGTTCATTCCTTTTTAATGAATTCAAATTATGAATGAGGAAGTAATTGGGGTTTCATTTTTGTGTGTGCAATTATCGAAAAAATTTCTTGAAGAATATCGGAGGTTGAAAAAAGCTACTTCAACAACAAAAGGCCAAGACAAAGGCTGAGTTGCTCGAGGAAGAATTCAACCTTATGTCGGGTCAGATAGAAAGTCTTAAAGCTACGCATGTTTGTCAGATGGAGAACCTGAGAGTTAAACATACTCGAGAGATTAAAAAGTTGACAAGAAAGCATTCAGAGGAGATGGGGCATCTTTTGTTAAAGCAGCAAGAACTTGAGCACTCACTTGCAGAAGCAACAACTTCAAAGACACTTTTTGACAGGAAGATGGAGTCCCTTGTAGAACACTTGTCTTCTAAGCAAACCGAGGTTGATGCATTGCTATTTGAAGGTGGGAATGTCGCGAAATTCATGGCGTAACAGGGCTTGTGAATACATGCGTACAATTTTCCCGATGAGTACAAGAGTTCATTGTTGAGTGATGAAATAAACAATATCTGAATCAACAAGTTGATGAAGGCACGGAAAGCCGGTGGAGGGAATGAAAATGTTGTTCGGATGAAGGAACGCAAGCGGCATCGGATCCGATATGGAAGCTTCCGGAAGACCCGCTCCTATCTTTCCCGTCTTAATCAAGTTGTGAATCCTTCTACTCAAGTTGATGCTATGGAAAAGCTACTTGATACGATGGATGAAGAAGAGCTACCTTCATTTCCAACAGACAATACTGGAGTTCCTTTAAATATGGATCAATGTTTGAACCTAGGTAAAAATTCCAACTATTCTTCTCCCTTTTTTAAAAAAATTTATGCTTTACAGGTTGGACTTCACTCCGGGATAAAGTCTAGAAAATTCTAACTATGGATGAAGTCCACATAGACTTCACTCCAGGAATGAAGTGTATTGAAACCTCTTCATTCCATGCCATAGAAAATAGACTTCATTCCTGGAGTGAAGTCTATTAAAACTCTCTATAGTCCATGCCATAGAAATTGACTTCATTCCAGGAGTGAAGTCTAGAATAACCTCTCCATTCCATGCCATAGAAATTGACTTCATTCCCAGGAGTGAAGTCTAGAATAACCTCTTCATTCCTGGGATGAACTCTGGATACAAAATACCATTATTAAGTTCACATATAGATGTTATGGGTTCATTTTGAGGGGTGAACTCGATTTTTTGATGCACAATACCATTATTGAATTGTTTTATATTTGTGTTTTTTGAATTATTTATAGCATGACAAGAGACGGAGATAATATGTTCAAGTCAATGAAGAGCATGTGAGTCTGCAGATTATTGTTGACAAGAATGAGAAGAATGAAGACTTGAATCAAATCAAGCTGTAGTCCTCCTAGTTTCTCGATTGGGATGACACAGATAGT
This sequence comes from Papaver armeniacum, assembly GCA_023531295.1. Lineage (NCBI taxonomy): Eukaryota > Viridiplantae > Streptophyta > Magnoliopsida > Ranunculales > Papaveraceae > Papaver > Papaver armeniacum. The sequence goes on from JAJJWW010004527.1 coordinate 215,201, forward strand.
TGTTGAGCAAGCAAACAACATTGAGCGATATCACGAGGTAGTTGTTGAAAGACAAGATGAAGAAGTTGTTGAGCCAGGAAACAACATTGAGACAATATCACAAATAGTTGCCGATTTGAATAAACATGGTCTTGGTTCTTCGCATGTGATAAAACCCCAATTAAAGTTGTTGAAAGACACGGGATGACTACAAGGGGCAAAAAGGCAACAAATGTGCTTGGAAAAGAGTTCATCAGTGGATCGGACTACAGTGAATCGAAACTGAAGTTCAGATTGAGACTGCAAAGGAAAGAACCACTAAATGAGGAGAAGAACGTTGAGCGAGTAACGAACAACAAGTGAAGAATCGAGCGAAGAAAGTTGTTTCGAAGACTCCTCCTAAACCTGCCGACCGGGAGAAGAATCTTTGAGCGAGAAGAAGAGAAAGAATGTACCCGCTGCTATCGAGAAGGAAAATCAAAAAGCTGCAGACAAGCAAGAAGAGAAGAGGAAATGAACCGGATCATCATCCCGCAAAGAAGAGAGCAAGAAAAGCATTTGAGAGCGTACATGCCCATTGTTCCAAATATGGGGGACCGAAAAAGTCTCCATACTTCTCCACATTGGATGAGAGATCAAAAGAAATTGTTGGGTACCTTCTACAAACACGCTATGCAAAGGTAGGAAACATACGTAAAATCGAACTTCCATTCATCTATGTAGAGGTTTTTGTTTATATCATTAATGTTGAAGTTTTTGTTTATCCCAGTCAAGCGGCTTGGGTTATAGATGATGCAGCTAACAAAGCTCGTTTGGTGTCAAGGAGAACACATTAATGATCTAATGTTCAATAAAGACCTTGATGTCTTAATTCTTTCTCTACTCGCTACAAGAGGAAGATAGCAAAGACAAAGAGAGAGAGCAAAAATGGATAGCGAAGATACCAAAATCCTTTGAAATACATACACTTTGAGATTATGGCACCTCCGCATTTGTAAGTCCTTACTTTAAGAAATTTTAGTGGCAACTATTCATTATAACTATTTAGCAAAGAATGAAGTCCACATAACGGTTTGAGTTCATTCTGGAATGAAGTCCACATAATGGAATTCATTCCGGGAGTGAAGTCCACATAATGGACTTCATTCTAGGAGTGAAGTCACATAAATGTTGGAGTTCATTTTTATGATGTATTGATAGTATTGTGAATTTGAAAATTTATATCTTTGCAGAGACATATTTCCTTGAGAAGAAAGTGGATGATAGGAAAGGTGAGATTGACGACTTCATAGCGACTATGCCTAGCAAGACTCGAAGTTAATCATTCCAATGAACCTGCCTGGTGAAGGCAAATCAAAAGGGCCTGTCGGTTTACACGGCACCCGCTTGTTTACGACATCGGAGACTATCGGTGGGAGCATTACAACTCACTCAAAAGAGGAGAAATAGGAGAAAGATGTGCAAATAATGCAAGGAAAATGGTGCCTCCGCAAACCACACATTGATAAATGGCTGGTGAAAAATGATCTAGAAAGAGGCTCGACTAAAAAATTGAGCAAATGCAGTGCACGATCGGGAGCACATCCGGATTGCCTTCTCAATACATGTTCTTTGGATAAAGCGAAGTTGCAAGCCATTGCTCCCGAAATCTCAGCATCGATTCGAGAGATGAAATGATAAAAAGATGCAGCGGTGGAGATACAGAATGGCGTGCAAGCTTCTAAATGATGAGAAAGATGGATTAAGTTGGAGTGAAACAACTAATGAAGAATTTCTCAACAATCAACTGATTAAAGATGGTTGCAAAGACTGAAATGATTAAACCTTAGCTTCTCCAATGTCATATATAATCTGATCTAATTATTCTTTTAACTATAGATTAGCTTAGATTACTGAAAAATGGTACTTTGTCTATTAGATTAGCTTCTAATGTAATTAATACTCTAATATGTTTTATAGTTTCATCTATAATATTTTGGATAGTAGATAATATATGTTTTGTCTTACTGTCTTATTTTCTAATGAATTTTGTAGAAACTTATAGTCCATAGAATGGACTTCATTCCAGGAATGAAGTCTAGAGAAAGCTTCTCTGGTCCATAGAATGGACTTCATTCCAGGAATGAAGTCTAGTAAAAACTTATACAGTCCATAGAATGGACTTCATTTTTGGAGTGAAGTCTAGAGAAAACTTCTCTGGTCCATAGAATGGACTTCATTTTTGGAGTGAAGTCTAGAGAAAACTTCTCTGGTCCATAGAATGGACTTCATTTTTGAATGGACTTCTAGTAAAAACTTATACAGTACATAGAATGGACTTCATTCCTGGAGTGAAGTCTAGTTATACAGTCCATAGAATGGACTTCATTTTTGGAATGAAGTCTAGAGAAAACTTCTCTGGTCCATAGAATGGACTTCATTCCCAGGAGTGAAGTCTAGGAAAACTTGGACTTAAAAAATAAGTGCATATATCCCAGAAACAACAAACTAAAAAACCACCAATTCATATCCCAGAAACAGAACAAAACAAAAATAAGTGCATATCCCAGAAACAGAACAAAAAAAAAGGAGTTCACAAAGGAAAACTAACACCAGAAAACTAATAAAAAAGTTTAGGCATACTACTCCAGCATCAATACACGACAGGTAGCTTTGTTGTGGTTCCCAATCTTTTTGCAATTGGAGCACTTCATAGGCCTCCTTTCCTTCTCATAAGCACTGCGAATACGCTTCTTTGGCGGTCTCCCTGGAGGTGGCCTTGGAATACCGGAAGGACTCTCTCTTCAGTTCATACGCCTCGGCCTATCGTAGTTGGGAATTGGTGGTGCGGGAGCATAAGAGTTTCGGAAGTGGTTTGAACCAAAGTAAGGCTGAATAAACATCAAAATATCAATACCACTCATAGTAATAGCAGCAGTGGCGTGAGCACAGGGGAAACCAAACACTTTCCATCTCTGGCAAGTGCACGTCATCTTCATCAGATCAACAGCATGCGAGCTGGGTGAGTGAACCTCATATATACCATTACCTGACTCGGTAACATTCCATGGACGACCTATATCGACATGTGACTTGAGTAAAGCTTTGTATATGGGAGTCAAACTATCCGATAAGTTCTACCAAGCTCACGCCTTTCGAACTCATCCTCATAATCTTTATCCTCACCTCATCAACAAGAGCGGCTGGAGGCAGATCCCTTTCACGATGAATCCAGTTATTGAAAGACTCTGCAATACTTGATGAGTGTGCACCATACCTACATCCTACGAAGAAAGCATTTGCCCAGTGCTTGGGATCGATATTTCTGATGTACTTGGCAACCCACTCACATCCTATGGTGCACATCTCATTCAAAGCAGACTCATATTTGGCAACATGCTGTAGAGTATGACTTTATGGAACAAATCCTGAACTTGTTTATACTTCTCATGTCCTTTTTTGATAGGAAGGTTATTCTTCGATGATAAAAACAGTAACTATGATAAGAGTTGGGAAAATACTTGGGAATACTTTGCTTGACCCTTCATGACGATCGGTGATAAATGTAATAGGACGAGAGTCGACACAATCCGCAAGTTTTCCATGAACCACTCCCAACCTTGAATGTCTTGAAGGAACTAAAGCAAACGCAAAAGGAAGAAACCTACGAGAAATGAAAGAAAAATCGAGTCTATATCTATAACTTTTCTATAACTTCATTCCCGGAATGAAGCCTATAACTATAACACCGGAAAAACAATAGTAATCAAATATAGCCCAAGATTTAGAATGGACTTCACTCCGGGAATGAAGTGTATTGAAACCTCTTCATTCCATGCCATAGAAAATTGACTTCATTCGGGAGTGAAGTCTATTAAAACTCTCTATAGTCCATGCCATAGAAATTGACTTCATTCCAGGAGTGAAGTCTAGAATAACAAAATAGAAACAAATATCTATAACTTTTCTAGGCTTCATTCCAAAAATGAAGTCCATTCTGTATAAGATGGACTGTAGAATACAGATGGACTGTAGAAAACTAATCAAAGTAGAAAAGTACCTTGGTTCCCATTCACACCAGTGGCAGCCATTAATGTTCCCTTGAATCTCCCAGTGAGAAATGTTGCATCACAAGTAAAGCATAGGACGAATGAACCGGTATCCTTCCATACAGGCAGCAAAACATATGAAAAGCCTCTGAAAACGTTTAGTCACTTTATCATATTCAAACTTGATATAGCTGCCAGGATTGGTAGCCTTTATTGCTTCAACATACCAAACAAGATCTCGTATAACTTTTACATCATCGCCATATATCTCTGCCTTAGATGCTTCCTTCCCTTTATAAGCATGGTGGTATTTTATGTTAATCAGTAACAACTCTTCACCGAGCAACCATATCCTTGGGCTTTAAAGACGGATTAGACTGTATTTGATCCTTGAATAGATGTTTTATCAATTTCTTCTTCACAGGTGGTTCCTTCAGCTTATAAGCACCACCACATTTGTGCTCCCCATTGAATTCCTTGATAGCAAAGACACTTTTCTGGGTATCAATTGGAATACAGTGCAGATACCAAGGACACTTTTCTGCATCCCTACCACACTTGGCTGTGTACCTAAGTCTATCATTCTTAATCTTTTCGACTGTATAACCGGACTTGCGACAATATTTCTTTGCCTAAGCGAACCTCATCAACACCACCATGAAAAACTTGACCAACACCTTTAAAAATATCTTCCCACTGCGAGATAAAAGAGGTTTTAATTCCTCATGACCTTCCGTCAGGTATTTAATCTTTGAAGTCTCAGTGAACCCACTACATGATTCATCATCACTGAGCGACTGCGTGGAAATACCAGATGAAGAGGTAGAAGAGGTAGAAGCACCACCATTAGAAGCCTCCTCAACATATAAATTAAAACTAGGCAATTCCTTTGAACAAGTAACAGCAATTAGTCCTTGAAGAGAATAATCACAATTGATGACAGCATTATAACAACCTTCGCCATCCCTAAATCTTATGCTACGAGGAGTCAAGTTTCTCCAATAATCACAAACATGTATTTTGAGGTCACGCATCATCGTATCTAAAGAAACTTCAAAGGGAATACTATCCCCTTTGTAGTACACAACTGCATAACAACTTGAGCGCCATCCGAACCCGAAAAAATGAAACAAAATAACTTCATTCAATAACATTCTAATGAGATAAACAAATAAACTAAAAAGACTACTTATTCCTTAAAAAGAGTTCATTCGTTAACATACTAACATATAAACAAAGCAGCAAAGTACTTATTCCTTGACAAAAGAATGAACTTCACTCCAGGAATGAAGTCCATTAAAACTCTCTATAGTCCATGCCTTAGAATTGACTTCACTCCAGGAATGAAGTGTATTAAAACCTTAATTCTGTGGCATAGAAATGGACTTCATTCCCAGGAGTGAAGTCTATTAAAACATCTATAGTCCATGCCATAGAAAATGGACTTCACTCCAGGAATGAAGTCTATTAAAACTCTCAATAGAAAATGGACTTCACTCAGTGAATGAAGTCTATTAAACTCTCTATAGGAATGAAGTCTATTCTTGGAATGAAGCAGTAACAATGTGAATGACTTCATTCGTTAACATCCTAACAGAGATAAACAAAAGCCTTAACGAACGACTTCATTGCTATTAAAATTAAAAAAAAAAAAAAACTAATCAAAGAAAAAATTAGCTGATCTATAGAATTACTTCAAATCAAGGAAAGGATTGCGTGAAAACTTACCAGCAGCAAGAAGAATTCAGATCAGAACCAGAAAACACCAATATCTGAATCTCTGAATCTGTGATTCCAAACACCAATCGAATTCAGATCAGAACCAGAAAACACCAATATCTGAATCTCTGAATCTGTGATTCCAAACACCAATCTCCGAATCTCCGAATCAACTCCAACAGAATCAATAATCAACCGAATCTTGAAAAAAAAATCAACCTCCGTAATCAAATTAATCTGTGATTCCAAAATCAACCTCCGTAACTCTGAAATCAAGTTAATCTGCTGTAAATCGGATCGATCTTGGTATCAAGATCGAAGACTTTCGAGATTTCACAGGAGAAAAAAGATCTGATGCGAGAGAAGAACTTTCACAGGAGAGAGAAAATAAAAACTGAAACTGAGAGGTTTTCTGGTTATATATGTCGGTAAAAGGACCAAATAATAAAAATTTAGGACCAAGCGATAAACTAAGCACGTGTAGGGGTGTTTTGGTAATGAAAAAAAAAATTCCGTGTGGGTGGACAATACCACAGGACCAAACTATAATTTCTAGGACCAAACTATAATTTAATTGTCCAAAAGGACCAAACAGACACATGAGTGAGTCAATAGAATTAGGCTCATCTAATATAATGTTTCTAGGACCAATAGGTATTTCCTACTTAATATTGTCCAATAATAATTCTTCTTCTTCCCTAATCGTATGATTGAGATCCTTTATTATTCTTTTGCTTTTTTAATTTTACTCATTCATGCCCTAATTTTTATTTCAGGTTAATGAAATTTGGATTTAAAATCCAAAGCCGAACTCAACCTGTTATCGTAATTGGGCTGAATTTCTCTTCTACATAAGGTAGGGGTTTTTTCTCAGTTTTGTTGTTCTTTAAGTTTACTGATTTCCATGTCCTGTACTTGTACAATCCTTCCGTAACTATGAGTAAATCGATTATTTGCCATCTTTTCTAACCATGAATGTAACAAGTTCTGTTTATAAACTTACGCAAATAACCCATGCTTCGATGATTTTTGTTTGAAACCCTATAATTTTAGTGTTTTATGCTGACATATGTTACTACATGTGATTTCGAATGGTGTAGATGTTTTTTTTGCAGACACCCAAGTTTAGTTTTCTATCATAAATCAAGTCTTGTACTTGTTTTCCGATTTAGCCTATGAAGTGTTTGTGAAAATGATCCGGTAATCTGGGCAGAGCTTATATCTATACCATGGGGATAATCTGGGGTAGTTTATTTTCAGCTTTTGACTCATGTACTAACGTATTTTGCTGTGTAATATACAAGATATGGCCTGATGGAAAGTCTGGTTTTGGGATGTTGATATAAACTGCATACAGGACCTCCCTTTGTCGTTGGTGTGTCGGCATGTTTTAAATTTGTTCTACTGACTACTTGGAATTCCTTTTCTTGAATGTACTAGCAGGTCTTAGTTTACATATTGCCGTCTCTTTAAATCTCCACTATTGAACTTCATTTTTGGTGACCGGTGTACATCGGTTTCATGGTGTATATTTTATAAGTATACCTTGGGGCTTTCTGTTTCTACTTTGGGGCTTAACTATCATTTTATAAGTATGCATTTAACTAAAAGAAAGCTTTTGATTTCATTAAGCCTTATAACAGTTTCTTATGGAAGAGTTTTATGCTCTTTTGTTCTTCATCTAGTGTGCAAACCTTTACAGTAAAGGCAAGCAACAGTACTGTTTCGAGCTTTAGTTCCGTATGTTTAATTTTTTCTTATTTTGTGATTACTTGATTCTGTAAATTCCAAACCTAAGCCACCCCTCTTTTCTTTATACTCCGAGGTTTGATTTCATTGTGAAAGAGTTTTCGGTACTCAGAAGCATAAAGGTTGCACCTTTATCTCTGGGACTTGCGAACTTGTTGAATCAAATGACATCCTGACCACTTCTGTTTATTTATTAGTGCGGTGATCTTATATAGGAATAGAGTGAAGTAGCTGACTTAGTTTTTTTTTTTATCCACCTATTACTGACACTGTTAATCCTTGTGCCACTGCGATTTGTAGTCAGACTATACTTATAAAAAGATATTAAGATTCCCTGTAAACTAGGCGGCCGTTCGATGGTCTCAGTCCATGTAACTTGTCTTGGGTAACATTTTTGTACATTGCATTTCGGTAGTAGTGCTTTAAAGGGGAATTGGTGTTTCCCTCTCACTTGACTAGGTTGCGATAATTTAAGTATAACCAGTTCAGGCGGTTCTTTTTTACCATGAAATGTTTTTAGAAATGTCTTTTCAATTGGTTTTAGTCTTAGTTCACCAACTACTAGTTATTACAGATCCTTTTTCAGTTTCTATATGAAAAGCAAATCATTAATGAGAAATCATAATTAAAGTACAGTTAATGTTTGTTATTTCCGTTTATTAATGATCGTTTCTATTCTCAGATCTTCTGCCTTTGTAATTGATGTTTTCCCTAATTTCTATTTTCAGGTAAAAAGAAACAGTTGGTACGATTTAAAAGATTCATTTGCAATCACATCAGGTTTGTATTCAATAACAATATGATTCATGTGTTAATTGTCTTCCTTTCACTTTTTGGTAAAGATTTATAAGATTCATTTACAAACTACAACCACTCAATCATTGCAGAATAGTGGATCTGTTGGGAATAGTTTCAAACTGTTTGTTGAAGTTGATGCATCTTGTAGACCAATAAAGAAAAATGCAGAAAAACTTGCTTCTCGTGTAGGGGAACTTATATGAACCCATTGCCCAATAAGTTATGAAGATTGGAGGATTGTCCCGGAAAAATTCAAGGAGGATGTGCGGAATGGCTTAATGGTATGTACCCTTCTGTTTTAGGTCAACAGGTTTTTTTAGATACATTTTTCTTGACTCTTGAGTATTGAGTTTCATTTTGGTGTATGTTAGACTTTACAAAAGGTACTATGTATTGCATGCATTGTTGTTGTTGTATAGGATTATGTTTGTCCATATTTTTTTATCATCCATTAGATTTTCTTGTTGAATTATGAACCTAACCATTACATTTGTTACTTAGAGCGAGTTTGAGTTTAATGCTCGTTCGCACTTGGTACGCCCGAACCTCGAAGTAGCCTTTTCACAGAAGTTCAGAATATTCAAGTACCAACTTCGACAGAATTATTTCAGGATAGCCAGAGGTAAAGCACAAATTGAAGTAGATATTCAAGCTGGCTTGGATCCAAATACGTGGAAAAGCAAAGAGCAGATTCTAGCAAACGTTCCAGTGGGGGTTACTCCACGTAATTGGACTTCTTTCGTCGAGAATGAGTTCAAAGAAGGAGTCGGAGAAAGCCATGAAAAGAAATCAGAGAACAAAAAAAAATGCCATCCTCTTGGGAGGCGTACCTATGCGAACAAATGTCATCTCCTTGTATGTTTTATATACTCCTCAATTCTATTTGTTATTTTGAAAATATATTTTGTTATGGTTATGCAACCAATATGGATTCAAATGAGTAGGCAGAAAAAGGATGGGATGCTTACAGAGGATCGCGAATATGCTTGGATGAAGGTTCATGAAAAATGCGATGGAACTGTTCATCCATCAGCAGTTGAAAATCATGTAGGTATTTCAAGAATTAAAAGCATGTCAAACTTTTACTTAAACTTTCCTAACCGTTATTGGGTAACACATATTACATAGGAACAAGTCAAAGCTGCCTATGAGAAGCGAAAAGAGAAAGGAACTATCTGCTCATATGATTTTGGTTATGATGGTTTAGTTGATGTCTTTGGCCCAGACAAGGGTAAAAGGTATTTACGTGGGTTTTCCTCCAGCGTTTCTGCGAAGCGTGCTAAGCAAGCATTCCTCACTGCTGCTCTTCGCGATTCTACAGTTAACAAATGCAACTCTCCTGTCATCGGACTAAAAAAGGTAAACCCAACTCTTGCAATTTATGATAATAACCCTGTTTCTTTGGTCGTCATTGTTTCCCTATCTTTTATTATATCACCGTCTAAGATCAACGTGTTAATCAAATTTGTACTTCAATGATTGCAACCTTATACTTCCATATCAAATCTGTACTTCAATAATTGCAACCTTTTAACTCCCATAGGGCTTGTTTTAGTACTATAAGTGAAAATTGAGATGTTGGTGCGTGTGAAACTGAAAGTTCAAATGAGAAGTATGTTGAATGGCATACAATTTTTGTAGGTTGGTAGTCTCTCCCATGGAATATCTTGGCTACTTTGACCAGAAATCCTTTCTTATTTTTCCATTAATATTTGGCACACCACGTTTCAGTTCATCCTTCTTTGCTCTCTTTTTTTGTTGATCTGATTTGTATGATCCTAAAAGTTAACTTACCCATGGTTACTGGTTAGCCTTTTCTCAGCATTTGTAATCAGCGGGTTAACTTTTAGGATTCTAAGAATTGATTAATGATAATACACATTATATATGATGACTTTATATTTTTCTTCTTGAAGCATTTATGACTTTATGTTGATTGTGTACTACTGCATTACATGTCATGGCACAAAAAATATCCAGTGATCATCTGACAAGTGAAGAGACACTCTTGAATGATTCTTATACCCCTAACTCTGACTTCACTCCAGAAAATCATGCCTTTACCAGGAATTTATATCCCATGTCAGAGCCACAACCTTTCGGCAATTCTGGTGATGAAAGAGTCCGCGTATCAGAATGTGAATTTGTTGGACAAGAATGGAAAAATAGTTGCAGCTGGATATGTGGTGACCTGTTTGGAAGGTGAAGTCTGTCACCACAGAATTGTCCAAAAGAACGTGAGTAAAGTTCGCATAGATTGCGTCTACGATGATACTGCACCAATCTGGGACTCTCCTCAAGGTGATGACTACTTTAAGCTATTTTCGTATGTTGGTGGTGGTTGGGTAGTAGTGTGGCATAAGAAGCGTTTGCAATTTACAATTTAAACTTTGTGTACATTGTTAAACTTTGGCGCTCAATTAGTTGTTAGGTTGCCGACAAGTTATCTGTAATCAATTCATATTTGTTTATGTTTAAATTTATAATAATTTTTAGTTTCTATTGTTTAGTGTTTTAAAAGTGTATCAAGGATTTTAGTAGATGTTGAGACAGATTTCTTTTTATTAATTTAATTTCTATTAAATTTATTGGGTACTATTTTTTAATATTATGCACCTCTAACAATATGGTGTGTTGGGGAAAGCTGGTGTATGGATCCAAAACAGGGTGTGGAAACAAAAATAAATATTTTTTTTCTTAATTACTTCCTAAATTGTTACACTTATATATGTCAGAGATTTGACATACTTTTTAGTGTGATTTAAATTAATTAAAGTCACACTTATTAGTGTGACCACTAATGTGTAACAAAAGAAAAACACCATATTTATGACACTAATAAGTGTGATAATAAATCAGATGTCACACTTATTTGTGTAACAAAATGCCTGATTTGGTGTAGTGTGGCTAGTACAGTAGAAACTCTTTTAATAAATACTTGATTATTTAATAAACTCTCTTAAATAATATTTTTGGCCGGTCCCGAGTCGGGACAACGTGCCAAACTAATAATTCGCTAAAATTATAAGATAATACATTTTTGATTACCTATGTAGACCCAATATGAAATATAAATTAATAATGCATTATATATATATATATCCAATACATTAAAGATTTACGAAGACTTTTTGAAAAATGATTTAATTATCTTCTGTTTATTGCTAAAATTAATATCGCACTGAATTTCATCTCTAATTTTTCATATCATTGGAGAATTTTTGGCATTGTTTGCTCATAGCTCAAAAGAAATTATTCAATGTGATTGCCTCTATAATAGCTTCGTTTCGTGAAAGGGGCTCTATTGTAGAACTTTCATCATCTTCTTTCACGTCTTTATCAGTTCCCATAACGCTCTCGATTATTTCTTCTTCACTCAACAACAATGTAACTTCATTTTCTTCTGGATAGTTTAGGACATCTTCGACATTCATTGAATTGTGATAGCCCAACTTCTCGATCAAATTTTGCAAGTCTTGAGTGATTTCATTATCTGTATGTTCATCCAAATTGTCTAAACTTGTGTTATTTGTTGGTCGAAGTTTACAATGACGAAAGCATGATTCATTGCATTTAACACATTTATTTTTTCTGGATTTAATGCCCATAATTCATAGCCTTCCAAAAGACCGCTATATCGACGACGATAATGCATTTTGTGTCACACGGTTGAATTTTTGAATTTGTGTTTGGTGGTGTATTTGGTGGCAGAAAAAAACAATTCAACATTTTTGAAGTTGCGTTCTGTTAATTATATCTCGTTTAATTAATAAATTCTGATGGTCCTGCTTATGTGAAGAAGGACAAGGTACGTACATTGCCGATTTATCTCTTTGGTTTTTCGCAATAATGAATTGGGCGATGCATAATGGATGTTGCCTTCTTTTAATGCTTCAAACATATCAGGAAAAACTCAGTTCTCAAGGAAGGTTGAAGTGTGTATTCTTGGCATTTGTTAATGTGGTTCATCAAAGTTTATGACTTCTGTTGTTATCGCCTTATTGGTGTGCATCTGTTAAAAGAGAGAATCATAGAGTTTGATACTTGATGGATCAAGACTGAGGTTCTAGGATAACAACCAAACAATTGATGTTTGAAACACTTGCAATGGAGTTTGTTTATCATTAGTACAGCCAATGTCTTATCCCTTGGATTAGCAGTTCAAGTCCTCCTAGCACTCGACTTACAAAAACAAAAAGAAAACGAAAAGTTCAGATTGTTTGACTACGGTACAAACACGGTCACTTCAGTTCACCCTTCATTCTGATCGAGCAATAACCTGGGTAGGCTTGTACCTGCAAAAAAAATTACAAGTCATCCCAAGTTACCCGTAAAATTCTCGGAAAGTAATTTTGCTATTGAAAGGAAAATTTGAAATTTTGAGTCAGGGTATGGACATACGTTCGAAGGTCAGGTCGGTTCTTATGAAGGTTTATTCTGATTGTGTTTACAATTTCAACTTTAAACAACCGTGTTTGTATTAATTAATAACGGCTAGTTTTTGTTTGTGTAGACCTTCCGTAAAATTTAAACACGGCAACGTGCCTAAATATCAAGTCTTTGCGTTTTCCAAATCTTATTACTCTGTTCGTTCTTTGTTTTTTCTCTATTGGTTTCTTGCAACCTACGGAAAAACTCTGCGTTTTTAAACTCAACTCTACAGAAAGAAGTACTTCCCTTTTCAATAACAAACATACAGAAAGAAGCTTTCTGCATATCTCTGTTCTTCTATCTCTGTTCTATCTCTGTTCTTCTACAGAAAGGACTTAGGGTTTCATCTTTCTCGATAAAGAATCACTGCGCTATTCTCTTCGTAAGATGCCTGGTATACCCAATTTGGAAAATTGGGTCATGGAGGAAGATGATCATGATACAAGTAAATCATCGAAATAATCTTCAATTAATTATTCTTCTGTTTATTTATGAAATAATCTTCTGTTTATTTATGAAATTAATTCTTTGTTTGATTGGGTTTACTAATTTAATTATGTTTAAATTATGTTTATGGGATTAGGTTTCGGTGATGAAGAAGAAGAAGACGACGTCTGGTTAGGCACCACAACGTCTGGTATTGTGGTAAAGGATGCTGTAATAGTGGGTTCTGACAGGCAGAAAGGGCGTTTAAATACAGCACCGAGTAGTTTTTTTTTTCTTTTTTTTTTGTGTTAAGTTACATTGATTTCGTTATTCTCATTCGAAGAAAAAATTGATTCTTTATTCTGATAGACTATAGTGCTCTGTTATTTATTTACAGGAATAACTGAGAAGGTATTTCCTCTAGCAAAAGGCGTGGGTTACACACGGGCAGGTTTCGAGAGACATGTAAATATCATGATTGACAAGCTCAAGCTGAGTGTAAGTGCTGTTTTACCATTTTTCTTATCATACTTTCCTCTTTCTGTGTTCGTTTGTCACCATTTTTATTTTCCTTACCATTATTTCTCTCAACTATGAATAGGTGACCGAAGGCACTGATATTGAAGATATGCCAGATTTTGTATTAAGAGAAATTAGAGGAGAGACTGAAAACGTGATTCCTAAAAAGCACAAGGGCCATCTCCTTCTAGGAGGTTACGGTAACAATCCCGATCCTCATCTTTACTATATAAATAATGCAGGTGTTATTGATGTAGCAAATGCAGATTTGGTCGATATCAAGGGCAGGTACCAAACAGGGTCTGGAGCCGGGGCAGCATTTGTCCACCTAAACGCATTCTATGAGCCACACAAGTCCATTGAAGAAGGAAAATTACTAGTGTTGGAGTCGATCTACAGTGGTATCAACAACGATAAGCAGTCTGGAATGGGATTTGAGAGTAAGTATATATCACATCACTTTTCGGTTTTTAGTTCAATAAATTCCAGATCTTATTCTAACACATTGGTATTTTTCGTTTCAGTCCTTGTGATCAAACGGGGTGAGAAATGTGTGGTGGAGAGGATGACCATTGAGGAATATGAAGACATGAGGAATAAAGCAGCTGCTGGAGCTACTAATGAATGATGGGATTTATTCTTCCTGTTTGTGTAGTAGAAATTACTGATTTCAAATTGCAAATATAACCATACTTTGGCTTGGATTGAAATCTCTAGTTTACAAGGTTTCATCCAAGTATATGAAACCGAACAATCATGGAAAGCATTTGTTGACTAACAATTCAGATGACAACCTGTTTTCAACTGGTTTACATGGAAAATTGTGAATTCTGTAAGGCAAGGCACATTTATTGTCGTCAGATTTAAAAAAGCAAGTTCTTCCCTGAATTTCCACGAGAACTGCCAATGATACTATCATCTTAAAGGGAATATCATCCTTCTGTACTTTCAACCCATATCATGTTTAAAGCACCATTGACATGATTTGGTATTTTCACTTGTGTCACCAAAGAGTTAAACTAGCACCAAGGTTTATCAAAATGAAGAGAAACCAGCATTCCCTGAAAAATTTGCAACAACCTTTTACCAAATATAAAGCCAAATACTCCCATGCCACTATGTGAAGATATGGTGAGGTCCAGTACTATGTTTATAAGATCTGAGAAGAGAAAGATGGGAGATCGAGGGTACATATGGTTATGTTTGTCTGTATTAACCAAGCAGATCATTTTCTAGTGACCAACTGATTCAAAAACTAGAAACCCACTCAAATCAACCCTGACAACTGTTTAACAAAGATAAAGTGAAGACATATTGAGTTCACTTTGGTATATATAAGAACTGAAAATGAAAGACGAGAGCAACAAAGAACTATGTATATTTTTATCCTCACTAGGTAGACCATTTTTTGCAGACATCAACAATGCAACTAGAAAAACCCACTCAAATCAAACAAAAAATGCTCCTTAAATTGTAGCACCATTTTGCTACTGATTTCCGCATAGATTCAGTACAGTCTTAGAATGAGCATAAGTGCAGTAAGGCAATGAAATTCAACCTTGATTAACCTCCATAATTTATCAAAAAATAACTGACACATTATAATGAGAATCCTCCGAGTACTAAAAATAGATATTTACGTGTGTATCATTAATCTGCAGCTTAAATCAAAATAAAACAGGGATAATACCTATTCGTATCAGACCCGTGGTGGTGGGAATGTTGATCTATGCCAAAGTGAAAAACCTTGCTGATATAAATCCTCGATACAGGCTTTGCTGATGATGTACCTGCATATATCAAATCCACAAAGGTTCTTCTTACAATACATTACCACAAGAACAAAGAGCGTCTTATGAAAGTACACAAACTAACATCTTTAAGTTTCAATAACATTGAATTGATTAAGTGTCATATATCAAGATTATCTTTCATCAAATGCACAACAGTTAGTTCAGCAAATTACCTAGGCTGGAAAGTAGTGCCTCTTGTCCTACCAGAAAAGGGACCACCTACAGGTGATGTTTCAGATATTTTTAATACTCGAGAACAACCACTGTTGCTTAACCACTTGATGGAACAAGGAAAAAAATTAAGATTACATGGAACTCCTATTACTTTCAGAAACATATTCAGGTTGTCGCATAGCCAATTTAACAATAAGTTCTCCAAGGAACTGGACTGAGAAGGAGATATATAATAACCCCGTTACTCTACTGGCAGTTTTGGTTGGCTGCTTTTGCTGGGTGAACTATTTACTTTTTTCTAGACAGCAAGCACCCGGATTATGGTATTCAGCATATTCAATAGATTGTGTAGATGAAACAACAGAACTGAAATTCCAGTCCAGAAACCTCTGGGAATGTATGCCTAAATTCTCCCTCAATATGATAGTGTAATTTTTCGAAAAGAACTTGTAAATTGACCATATTTCGGGGGTTAGCATGTGAATCCTCCTGAGAGAATGCACTGAAACCATCGTCTTGCTTGATGTTGATCCTCACTAAACAAATAATAGCAGGACGGGATAGTGCAGACATTTCATTTCATTTTACCACCGGACTGCAATA
The DNA here is from genome assembly GCA_023531295.1 of Papaver armeniacum. Taxonomy (NCBI): domain Eukaryota; kingdom Viridiplantae; phylum Streptophyta; class Magnoliopsida; order Ranunculales; family Papaveraceae; genus Papaver; species Papaver armeniacum. The sequence continues at coordinate 231,420 of JAJJWW010004527.1, forward strand.
CCAAGTGGAAATCTAGTACAATTGTGTGGAGAAAGGAGGTTCCCAGGAACCCTCAGAATGCATCCATCACCTTCTCCAGGGTAAGAAATAATGGATTCAGCACTAATATTGAAAAAATAAAGAGGTGAGCAAAGCTGATTCACCATTAGATGATTCTGAATTGAAGGCAGTGTTTCTCATAGAGTAAACTTCGTCTCGTTGAATTTGGCCCTTCTAGTGAATGTTTCCATGGTGGGAAGTTAAAAATACTAGGAAAACGAGTCCAGGTATTCCTTTTTTTTTTTTTGGCAGGTTTCGACAATGATCCTTCCGCAGGTAGCCGTGTCTTCCTGAAGAGCATATTTAGTGGGTAGTAAGCACAAAGCCTCAAAAAATGCTAATTTAATTGATTTTACAGAGTAAGTTCGTAACAAACCTCGCGAAGGAGTAGAGCACGAGAAACTCCATCAACTTCTACTGAGAAGGAAGCATCCCATGGTGAACAAATTTAACCAATAAAGGAGTAGTGTGATTTCGCAGAACCTTTGGTTTGAAGAGAAGAACACCTCCCACTAGATGAAGGAAGGCTGACATCTTGAATTGATATGCAGCAGCAAAATGGATCTTTACTAGTATGAAGTGGATAAAAATAAACTACATCAGAATTCGAAGCCTATTTTCCTGTACAAGCATGTCTGAAAGAAGATGTGCCTCTCTTCACAGGTAACCACTGCCAACTGGACCCACCTCATTCTACCAGATTCAGCTAAATGAAGGGGGGACAGAAATTCCTGACCAGGTAATGCTGGATCTAGCACCTAAACTAGAAGAACAATACGTGCTTAGGGGAAGACAAAAGAAAGAAAAAAGAGGAGCACGAGAAGCTCTAGAAAAGTAATATAGGTACATTATGTGATAGACCGAATGGAATATCAAAAACGTAGCTCCAATATAACAGAAGTTGCATTCAGCCATTTGCCTCAAGTCATTGACTTATAAGTACCAGCCAATATATATATATGTATATATAAAGGAGAACATATATAACAATCAAATTTCTCTATATTTACCATGGAGTAATCATCTTGCTATAATCATGAACAGAAACATCAAACACCACAGGCGTGATAAATTCGAATTTGAGATTTTTGTATTTATTTCCTTCAACCAATCAAGCCATAACTTCGACACTTCTGCAGCTGTTTTAACTTCAACTACTCCTGCCGCCTTCAAAAATCTGCTTCAAAGTGGCTACGTTCTGAAGGACCAGAAGTTCCATCAAGTTGGGAAGATGTCATATAACGTGCCATCCTGCTCGACTTCTTCTTGTTGAGCTTGTCGGAGAACTGAGCAGGTTTGTAACGAAATATTTGTTTTCTGGAGTTTCAATAATGTAGACTGGGACAGAACAACCTTGTTGCACATTTTTTCTTATTTCATAGGCATCATGTTCAAATTGTCTGAATTCACATCTCCTCGACGATATAAAACACCAGCGGCAAAGAATTCTAATTCTGGAGTGTGCATGGGACGTATCTTCTTCTATATGCATTTTCGCTGGTTTTGACTACCCCCACAAAACCGACAACTTTCAGGAAGATCATCTATCTTAACCTGACTCCAAGCATCTTTGATCTTCTCGTATATACCCTAAAGGTAACTTAAATAAACTGGGTTCTTTATCATTATCATTAAGGACATGGAAAATACATGAGGCAGGAGCACGAAAAAGTTTACACTTACAAGGTTTTAACTGAATTGTTTTTAAGCCCACGTGGAGATAATCCACGGGATGACTTTCAGTGAGACGGTTAAGCTACAATGTAAATTTTTCTCAACATGGTATCATCCTCTCCCAAAATCATATAAATGAATATATGTATCTCTATCCCTCAACGAATTGTACTGTGAGATTGAAGTTGAGATATCCAGTAGACTTCAGGTAAATATTAGTCATAACAGAAGATGCTTTAAGATTTTATTTGGATATAGTTATAAAAGATGTTACCTATATGTACTACCTCGACCCTAAGTTAATGAAAATTTCTAAAATGATCCATAAGATCCCCTTGCACTTTCTAACGGACAAGCCATGCTCATTTTACAATATAATGACATTTTTTTGACGAAGAAAACGCTTTCAGAGAGTGTGTGGTAATTAAGACCCTAAGTTACAAAGGTCAGTACACCTCAACCATGAGTATGAATGAGAATAAATACTAGATTTTGGGGGAGCATAAAAATCAAATCATACTTAGTTTCAGTAGCATCTCACGTTTTCAAACTAACATAGAATCTGGAAACAAGCGCACATAACTCACTCATAACACTTGCAGTGCAGCACCTCCACTATGCTTGCTATGCTATTTGGATGCCTATGCTCAAATAGGAGTCAAGATGAGTAGCACAACCACTGCATTCCCTGTTTCAAGGAACAACCAGTATGTATAACGGACATCAATGAAACAGCCAGTATTTATACACTGTTGGCTGTAGACAACTTAAACAGAAACAGATATTTGGAACAATAAATTACAAGAAGAAATAAACCATAGATTCCGAAGAAGATCTATATGGTATCCACCTTGAACTGTTCTATCTCTTTTTCCTTTTCGTTTGAGGAAAATGATTAACAAATACGTACAGAAAACAAAATATATCTTTGTAAAAGGAAAAGCAACTACATTCCTCTGTTCAAGGATTTTTAGTTTATACATGTACCCTGCGTATATGCAATGAAAAATTTAGTGCGTAGCTAGGGATATGCAACAAAAAAGTTGGTGTATAGCAGCTATTGCCTACAAATATGCAACCAAAAAGTACCGTCAGTAAGAAGAATCAAGGGCGGGTAGTTATTGAGAGAAGGTGAACAGTATGACCATTAAGTAGACCGATAAACAAAGAAACAATACATTTACATGTAAATTCCCTACAATATACAGCAGTACAAGGCTATAACTATCACCGATACGAAGACAGAGGTTAAAAACATGACCACAGTGATGAACTTTAAGATTTCTTTGGAACCCCAAATAGTTTCAACAGTTCTCATACGAACAAATTTTACAGCCCTTGAGACTTTGGAGAAATATTATGCAAATTTTTACAAAAATAAACCCCTATTCTTATAGAATTTGGCAACTAGACCACTTCCTAAGCCTCGATTCTTTCATTCACAGGTTTTCATTGGTAAAAAGCTCTCTAATAAACCACCATTTTGCTAAGAAACTATGCTACTTACAGGTTTCTCGTCTAATGATTTCCTTATATCAATGAAAAGAAACCCTTTCACTTTTAGCAAGCTCAGTCTGTTATCTAGAAACGTTTCGATTTAATGCATCAAGTACAATTTGGAATTTGCTTAATAGTTACTTGGGCATGATCAACTTGGCCATGCATGTGTCATTCTCTTCATCAATTACAATAAAATAAACTCCAAAATATCAAATACCTATCACTTCCAGGTCGAATCAGTTACAGCATGCATTATGCTCCATTCTACCATTCTTTTCTTCTGACTTGGTTCTCACCTGTCCTGCTTACAACAACAACAACAACAAAATGAAGCGAAAAGAAAGATTGGGGATTTTCAAAATTGGGTTTAGATAGTCAAGTAAAATTAAACTAGCAATACCACTCTTGAATGCTCTTTCATGACTTAACTTACAGTAACCAAATTGTTTATTCTTCTGCTTCTTCTTCTTCTTCCAACAATTTGACCTCTGGAGCTAAGATTGGAAAGTAATCGTAGAGAAAGGGAAAGAAGATATATGGACAGCTTAGTTAATTAAGACTACAGTCTCTAGACCCCACTAGTGACTAGACAGTCTTGATTAAAAAGTGCTGGGTGGAAAATGAGCTGAAAACGGGCCGGGTAAGGGTCGACCAGTGAATGGATTGTGGGTTCAATGGGTACACTCCTATTTGGTTAAGGGACCTTTTTTTTTTGTTTTTTTTGATCGGTTTGGTTAAGGGACCTTGATTTGGTTAAGCCATCGTCCCTGTATATACAAGAGGTGTCCTAAAGTGTGGAAACGACTAACCTGCCCTTAACTTTTTAATATACATATCTAATCAAAATTATTAAAAAAATGTTGGGGACTTTGATTTTATTATGTAGGAATTACTGTTTAATCTAATTTTTCATGACCCAATTAATGGTTAGTCCACCCGTGAAAAACATTTACTCGCTGGTCCAAAACCAGATTATTTATTCGCTAGTCCAAAAACTTTGTGGAGATTATAAAGTGTGTTTTCTAAATGCCTAAAACACCCTTCTAGATTTAATTATTATCAACACATGTAAATGTTACTAGTAGTATGTTACTACATACTAGTAGTATCAATATGGTGATACTACATATTAATATGTACTATACTAGTAGTAACAAAAATATGTTATTAGTAAATTAGGTAACTACTTTACTATACTAGTAGTAACATATGTACTAGCATACTAGTCGTAACTAGTACTACTAGTACTATACTAGTAACATATGTAGTATAACATAACATTATTAATATGTAGTATCAATACATAACATAACAGTATTGATATGTAGTACATAACATATTGATACTACATATTGATATGTAGTATTAATACATAACTGTTTATGGGTAAAAATCGTTTCCGCCGATTTTGGTAAATTGATGAGGTGAGTGAGAAACTGGTTTAAACCTAAACAAATGTCTTTGCACGTGAGCACTTTATAGATTCGAGAGATCAATCTGTACAAGTCCGGCCTAAACCAAGAAATGGCCGTTCCAGACTTGCTTCGGTCACAAAGTGGAGGAGAAGGGTTGATTTGGGGAGGGAAGCAAAGAAAGGTGTTGAGACCAGAATAGTGCAGGAGAGTAGTGTCTCGACTTGTATCATAAAGTGAAAGCTTCGGAAGCTTGCAAGAGATGAAAGCTTTTTTTTGAAAAGCTTGCAAAGTTGCTTTTTATGAGAGTGTAAGTGTAGTGTATTTTTCCTGACCGAGACTTGTTGTCTGGTGGAAATAGGTAAGACCTATTTATACAAGTCGAGATTGAAACGTACCCTGGCCTCATGAAGGAAGAGAGTAAAGGGTGAAATAATGGGAGGAGGTGGTAACCGCATGGTGTTTATGGGTGAAAACGTTTTCACCATTATTTCCTCATTTATTTGACCGCTTTATTCCTATTCACGCTTTCTTAATGTGAGCGTAGTGTACGTGCATCTTTGTGACCGCCAAACCAAGACCCGGAAAGCATCCCCCGGTTTGTGTTGATGTCTCGAGTGTTGGTTGCACCTTGAGTGCAAGTGGCGCTGCTAGGGGCGCGTGTGGCATGTGCCAATGGCATGTGCGGAATGCCTTTGTTCTTTGGTTGCACCTCGGGCGCAAGTGGCAACGCCAGAGCTGCTAGTGGCGTGTGTGGCATGTGCCAATGGCATGTGTGGAATGCCTTGGTGGTAGGTTGCACGTTAAGTGTAAGTGGCAATGCCAGAGCTGCTAGTGGCGTGTGTGGCATATGCTTATGGCATGTGTGGAATGCCTTGGTGGTAGGTTGCACGGTTTGCAAGTTAGGCTACCAGCGTGGGTTTTGGCATGTGCCAATGGCGCGTATGGACAAGTTGGCCTAGGTTGCACGGCTTGCAAGTTAGGCTACCAGTGTGCATGTTTGGCATGTGTCAATGGCACGCACGGCCATTAGGGCCACGACTAGGTAATGAAAGCTACCGCGAGCGTGTTGGCATGTCCGATGGCATTCTCGGCCATTAGGGCCGCGGCACAGTAAGAAAAGCTACCAGCGATGCGTGTTGGCATGTGCCAATGGCATGCATAGCCAATTTGGGTCACTGCTGGTAAGAAAGCTACCAGCGATGCGTGTTGGCATGTGCCAATGGCATGCGTGGCCATTAGGGTCGCGGCCCTGGTAAGAAAGCTACCAGCGATGCGTGTTGGCATGTGCCAATGGCATGCGTGGTCAATTAGGTCACGACCTGGTAAGGAAAGCTACCAGCCATGCGTGTTGGCATGTGCCAATGGCATGCTCGGCCATTGGGGCCACGACCTGGTAAGGAAAGCTACCAGCGATGCATGTTGGCATGTGCCAATGGCATGCGTGGCCAATTTGGGTCACAACCTGGTAAGGAAAGCTACCAGCGATGCGTGTTGGCATGTGCCAATGACATGCTCGGCCATTAGGGCCACGGCATGGTAAGGAAAGCTACCAGCGATTCGTGTTGGCATGTGCCAATGGCATGCGTGGCCAATTTGAGTCTGACTGGTAAGGAAAGCTACCGGTGGCGTGTTGGCATGTGCCAATGGCATGCGTGGCCAATTTGGCCTAGGTTGCACGGTTTGCAAGCCTAGGCGCGGCGCTACTTTGGCATGGTGCGGCTAGGGCCAAGGTAAGGGTGTTTGGCTTGTCGTGGTGTGACCAGCGTAGATAGGGCCAAGGCGGAGTGCGTTTGGCATGGCGCGGCTAGCTTGGGATAGGTGTGGGCGACATGATTTGCCATTGGCGCGAGGTGTGGCTATCATGGTTGGCATGCATTGGCGCGTTTGGTGTGACTAGCATAGTTAGGGCCAAGGAAGAGTACGTTTGGCATGGCGCGGCTAGCTTGGGCTAGGTGTGGCTGGCATGATTTTCCATTGGTACGGAGGTGCGGCTAGCATGGTTGGCATGCTTTGGCGCGTTTGGTGTGACTAGCATAGCTAGGGCCAAGGCAGAGTGCGTTTGGCATGGCGCGGCTAGCTTGGGCTAGTTGTGGTGGCATGATTTTCCATTGGCACGGAGGTAAAGCTAGCATGGTTGGCATCTTTGGCGCGTTTGGTTTGACTAGCATAGCTAGGGCCAAGGCAGAAGTGCGTTTGGCATGGCGCGGCTAGCTTGGGTTAGGTGTGGCTGCCATGATTTTCCATTGGCACGGAGGTGCGGCTAGCATGGTTGGCATGCTTTGGCGCGTTATGTGTGACTAGTATAGCTAGGGCCAAGGCGAGTGCATTTGGCATGGCGCGACTAGCTTGGGCTAGGTGTGGATGGCATGATTTTCCATTGGCGCGGAGGGGAATTAGGGTTTTGTTCGTTGTAACCTAATTTGAAAAAATACCCCTATTAATTACCGACTACATGCATTGAATGTTCTAATAAATGTCAGCCGATGACATTAGGTTATTGGTTTTACGATTTTATCCTTTGTCTAAAAACCACCATCAACATTAAGTCTCGATAAGTACTTATGTGCTACATTTTATACCCATATTTATATTAGCTAGGACTCGATATTTCGACTAATGACACATTTTTAATGCTTTTGTAGAAAGTACAAAGCGGAATTGATCATCCCGAAAAGAATAGCTAAATGCAAGCTATATGGCTTTCTTTAGTGGTACCGACATCAACCATGTGTCGGGCCAAAGAATTTTACAAGAATAACATAGAAATGTCTTTGTGCAAGATAGCTTCTAGCATGTGAAACTCCTTTGAATAAATTAATTGGGCTCGGCAACTATTAAATGGGTCTATGTTATATTTCCGGCACCTATATAAGTTTGAGTGAAGCATCCGAGAAGGGATCAACAACAGTAGATTCTGCCACCAATTTGAGGAGAAACAAGGCTTAAAGAAGAAATGATGCCGAGATGAAGAGAATGGCGATGAAGATTTGGAACAAGAGTTGTTGTACTTAGGTGATCGATGGCGTTGATGGATTTGTCTTTGTCAAGTTTGTTGTTGCTTGGTTTTACGGAGATGGAATGAAGCAATGAACTAATGATGGGTCTTTTGCATAGATGGGTTTTTACCCGATTTTGGCATTAAGAATGATATAAATTGGTACAATTGGAGATGTTGGTTCTTGCATAAACAACAACGAGTGGAATTGATTGGAAGGAAAGACTTGCAGCGCCGGTCATCGTTCGGTAAGGCGTTGGTTGGAAAATAAGAAGGTGCTTACGGTGGTTGCATGGAGAACTTGGACGTGACCTGAGATGATTTATATGAATTTGTTGATATGCTAGCGAGTAGTGAGCATGATGCGAGATTGGGATTTCAAGCTGAAGTTCATCCGACAGGTGGACATATTATTGACCGAGTTTCTAGCCATGAGTTCGATGGGTATTAACTAATGTAGTGGTGATGTCTTGATATCGTTCGAATAAGTGGAAGAAGTAGCAGCTGTTGTTGCTGCCATGGCAGTGACCTTTGGAGAATGGTCGAGTACGTTAACTGCAATGGGTTTCTTGTGATGGTCGTCTGGAACAATCGATTAAAGGGTTATTGGTTATGAGTTGTTTAAAGACCAGGGAATTAGAAGCTCTGTTTGATGGGTTACGGAAGAAAATGGTCACTTCAATTAACAACCCATGGTGATGAAGGAAGTTGGTGAGGTGTTGGAAGTGGTGACGGATCAAGAATTCCGTTGTAACATGGTGAAGTTTATTGGAATATTATAGTGTGCGTATAATAGACTAAGGCGGTCGTACACATGAAGAGAGGATCAAGTGACCGTGCTTCTTGCACGTGAAGAGAAGACCAAATCAAAGATCAGTTACACATAAAATATTATGTAATTAATTTCTAGATTTACATTAATTACCTAGTCAAAAGAATTTTAGATTTGGTATTATCATTTTAGGTTTAATCTCTCTATAAATTAGAGTGCAATGTAATTGTAAACTAATCTCGTATCTACTGATGATCAATCTAATTTCACCCTAAGGGGTTTGTCAGTGGACGTAGGCGTTAGTGCCGAACCACTTTAATCTTTGTCTTCTTTGATTTGCTTTCCATTATAATCGATGATCCGACTCAATGATACCCATAATTTATTATGGTATCGATGAGGGAGATCAACTCAATTGCTTCCGCTTTCTATTTTTTGGGTTATCATTTTCATCGATCTTGAACTCGATAATCTTCATTAGTAATCTATGATTCACTTCACTGTTGATGATTATTTAATAATTTTTTTTTTAATTATCCATCAGAGTTGTCATCCAATAACTCTTACTAATCTATTTTTTTTCCTCTTGTAACGGTACAATTTACCACATCAGTACTACAATGGTACTCTCTAGAACATAATCTTAATCATTTGGTTCTTGTCTTGATTTTTAAGAACCAAGCATCTTGGGATTCAATTTTTGGATACCCCTATGGCTATGGATGTGTCAGGTATCTCTTTATCCAATCAACTAAGTTGCATATTCGGCAATTGATTTTATATACAAATCAAAATCGATTTTATTTCTATCAAGTTTGATAGCTCATCTCTGTGGATAGTACTTACGTCAAGACCTGTTGCTTATGTCAGGCTCATATTACCACTATTGGCTTATGGGAAGTTTATTCCTTTCATCAAAAGATTGTTCTTTTGTTGTTTAATTTTGTGTCTCAACACAAGCCGATATTGTGTTTTTAACTTCGTCTCATATTTTTTCTTCGATGGCATGTTTAAATAATGGTTATTTTATGCTTCAAAACCAAATCAGTTCAGCGTATATTAGCTGACCTCAAAATCTTGCATATCAATAATTCTGCCATATCCGGCGTCCTCCCGTTCACTGTATCAGATCATCGTGAACTCATCCACAATATATTTTTTTCTCACTCTTATGTTTTGTCCAAGAATATTCTTATCTTGATAGAATTGAACATCGAAATCGGTTTAGCTTATATTAGCTAACCTCGTAATCAATGTTCATCAAAGATGAATTCCATTTTAGGTTATATTTTTTCTTGCCCGAAAACATGCATAATGTTTGTCGAGGATCAGATTTTCCAAGTTTTCAAAGATCAAATAACTCACCCTCTCGTGTGCTGATCTATTCTTTAATAGTTGATCATTTTATGATCGTTTCATTCATTATATGGTTATTAACACAATTGATGATCATATTCTTTTCTTAGCTGTGGTCGATAACAGATTATCTCATCATTCAAGTCTCTTCTTTATGCCCTGGTCATAGAAGGATATCAATTCTCACGATATAACATAATTTCCGTTATAATCTCACGATATCCAATTTTGGAAATTTACTTATTTTCCAAAATAGTTTCGTAAATTATTATTTGTCATTATTTCAAATCATTATTTTTGTCTCATTTTTTTTTTCTCTCTCCTTGAGAATCTCGTCAATTTTGGTAATCCAATTATCTCCAAAAATATTTTCCAAAGATTATGTTATCTTTGACTTTGCATATCTATTTCTCCCTCCAATGGAGGAATTTAATACCACCAGTCATGGTAATCTGGTTGTTTCATGTCATGAGAAAAATCATCATCTCTTATTCTATAAGTTCATATCGGACAACATACTAAGTGAATATGTTGTCATTTTAAATCTCATTATTTGTGTGTTGGTGCGATATATCGCAGTCCTCATACCAACAATTCTCTTTCTGTTTTTGGCATCATGAAAAGAATGTTTCATTCTCTCAACATCATATCTTTCTACCATTCACATCAAGTGTTTGATATATACGATCGAACATCATTTTTTTTTTCCCTATCCATCAAAGTATAGTATTTATTATCTTTGGTAATTATCTATCCAATGCTGCAACCGGATATTGTTCCTTCGCATTGGAGATATCTCTCCCCCATCTAAATCAACTTGTCTCCAATTTGTTTGTTGCATCTTTGTTGTTGTTCAACAAACATCATATTTTCTGAACTCAGTCTTTTTGCTCCATCTTTTGAGCATATTCAATATAAATAAATCACCTTGACCAATCAAGTGATTCTCCATTACCCAATAAGTACGACTCAAATCAAGTATTCAAACTCAATTTAACCTTATATGATTCTCTTTCCAAAACCTTTTACTTCCTATTATTTTCCATACCAAAGGAAATAAATTCAATCCCAAAACTCTCCTATATTCAACCTTTACTTTCCATCAAACTGCGTTTTCTTCGATGATGTGTGGTTCAGAACCCTTGTGCAAGAAGACAATGGATGAAATCGTTCAAAATTTAGGAAAAATGAAACTGCTGGATTTCAAGTGACGTGGTACGTGATAGGAGATCAAGTGACCGTGATCGATAACTGAAGTTCAACATACGCAGTTTTAATTACAGAGTTCTTTTCAAGTTGTGCACTTCACACATTTCGGTGTCCAACTTGATGGGGAGTATTGGAATATTATAGTGTGCGTATAATAGACTAAGGCGGTCGTACACATGAAGAGAGGATCAAGTGACCGTGCTTCTTGCACGTGAAGAGAAGACCAAATCAAAGATCAGTTCACATAAAATATTATGTAATTAATTTCTAGATTTACATTAATTACCTAGTCAAAGAATTTTAGATTTGGTATTATCATTTTAGGTTTAATCTCTTTATAAATTAGAGTGCAATGTAATTGTAAACTAATCTCGGTATCTACTGATGATCAATCTAATTTCACCCTAAGGGGTTTGTCAGTGGACGTAGGCGTTAGTGCCGAACCACTTTAATCTTTGTCTTCTTTGATTTGCTTTCCGTATAATCGATGATCCGACTCAATGATACCCATAATTTATTAGATAGCCTTTACTCGAACTGGATATGGAAAGGATAGAGTACAGACAAGAACGGAGTTTGTTATTGCTAGATGGAATAGAATGTATCGACTGCTAAGGTTGTGAGTCGAAATTTGGTAGGAACAAGGATAATGAATCTGCAATGGGTCAAGAAAGTTACGAGGAATGCTTGGAGATGTATGAGGATGAGTTGAATCTGCTGGTGATGGTGGCCGTGTCTCGCTACCGTTAAAACAAATGATTGAATGGCAATGATGGATTTATGTTCTCAAGTCGTGAAGTCTTGTGTTCCCGGGGATGATCTTACAGCAACGACGGCAACAACAGTAACTAGAGAGGAGTAATGGAGAACTGAAACTAAGAAGAACGGATTGGAAGTATAGCAAAGTACAGAGAGGCAAGGGTCCGGCAGATGGTTGAGTTCTTAGCTGCGGGTTCTGTTGGTCGAGTTGCCAAATCAGTGGAGGTACCGTTAATTCATGGCTGGAACTGCTAACGAAACCAGCAGTGAAGGGGTGATTGATTGCCTAAGTTTATCGATGCTTGAGGAGAGAGTGGGACGATGAAACTGGAGTTATATCCTAGTGCAAGAAGGATACAAGTAAGTCAGATGCAATCGGTGTTGAGATGGACGGGCTGAGTGTAGGTCAGGCGATAGAAATTATAATCAATGGACGGTAGTGGCAAGCTGGGTCCGGTTCTGGACATGGGTGCCGAAGTGACCGGGCCTTGGAGGTAATCTTCAGGTCTCGATGGAAGTTATCGCATCACTTTGATATAAACGTTTAGGCAGACGAACTGAGGGGGGGCCGGTTTTAGGAGTTGCGGCTGCTGAGCGGAAATCAGAGAAGAGGAGGTTGACGACAGAGCTGCGGCTAGGGTTTGGAAGTTCCATTATCTTGATTCCATTTTTCATTTGCTAGTACTTCTCTTTAATTTGTTTATGGCTTTTGAGAAAGCCATGTTTGGCTAGATATTTTTGTAACTAGGGTTTATGGTTGAAACTATTTGGGGTATTAGGCTATTTGATTGATTAATCTAGCAAAAGACCATTATGATATGAATAAATTAATCTTGAATATTGTTTGTTGATTTATTGAAAATTAGTTGTTGCTTCGCCGGTTTTAATACAAACCTATGTGCATAATGAATTAGTTTTACAAATATGTTTCTTCTTATTATTTGATAATCTATGCTTCGATTAATTCCTTGATGGGTTATGCTTAGAAAAGTCGAAAAATATTTGTGAACTAAATTAGTTTATTTATAACTTTCTCAACGATGCAATTTGATAGTGCATGCTTGGGTTTTGTCTTTTGATGTGCTATGCTTAGGGTATACCAGTGATATTTGCGACGCTATTACATATAATAGGTGATGTCGATAGAACGGACAATAAACATATAATCATGAGTTATGTTTCATTTCAGTAATTGATTAGAAACAATAGTTGAAACTATAAACCCTGGTTACCGGTTCTCTCATTGCGAGTTCACTTTGTTAGTTTACTTTAATTTTATTACTATTTCATTTTCAATTCTAAAAATCCAAAAACAACATCTCTCGGTTAGTCGATCATAATTATTGATTACAAAGATTTCCACCGCTCCTGTGGGAACGACCCGTACTTGCCTCTCGTATACTAGTTAGACACCGTGTGATTGCGGTTATTATAATATAGGCAATCCCAAAGCCTATCAAAGTCCCCGCTTAGTTCGGAACAGAGAGATTTGTTGCGAGGTAAGCATAAGATGGTGACAAACTATCATCAGTAAATCGTAAAGAGAATTGAGGAGGCTTGTCTGACCTTTTTATAAATAGGATTTGGAATCCTTGCCTCTGGCATTTTTGCACAAATCGGGAGGCAGGCACAATTGGGAAGTCACCATCATTGAGAGACAGGAAGCCAGGCGGCATTGAGAAGTTGACGCGAGTTGGGAAACTGAGCGTGCTAGCTGGAGGGACCGGCGCAACGTGGAGAAGCTGATCATGCTAGCTGGCGGGACCGGCGCAAGGTGGGGAAGCTGAGCGTGCTAGCTGGCGTGACTTAGGCGGTCATTGCGAAGTTGGCGCAATTGGTGGGACTGTTGCAACTTGGGCGGCATTGGCAAGTTGGGCTCAATTGGTGGGACCGGTGCAACTTGGGCGACATTGGGAAGTTGGGCGCAATTGGTGGGACCGGTGTGGCTTGGGAGATACTGGGGAGTTGGCGCAGGCGGCGGGACCGGTGTAACTTGAGGCAATTGTTTGGGCAAAATTTGATCTTCAAACAATCTCAATCAAAGTTGATGCTCGATCTTCTCCTCTGATAAACGGAGTGGGGGTACCCGCAAAAGAAAACTCTCCGACGCCCGAGTTAGCATAGAGTTTTCCACAGGGAGTTTTTAGGGTTTGGAGGCATACCTTTCCTAGGATTTTTGTTATCCTTTTATAGCCAAAAGAATCTTTAGATAAAGATCTGTTGCTATATATGTGCTCACGTTACTTATCCAACTTCTCGAATCTTCCATAGGGTTTAGAGATAAGTTCGCACATGAGATATTGACCAAAATGGACCTAGCCTAGACTGACAGACAAGGGGCAACTTGAACAAGTGGTCTGGCCCTTGCCTCGCTATAATTTATCTGGGGGTACACACGCCCCCTCTTAATCCTTAATATATTAAGGGTTAAGAAATATGAAGGTCTAATTTAGTCTTCCCCATCGTTTATGTAGCTATGATCCATGTCGCCCCCATTTTGCGGCGGTTGTAGCCGAGTTGGAGTATGGCGTACTTGCTGTCCATAGTTGCATGCAGCTGGCGTGATATTCATTGGAATGATGAAACATGCTCGTGCCCAAAACTTTTAGTTACTACTAACACCTGTATCACTAAATACGGGTGCAACGGCATAAAGCAATCAAGGGACTCAAATTCAAGATGGTTATGGAGATGGGCTATATGTAAGGAGTTGTTGGACGCAGATTTGTACGTACGTGCCCACTCGCTCGTATATTAGCTTCCGCATCTGGGCATCTCTCGAGTAAGAGACCTATCATGAATAATACCAGTGACCAAACATCGTAGATACGTGGAAGTCATAAAACCAAAAGGAGTAAGGCAAGAAGATTTTGAGATCGTCCGCCTATGGGCGTATGCCACGAAAAAGAAAGTCGAAAACCCATATACACCTAATTTTCGCCCCCACTAGCATTTAGGCTAGGAGTAAATTGGTGTAATATAAGGGACTTTGCAACGTTACTGTAATCGAGCTAGAAAAACCAGGATGGGCCATGACAAGTAGTCAAGCTTGTTGGTGTAGCCTCGCTTCTTAGTGAAATGTCGGAGTTGGTATTGTCAAGTAAGACCGACACCGAAAATATCTGTTCCATGTAAGCTAGATAGAAACAGTACAAAATTGATCAAAATCAAAAATGTCAGTATCCAGGTTGCTAGAATCTTGCAAGGATACAAGTAGGAGTTATGACATCGAAAGCTGCACTGGAAGCTACAGGCCTAGGATCCAGTAAGAATGATTTTCTAATTGTAATAAATGACATAAGACAAAGTAGAGTAGGAAGTAGAAAATGGCTATTTGTTGGAAACAAATTATTAGTACTAGATGCATGTGTATCATCAAGGTAAGCAGATAAAAGAAAAGGAAGAAAGGAAGAAAAGGACGCGCAAACCAGTATTGCCGCGGTGGAATAGAAGGTTATATCGTTACTCCTTCAGTTATTGACATTGACATATGACGAGCACTAGCTGTTGGGACTTTTTTAGCTTTGACGTACGCCCGGGCTGGGAGTGAAACTGGTTTCTTTAAACGTGTTTCTGCCTTTGAGCTTTAATACATTTGGTGTGCATGAGTGCTCGCCAAAGGAGGAAGCTCCTTTTAATGTCTTTGCTCCGAGCTAGTTGTTATTTGGCTTCGTTGCGAGAACGGTGGCTGCAGCCGGTGTTATTGGTTCAGGAGCGCCTGCCAGTGAACTAATCTCCCCTTAGTGAAGTTGTTTGCTGGGGTTTTATTCTTTTGGGAATCCGATCCTTTGATGATGACGACAATATGATTGTGAGGCTTCGCTCAACAAGTGTAACTCTCCATGTGATTGTGAGGCTTGGGAATCCAGTTGAATATCGACAGATGTTTGATTTTAAGGCTTATTATAAATCATACATCCAGGGTGTAATGTTTCCACTAGGGATCGGTATATAAACCCCAAAAATAGTTATTGAGTATGATTTATAAATAAGTAACTACCAAATAAAAATATAGAAAACCAGGGAATAAAACGAAGAGAAATATGCGAACCCGGTATACGCATGAGCAGGAGGGAGATGAGCAATCGGCAATTGTGCATGGATTACTTCCCGTCTGTACGTGATTCACATGACTTCTTGAATCGGTGAAAATACAAGTTTCCTTTCCCTTAGTCAGCGCCAAAGATGTTTGGGCAAAATTTGATCTTCACCACAAACAATCTCAATCAAAGTTGATGCTCGATCTTCTCCTCCTGATAAACGGAGTGGGGGTACTGCAAAGAAAACTCTCTGACGAAGTTAGCATAGAGTTTTCCACAGGAGTTTTTAGGGTTTGGAGGCATACCTTTCCTAGGATTTTTGTTATCCTTTTATAGCCAAAGGAATCTTTAGATAAAGATCTGTTGCTATATATGTGCTCACGTTACTTATCCAACTTCTCGAATCTTCCATAGGGTTTAGAGATAAGTTCGCAATGAGATATTGACCAAAATGGACTGCAGTCTAGACCGAATGACTTGGGTGCGGCAACTTGAACAAGTGGTCTGGCCCTTGCCCGCTATAATTTACACAGGGTACACACAGCGACGTTGGGAAGTTGGGCGCCCTTGTGGGCATGTTCCTTATACGCACGATTTTTGGTAAAGGGAAATCCTTCCCTATTTCGGAATCTTCATGCCCATATATATAAAATCCCTTTCTCTCATCTTGAACCTTATTCCTTTCATCCTTTCCTACTAGCGGCAGAGTCACAAAGAAAAATCGACTTCCAGGTATGTCTTCCAGTACTTCTCTTGTTTCCCTTTTCATGTAGGTGCAAACCTTAAGGGTAGGCGTTTTTCTTTATAATCCTTGCAATGATATTGCGCATATGATTTTTTGGCGTGCTTCTTGTAGAAAAATATTGTATATATGCACCCAAGGGAAATCTTGCACGTATGATTAGAACCCGTGAGAATGCTCCGTATATAGTTTTGAACCCGAAGAAGGATATCACATGACGCACTTGAGCCCGTATAAAATATTGCGTATATAATTTTGAACCTCAAGAAAATACGCATGTGCGGTTTTGAACCCGTAGTGAATACTTTGTATATGAATCCCGAAGAAGAATATTGTATATGTGCTTCATATGACTTGAACCCATAGGAAATATTGCATATATGAATTTCGGACTGAAGAAAATACTGCGCATGCAGTTTTGAACCCGTAGAAAAATGCTCCATATATAATTTTGAACCCGAAGAAGGAAACCATAGACGCATTCGATCTCGTAGAAAATACTGCATATATAATTCTGAACCCTAAAGAAAATACTGTGTGTGCAGTTTTGAACCCGTAGAGAATACACCCCTTCTTTTTTTGTTTTCCGAGGTTTTCCTTTTGTTGGGTGCGGCAGTGTCAAGGAGATAATTTTGTCTTTCTCCGTTTGTTTTGTGCAGATATCTTGTTACCAAATTGTTATGAAGAAATCCGACAAGATGTTACTTGAACAAAATTTCATTTCATCGAAGGATGTTCATAGTTCCAAACCAAACACGAATGATGAATTCTTTGCCAACCCCGCCCCTCGCTTTCGGAAGAATCACCCGAGGTTTCGTGCCAATTTTGTTAACCTATGGTGAAGATGAAAAGAAAGACGCGTTCGGTTCGCCCGCAGAACACCGTACGGATTGTCTTCATAAAGGGGTATTCTTCTTCCAACATTGATTTCAGGATGTGTCAAAGCCCATTGCATTCTTTTGATAGATGGGTTGAGTTCATGGTGAGTAAGGAGCACATAAATACCAACTTGACTCGAAGCGCATTATTGATCTTGTCGAGCTTTAGTAAATCTCCATTAGGAAGGATATCCCGGCTTGGTTGCTTTCATCTCCGGATGGTGTTCGGACACCCATACGATCATATGTAGATGGGGTGAAATAACTTTCTCCTTGGAGAGTGTGGCTCTCTTCTTTGAATCTTCCGTTAACAGGAATCTTAATATCAATTGTCTCAAGGTGAGGAGAAGATGCGGGACGACCTTGCCGCTAAGTTGGGAGATTTCGCTCAGAAAAGACTCCACTCCTGCGAAGTCGAAGGATTCTGTCCAGGAAAGATGATGAAAGGTGCCTTTACAGCTGGTGGATATCTCAATGGTTTCCGGACGATTTGGAACCTAGGCAAAAGCGATGATCTTCACGTTGCGGCATTTTGGCTCTCCGGTTGTCTAGAGACATTTTTGATGACTATTCTGGCAGAAGGAAATAAGACCAGAATTGCTAGTGATTTCTGTGAAGTTGGCAAAAGGTGAAGTTCTTCCCATTGACAAGCTATTCCTTGGTTCCCTGTATGTGCATCTGGATCACCTAGTTGCGAACATGCGAGTTTCGAATGGTTTCATGAAAGTGGATTCATATGTGCACGTTGCTTTTCTGCAAGCCTGGTTATGGGAGCACTTTGAGAAGTACGCTCCAAAACCGTTGCCTTCGGTTCCTGCGAGTTGGGGCGGCTCCCGAATTCTTCGATGGGTGAACAGGCATCCAAGAGTTGGCATGAGCTTGGTTAATCTTCTCGATAAGTCGCATGAAATCGTTTTCGCCCATGGGAGCAGGTCCATAGGTCGGTGACTCAAATTGACACCTTTGCCTCCGCTCATGTCTTTGTCTTCGCGGCGGCTTGAGTGTTGGTGAAAACTTGTTTATTCAAAGTTTGCATGTCTGGTTATATCGTCTTTCTTCATGGGATCTTTCGAATAGCTGCTTACAATATTAACCGTGCTGCTCGTCACATGGGTTTCGATCAAGGGGTGCCCCTTGCTTACCAGCCGGTGGCTCCTAAGGACTCCTTGCGTGCCGCCCTCAATGCCCGGTGCCCTTGAGTAGGGTATCCGCCTTCCCTTCTTTCAAACGGGAAGAGTAACTTCGATGAATTTGGCTATAATGAGTTCAGTACGATGAGTTCATTATGATTCAAGGTTTTGTAAATAAAGTGGTGGATAATGTTAGATTTGTAAACCTTCCCCAGCAGTTTTTAAGAAGTATCCAATGTTGAGAGATCTCAGCGAAAGTTTCGGCAACTCGGAAAGTCCCCAGCAAAGGAACGAGAGAACGAAGAATCGTGCTAGCGAGTTTCGGGCGGTTTCAAAGATCCTCCGCGACTCTCGTGTCTTCAGTTCTTCCAATAACCGGGTATGTGTTGCCTCCTTGTTGTTTTGTCTCAAAACACGTGAATTTCTATTGAAAACATGCGTCTTGTTTCTTCCGGGCTTCTGGTAGTGTTAATGCTTTCGTTGCCCTTGCACGTTGCCAGGAGACGACAATTTCTTGAAGAATTCGGCAGACCGAGCCTTCTCATAACGGTGATGAGTCGAGAAAAGAAGAAAGTTCGACAAGTGAGAGTGATTCTTAACGTGATCTTGGTTCTTTTTCGGGAAGTGGTTCGGTGAGTTTGCGCTTATTTTCTTTCTTCTTCCGTTTCTTCTTTTGAAAAATGTCTAACTCAAGTTCGCGGGAAGAATCCGGTTCGGAAGACGATTCGGGGTGGAGCGACATGAAAACTTGCCTTTGGTGACCACTGCTGGTGACTTGGAGATGGGAGTTAGCCAATTCTTGGGCACGGATGTGGTTCGAGACGGTGGATGATTCCACGATGGTTGATGCCGTAGACATGGAAAAGGACCCTTTGTGAGTCGTGAGGCCGATTGCAGGCGCCATTTCGATCCCCGTACTTGGTTCCTTATCCAGGTCATGTGTTGGTCGGCGGTTTCGCCCATCTTGGCTAAGTATGGGCGTTGTACACGAGAATCGGGAGAAGTATGGACATATGGCCACAACCAAGAAGATCACTAGTCAATTTGCGCTTGTTAAGCTTGTAGAAGAGGCTTTATCTTCCATAGAGGACATGCGTGAGGTGACTGGCCACACCGTTTCTAAAAACGTTATTCCGGCCGGGAGCACCATCGCGGCGTGTGTGTAGAAAAGGAGTTCAACGTCGTGGTTTGTCGAAGGCCTTCTTGAGATCGAGAAGTTGAAAGATGCGGCAGGTCGAAAGCCTTTGCCGAGAGGAGATTGCACGACGGAGGAGGTAGAACTCGAAAAGCTTTCCAAGATGTTGACTATGAAGAGAGACTCTTGAAGATGCAAAGTTGACTTTCTCAAGAAGAGCAGACCTCTCGTTGGATGATTTTCCTTGAATGTTTTCTGTTAAACTTTCATTTAGGTTCTTCTTCTTATTTATTTTTGAAAAACATCTTTGGATGTCTGGTTCAAAGTTCGAATAGGTTTTGATAGACAAGCTGGTAGCTTTTGAGGATATTAGATAATTTCTCTGGGATGAATGGTTTTGATAACTCTAATTATGTTTTTTGAAAGGAATATTGCTTTTATGAAAGTGTGTGCAAGCAATAGGCACAAGACGCAATAGTATGACGGTTTTACTAAGAACCTAAAAACAGATCGTATATCTTTCCCAGTCTAAATTTACTCACTTCATAGTTTGTTTTTTTTTTCGCGAACACGCCCATCTCCATGTAAAGGCGGCTTTCTTTGGTAACATCGCTTGACAAGTCCCTAATCGTTTGTAGCATCTTGGCGAGTCCCAGGTTTTCTTGTGTAGTCTTTACAAGCTGGTAACCGAGCTTGTCTGGTAGTTTGAGTCGGATTGAGGTCGAAGAACGAGATCGATAATCTGACATTGTAGCCGATAGATCAATCCTCCATTTGTGGTCGCCAATTTTTTATGGATCGTTTCCGTAGATTTTGGTAAATTCGGTAGGTGAGTGGCTGGTTTAAAACCTAAACAAATGTCTTGCACGTGAGCACTTTATAGATTCGAGATCAATCGTACAAGTCCGGCCTAAACCAAGAAATGGCCGTTCCAGACTTGCTTCGGTCACAAAGTGGAGGAGAAGGGTTGATTTGGGGAGGGAAGCAAAGAAAGGTGTTGAGACCAGAATAATTCTTGGAGAGTAGTGTCTCGACTTGTATCAGAAAGTGAAAGCTTCGGAAGCTTGAAAGAGATGAAAGCTTTTTGAAGAGCTTGCAAAGTTGCTTTTTCTGAGAGTGTTGTATTTTTCTGACCAAGACTTGTTGTCCGGTGGAAATAGGTAAGACCTATTTATACAAGTCGAGATTGAAACGTGCCACTGGCCTCATGAAGGAAGAGAGTAAAGGGTGAAATAATGGGAGGAGGTGGTAACCGCATGGTATTTATGGATGAAAACGTTTTCACCATTATTTCCTCATTTATTTGACCGCTTTATTCTATTCACGCTTTCTTAATGTGAGCGTAGTGTACGGCCATGCATCTTTGTGACCGCCAAACCAAGACCTTGGAAAGCATCCCCAGTTTGTGTTGATGTCTCGAGTGTTGGTTGCACCTTGAGTGCAAGTGGCGCTGCTAGGGGCACGTGTGGCATGTGCCAATGGCATGTGCGGAATGCCTTTGTTATGGTTGCACCTCGAGCGCAAGTGGCAATGCGGAGCTGCTAGTGGTGTTGTGGCATGTGCCAAATGGCATGTGTGGAATGCCTTGGTGGTAGGTTGCACGTTGAGTGTAAGTGGCAATGCCGAGAGTACGCTAGTGGCGTGTGTGGCATGTGCCAATGGCATGTGCGGAATGCCTTGGTGGTAGGTTGCACGGTTTGCAAGTTAGGCTACCAGCGTGGGTTTTGGCATGTGCCAATGGCGCGTATGGCCAAGTTGGCCTAGGTTGCACGGCTTGCAAGTTAGGCTACCATCGTGCATGTTTGGCATGTGTCAATGGCACGCACGGCCATTAGGGCCACGACTAGGTAATGAAAGCTACCAGCGAGCGTGTTGGCATGTGCCGATGGCATGCTCGGCCATTAGGGCCGTGGCCTGGTAAGAAAAGCTACCAGCGATGCGTGTTGGCATGTGCCAATGGAATGCGTGGCCAATTTGGGTCACAGTCTAGTAAGAAAAGCTACCAGCGATGCGTGTTGGCATATGCCAATGGCATGCGTGGCCATTAGGGTCGCGTCCTGGTAAGAAAAGCTACCAGCGATGCGTGTTGGCATGTGCCAATGGCATGCGTGGCCAATTTGGGTCACGACCTGGTAAGGAAAGCTACCGGCGATGCATGTTGGCATGTGCCAATGGCATGCTCGGCTATTATGGCCACGGCTTGGTAAGGAAAGCTACCAGCGATGCGTGTTGGCATGTGCCAATGGCATGCGTGGCCAATTTGGGTCACGGACTGGTAAGGAAAGCTACCAGCGATGCGTGTTGGCATGTGCCAATGGCATGCTCGGCCATTAGGGCCACGGCCTGGTAAGGAAAGATACCAGCGATGCGTGTTGGCATGTGCCAATGGTATGCGTGGCCAATTTGGGTCACGGCCTCGTAAGGAAAGCTACCAGCGGGCGTGTTGGCATGTGCCAATGGCATGCGTGGCCAATTTGGCCTAGGTTGCACGGTTTGCAAGCCTAGGCGCCGGCGCTACTTTGGCATGGCGCGACTAGGGCCAAGGTAAGGGTGTTTGGCTTGTCGTGGTGTGACCAGCGTAGCTAGGGCCAAGGCGGAGTGCGTTTGGCATGGCGCGGCTAGCTTGGGCTAGGTGTGTCTGGCATGATTTGCCATTGGCGCGGAGGTGCGGCTAGCATGGTTGACATGCTTTGGCGCGTTTGGTGTGACTAGCATAGCTAGGGCCAAGGCGAGTGCGTTTGGCATGGCGCGGCTAGCTTGGGCTAGGTGTGGTGGCATGATTTTCCATTGGTGCGGAGGTGCGGCTAGCATGGTTGGCATGCTTTGGCGCATTTGGTGTGACTAGCATAGCTAGGGCCATGGCGAGTGCGTTTGGCATGGCGCGGCTAGCTTGGGCCGTGTGTGGTCGGCATGATTTGCCATTGGCACGGAGGTGCGGATAGCATGGTTGGCATGCTTTGGCGCGTTTGGTGTGACTATCATAGCTAGGGCCAAGGCAGAGTGCATTTGGCATGGCGCGGCTAGCTTGGGCTAGGTGTGGGCGGGCATGATTTGCCATTGGCACGGAGGGAATTAGGGTTTTGTTCGTTGTAACCTAATTTGAAAAAAATACCCCTATTAATTACCGACTACATGTATTGAATGTTCTAATAAATGTGTCGCCGATGATTTATTAGGTTATTCGGGTTTTACGATTTTACCCTTTGTCTAAAAACCACCATCAACAATAACATAACAGTATTTATTTATATGTAGTACATAATATATTGAAATGTAGTATCAATACATAACATAACAATATTTATTTATATGTAGTACATAACATATTGATATAATATGTTGATACTACGTAACATAACGGTATTTATATGTAGTAACAAGATCTTAGTAACATATATCGTTGATGGTGGATTTTCGTTTAAGGTTAAATTTTTAAAAAACCGAGAAAAATCATGCGGCGGCATCTTGTAAAAGATAAAGCCATTTATAAGTGTTGGATACTCCCTCACTTAATTCACCAAGAATGGAGCATGTAGCAATAATCCCGTTACGTGAATACATGAAATTCCTCGAGGTTGGAGCATGTGGCAACAATCCCTTCCTGTGAATTTCACATCAGCCTTGTATTTCGATCTCGATTATCGGTGTGGCATGACGGTCGAGTGTTACTCTTACGAATAACACGAACCTCCAAGCACTATAATGAAACCATGTACGAAATACCCGTACAGGCTGATTCTCGGTGTGTTATACTAGCCCGAGCCCTCTCGGTGTGTTATACTAGCCCGATTGAGCCCCTCTCGGTGTGTTATACTAGACCGAGTTGAGCATCCGGACTGACCGTATCGGTCGGATATGATTTGATCACGGTCATCCAACTCCATAAGCATGATTGGATGACCCCAGATCAATTTCATCACCCCCAAGCGGTATGGAATACCCACGGCCCGACCGCATGGTCGGTCATTGGCCCTAACTTGCCAAGGAACCGTTCATACCAAGCATTATGGACGGAAAACCCTAAATTAGGGTATGTGGCATATTACATGTGTTGCAAGCAGTCTCAACCATCCATCTTCGCGGGTATAGATGGAGGGTGTAGATGTAGACTTAAAGGGCCCCGAGCATGTCAACACGATCACCGTGGGACCGCCTACACACTTGACCAATCGGTCAAGACCAACAATGTTTGGCCGTGACAAAATCATCACCCAAACAAGAGATGACCACGGCTTGAAAGCCAAAATTAGGGTTTCAAGTCATCACGCACGTCCATCTTCTCGAGCGCGAATGAAGGGTCACGATTAGATTAAACAAGGGTCGGTCATACCAGCATGAACACCGTGAGCCCATCTACCCCCTCATGTGTTCGGCCAAGGCATATCACGCCGGTCAATCCAAAACGTGCGTCCAAACTAGCATGGCCGCGCCTCCCAAACCACGAACTGATCTCGACCGCTCAACTTCAGGATGATTTGAGTGGCTTAGATCACGTTTTCATGGGATAGTCGGGTATAGGTGCGAACACCCAGCCTACCACCTACACCTTCGGGTATGATCGACCAAGGCCAGACCAAGATGTGTCGTCTTGAAACGCGTGCCCAAACTAGGGATGTCACGCGGTTTCCAACCCTTTTGCGGCATCAAATCTCAACCACTCAACTTTACCGGTTAAATTGAGTGGCCTAGATCACGCCTCCATGGGACGGTGAGGTGTAGGCGTGTACACCAAGCATGTCGTCTACACACATGCCCGGTCGGTCCTCTCCAAATCCCTTTCCATGCTTGGTTTCGACCAAGCTGAAGAGTGATGCTTGCGCACCTCTTCAAAAACCCTAATATCCATTAACGGTCGCAGATGAGTGTCTCAAAGATCATCTCATCCGTTCAACTTCACCATCTTGGTTATACAACCCTGGTCGGGGAGTTATTTGGTCGGTGAGGCGTCATTACCCATCACTTTACCACACCATAATGCAGTACTGCATAAAATACACACGATACTTCACAAGTATCGACTTCTGAATAACACGAGTTATTCAATTGACATTACATGCTATCTTTCGTGGATCCACGATCCACACATTCAGTTTTTATCAATCATGTCACAAACTGGGGGATACATACTGGGGTATTGGTGCTGGCGGTTTCGAGTGCGGCGTGCAACGCGCCATCACAAGAACGTGTCGTGAAGTCATGGACGGTTAGAGATGAACAAGAGAAGTGGGCAAGACCGGTCGTGTGGCAGTGGCGCACAACTCCACAACTCCATCACTCACTTCCTCCACTTCCCACGAGAAACGTGAATGAGGCTCAATGACTTGTATAAATAGGTTCTCAGCCCTATTTCAAACAACAACACAAGTTCAGACGAGACAGAAAACCAAGTGTTAATACAAAAACGTATTCAAACACCCAGAGCTTGCTTGCATCAATCACAAGCCTGCTCACCTTTCTGTTACAAGTCATAAGCAAGCCAACACCTTCACAATCTCAACACCTTCTTCGCTTCCCTCCCTAAGATCAGCCCCATCTCCTTCACTTTGTGACCGAAACAAGTGCGGAACGGCCATTTCTTGGTTTAGGCCGGACTTGCACAGATTGATCTCTCGAATCTACAAGCACTCACCGCACGGTGCATTTGTTTAGGGTTTAGATTCATTCCTCATCCACACCCCAAATTACCGAATTCTCGCAGAGTAGTTTTCACCCATAAACAATTGGCGACCACGGTGGGACATTAATCTCTCGGTTGTAAAATCAATTTCTTGAAATCAGATTCAATTTTATCAATTTCAAAAGGGTAGATCTTAGAATCAATTCAATCAACAATTCATTTCAAGATGGTGGAATTAAGGTCTGGATCAAAGAATCAGTTTCGATGGGGCTAGTATGGATTACAATCCTGGTGTCGAAGTAACTGTCAGTGGAGCTACCGTAGCCAACACATCTCGAGGAGCCGTTACCTCTATCATCAACACTAGCGGAGCAGGAGACCTCCCCGTAGGTGTAACGCCTCCCATCACTGAGAGCCGGAGCGCGCAAATCCGTCATCTCCTCAAGTGTAACACCTCCGGTGGTCACCAGAGCAACAACTTCCACTCCTCCATCGGGACGAGGAGCGGAGGCACAAGAGGAGGACCACCGTCTATTTCCCGTTGCAGACTTGATGGAGAAACAGGAAGTTCTTGCTAAGACTCAAACAGAGACATGGCCGCAACTCGAAGGAGGTACTCGCTTTCCTCAAGACCTTGACTGAACGATTGTCGCAGGATTCACGTCAATCTTTGGAGCCAACAAGAGATGCCTTCAATTCACCCGGAGCAGGCGTTTCCACCCGGACAGAAGCTCGTGTTGCTCCTGAATGTTCAAGAGAAAGGGACCAGCCACCAACTTCATCACACGTGAGGATCTAGAACAACTCCTTCAAAGCCGAGGCAAAGGAAATCGACGGATGCACACCAACACCAACCTCCATACCCTCAAGATATGCAACGAATCCCTCTTCCAAGAGGTTACACCTCTCCCGAGTTCTCCTCTACGACGGCAGTCTTGGTAATGCTCGTGAACATGTCTCTCGGTTCTTGGAATCCTTGGGGGAACATGAATACAATCATGTTCTGCGCCTGAAAGAATTCTCGAAATCACTTACGGGGAGGGCGTACACCTGGTACAACAACATCGCGCCTAACAACATATCCAACTGGAGCGAGATGGTCAGTGCTTTCTACAGAAAGTATTTCTTCGTGTCTGAACAAATCACCTTTTCAGATCTAGGAAGAATTCTTCAGCGGAACAACGAGCATCCTAACGACTTCGTCAAAGGTAAGAACTCAAGCGCTGGATTGTCATGACCCGAACGTCACTGAACGACAATTGGTGGAGTTGTGCATCAACGGGATGATACCCATATACCGCGCCGTTAGAGAACTGGGCTTTCAAACGTTCTCCGAACTCCACGAGGTCGCAAAACGTTCAAAGAACAACGCACCCGGCACTACTAGAAAGAACCAGAGTTGTTCGAAGTGAAGATTCACGTGAAAGTCGAGGGAGCAGGCGCCTCACGAACAAGCAATACAACACGGTCCTTCTCGTGAGTGTAGTGGGCGGAGGAGAGAAAAGGAAAGCTCCGTGTGACGGAACAACAAACCAAGCGGACATCCCGCACACAAGACTTCGTCTCGAAAAGGAGCAGACAAAACTCCTGCACAAAACACTAAAGACACGGGTTTTCCTTTTCCCATGAATGAAGTGATAGAGCTCTTGGAAGCGTGGATCCAAGATGACGCCGTAAAAGCTGCCCCTATCGACGTCCTCAACCGAGGAAGAAATGGCAGATCCGAGATCTTGTTGCTACCATTGCATTCGTCCATCATCCAACCAAAGATTGCAACAGGTTGAAAGCAGAGATATTCGGGGAAAAGGTAGAAACAGGGGGAACTCCGACTTGGAAACGAGGGTGTTCATAGAGACCCTTTACCTATCAGGAAGCGCATGATTTGCTCGGGGATTCTATTCGCAAGACCGTACAATCTATGATGGAACACATATGTGAAATCTTGTACTTCTCCAAAGGACAGCGTCAAGACATATTTGCGGCCCTCAACCACGTTGTATCAAGTAGGCGTTTGCATCCAGTGTGATCCAGGAACCCCAGTCTTTCCTGAAAGACATGAGCAATGGAGACTAGGGACTCCTAACCGTCGCTCGTTTGAGAAACGTAGAATTCGATAGCGTGTTAATTGATACGGCTTCCGAATTTAACATCATTACTTGTCAAGACCTTGAGAGCGGCAAAGATTTGAAAGCGAGGAAGCTACTCGTCACCCAAGTTTGTAGTTAAAGATTCAGCGGGAGAGCTTAGAGATGCATATGGATACATTGATCTTGAAGTCGAATTGGGTGATGCCTCGACGCAAGCAAAGTTCTACATAGTCAAAGATCATCCCAACTACGACATGATCCTAGGGCGCTCTTGGATGCAGGACAACAAAGCCATACGGAAGTCCTGTCCTCTACCGGTTTCGGTGAGACGAAAGAATCTCCAACACGCCTTTCGGACCTCCGATAGTTATCTATTGCCGCACCAAAGAACTTACCAATGTGACACAACTTCCGGAGAAAGCCTGTCAGCATACGTTGAAAAGTTAGATCTCAAGTAAGTCTCGCCGTGCAACCTTCTTTACAACCTACCGCCCTCGTTCGACAAGTCTGGGGACTGACTCAACCAACGAACCAACCCCGGCTAGGAGATGTGAATGGGAAGCCGGCCCTTTCAAACGTTTTATCAAGAGCGTAGAGGCTGTCTTGGTCAAAGACGATAAGGCCAAGGTCCAAGTATCTGCACGCCCAAACCCATTTGGAATTGGAGATCTGGTTACGAAGACGACTACATTCAAGGTTGGGATCATGACGGTGAAAATGATCACTCCACCCCGACTCACCCACGGAAGAGAAGATGAACCATACACAGTAGAGATGTTATCCTAGGCGGCTACTGCAAGCTCATCAACGCTGATAAACTAGAGGGCATAACAATTCACTCACAATGGCTCAAACCCTACCGAACTTAAGATACTGTGCTACCACTTTCCAGCATTCTCCACACTTTAAAACGCTGTGCTATTTTTTCCAACGTGTTTCCTTTTACAGTTTCATGTCATACTTGTAATTCCTCCAGAAAATGATTGCAATACTTGCATTCATAGTTAGGGTTCAATTTTCAATCCTCAATTTAATTGAAGTATCATTTCCATCTGAGAACCTCTCTACCCCTAAAAACACAGAGCCCTGAGTTGACCTAAATCAACACACTAGAGCAAGAAGGAAGCCCAAAGCAAGTATCTCATGGGAAGAAGGAAATGAACGTGTGCACAAAAAGGTAAACGATTTGAGCTATACGCCCGGCAAAGCCAGGGAAGATCTTGCATCGGGAGCACAGTCCGTAAATGTTCTGTCATGATAATTACTTCTTTTATCACTAAGGATTACGTGTGAAGGCGCGCCTTGCGCCGAGAAAGTTTAGTTTGCATCTTGACAAAGGATTATAAAAGAAAAACTTTATTCAAATAATCAAATGGAGGAAAAACCTTGAACCCAGCCACCGAGTACAAGGAAGATGTTCAAGCGTACAAAATAAGAAGAAAGAATAAAAGAGGTTTTAGCCGTCAAGAGGATCGACATCGCCTACACCACTGTCGGGTTGCGTGCCGCCGTCACCCGTTGATGCTCCTCCCTTCGAATCTACCTCACCGCTTCATCGACATCTCCATGGCAGCAGCGCATTCCGTCCCAACATCACCAGCGGGAGCGTCAAAGGGGCATAGCAACACCGGGGGCCGCGCAAGTTGCTTTCACATTTTCGGGTTCGTCCGTATCGAGAATCAAGAATTATCACGCCGTCCTGGATCGGGTAATCACACTTGTCTTCACTCGGAGGTCGTTTATGCTCAACTCTCCGCCTCTTCAACCGCGCTGCAAATCTCTCTGCCCTTGCGCTTACTAGTGTCTGCAGCGTTTCCTCGCGCCTCCACGCTCCTCCATGTCAATCGTAAATGAAAGTGCACTGGAATCGACCTTTGGCAATACGAAGGTGGGAGATAGACATCCTGTATAGCACGGCCGACTTCGCGAGCGAAGATCGATCTTAGCCATTACATCTTCGTGTGCACGGTTTTCGGGCTTGTCAACTTCGAAACTTCTTTCTGGGGAAGCAACAGAATGATCGTC
Source organism: Papaver armeniacum (assembly GCA_023531295.1). NCBI lineage: Eukaryota > Viridiplantae > Streptophyta > Magnoliopsida > Ranunculales > Papaveraceae > Papaver > Papaver armeniacum. Next base: position 260,793 of record JAJJWW010004527.1, read on the forward strand.
AGCCGCTTTCATGATAAACTGCAAAGGAGAGGAGGTTATGAGCGCACGAAAAAATCAAAACCAAATCAATCGATCATCAATCGAAGATCGAGCAACACCGAGATATAGAATAAACTACCACGTGAGACGATTCTTTATAATCTCACAAGTCGAATGAGAATCGAGAAGAAAAAAGAAGTCTTTACTTGCCACCTATGAGGGCTGCTAATTCGGGATAACAATCGACGAGGCTTATCGGATATACCGAGGAAAGCCGTGTATGATGAAGGAAGTACACCGAAGAAGCGGTCGAGCTCAAATATGTACAAGAGGAACCAAAGCGACTCACCGGATCAAGTCTGTCTCCTTCGCATCCTTAATCGAGAGCCAACCAGTTCGTGGCAACGCACGACTATTGTAAATATGTATCTACTTTAGCCTGGTCATTTCGGTATATATGTATGTCACCATCTCATGCCTACCACACAATAGTGTAACCATTATGTGCTAGGCGGGGGACTTAATGTTGATGGTGGATTTTCGTTTAAGGTTAAATTTGTAAAAACCAGAAAAATCATGCGCTGCATCTTGTAAAAGATAAAGCCATTTATAAGTGTTGGATACTCCCTCACTTAATTCACCAAGAGTGGAGCATGTAGCAACAATCCCGTTCGTGAATACATGAAATTCCTCCCAGGTTGGAGCATGTGGCAACAATCCCTTCCTGTGAATTTCATATCATCCTTGTATTTCCAGTACTCATTATCAGTGTGGCATGAAGACTGAGTGTTACTCTTACAGAATAACACGAACCTCCAAGCACTATAATGAAACCATGTACTGAAACCCGTACAGGCTGATTCTCGTTGTGTTATACTAGCCCGAGCCCCTCTCGGTGTATTATACTAGCCCGATTGAGCCCCTCTCGGTGTGTTATACTAGCCCGATTGAGCATCCGGACTGACCGTATCAGTCCGGATATGATCTCGATCATGATCATCCAACTCCATAAGCATGATTGGATGACCCCGGATCAATTCCATCACCCCAAAGCAGGTATGGAATACCCACGGCCGACCCGCATGGTCGGTCATTGGCCTAACCTGCCAAGAAACCGTTCATACCAAGCATTATGGACGGAAAACCCTAAATTAGGGTTTGCGGCATATTACATGTGTTGCAAAGCATTCTCAACCATCCATCTTCGCAGGTATAGATGGAGGGTGTAGATGTAGACTTAAAGGGCCTAGAGCATGTCAACACGATCACCGTGGGACTGATGAGTGCCAAATATTGCATATTTCTACATCTTTTTATTGGCATTCAACTCATCTTTTGTACTCAGAAATCAGATATTATCCCATATTCTGTATTTTCCTTGTTTTCAAGAATAAATATTTGTACTAATTAACTTTGTGTTTTTAGGCAGTAAATAAAGTTCGGAGAAATTGAGGAGCCAAAAGAGCGAGAAAATTGGAGGCAAGCATCTACGGAGCAGAAAGCCAAAGCCCGTGCGCGCATCGGGAGCAAACCATTTACAAGACATGGGCCCAAGCTATCCAAGACCCGTGACCCGGATCCGAGTCCCGTCCACTCCAAGCCGTTGAGATCTCGCCCACCCTGCATCCTACGGTCGCTCCATCACTCACATCATTTCTCGATGCCTCTGCTCAACACCAAATCACCACGATTCTCCCTGAGTCGTTCAGATCTCCCTCAGCTAGATCCAACGCTCGCTCCGCCTTCCTCATCAAACTTCGATGCCTCCGCTCCACAGCAAAATCACCTAACCCTATACCCAGTCGACCTAACCTCATTTTCTCCTCCATCTTCTCTTTCTTCTCCCCCATACCTCCACAGAGAAAACCCATACCTCCACCTCGACCTTCCCTGTTGCAGAACCATCATCACCTCTCCTATCATCACCAACAACTCCATCAGTACCTGCTCCGCCACCCTCGCATCACTCATCTCCATCCATAGCTTCTCACTTACCCTAGAAGCTAGGGTTGAGATGATTGAAGTTAGGGTTTTCACCAACCACCCCGCATGGGCGATTGGAGAGGCAAGATAAGGCGAGAAAAGAGATTGGGTTTGCGTCTTTGGTGAGATTGAAAATGTTTTTGAGTTATAAATTCATGTTAAACAGTCTTAGTTAGGGTTTAGTTCTGAATTTAATTTCAAGTTTATTTTGCTCAGCATGATGTTCTAAACAACTTGACTAGGGTGTAGAGCAAACCTTTAAGCATGTATTGAGTAATTCTTGATTCTATTTATGTTCTTTGCGTGTTTAATGTTTTAGGATTATTAGTCAATTGGTGAGCAAATAATCCTGTGATAGAGTGTGTTGTAAGAAGACACTCTATACTAGGGGATGATTTGTGAAGTCAATTGGCCAAATTTCCACTAGAGACCTTCAAGAGAAGGGTAAGAACACAAATAGAATTAGGGTACCTTAGTATAAGATTAAGTGGTGAGTTTAATCACCCTAGTGCCTCAAAAATCACAGTTACAACTTATCTTGTTCATTTACTGCCTTAGTTTGAAGTTACAACAATTTCACCTAGTCGTATCGACACACAAACATCAAATAATTCTGCCACTTGCTAGAAATCAGTTAGAAGAAGCTCTTAGATCACTTAAGCACACACCACTTCTCGTGGGATCGACCGTGCTTTCCACGCCTCAATAGGCCTGTGCACTTGCAGTAATACGTAGGAAAGACACCTTTAAGCTCCTACCAAGTTTTTGGCGCCGTTGCCGGGGAACTGGTACTGTGCTGATTAGTTTCATTAGCTTCCTTCACTGATTCTCATTCTAGTCTTGTACATTTGTGATTAAAATCATCTTTGTTAATCTTTTTGCACCTGGTTTTTGCATCTGTCTTGCACTTATACATTATCACATCTGTTTAGAGTATGCTGTAGTCTGTTCATGAGCATGTTAGTCATAGTGTAAACTGCAATCAGTCTGTCACTGCTTTCAGCTCATCTTTCATCTTTCATCTCACCCTGTCATACATCTTCATGAGTCTTGGAGTGTAACTGTGTTAAGTTCTCTCATCTTTTAACTTCCCTAGTTTATTTCAAACACCTGTAAATCTCCATTCTAGTATTCTGTGCATTATTTCTGTTGTTTTTACATTTGCTTCCTGTCTATACCATCATCATCATCCCTTAGTTTAGCAGTAATCTCTGTCCTTGCAATAAACTGCAAAGTTCTCAGTCACTGAGAATCATTGCTTCTGTAAGCATAAGCCACTATTCCCACAAGCAGTGCTCCCTTTGTTACATACAGCTGCTTACAGAATCCTTGTTTTTGAATTTCCAGCATTAGTATCTTGATCTACTTGCTTTAACTTTGCAAGTTTGAGAACTGAGATTTCTCTCTTGAGTAACAGGTGCTGCTGAACTGCTGAGCAACCCAAGAAAGACAAGGGAGCAGATCCATTGTGGAAATTGCCTAAACCCAGTTTTTATACTGGTGGTATTGTACTTCCAACCCTCCTTTATGGCTTGAATGGTTGTCTTGACACTGTGAATCTCATTAAGAAGCATTGAATTTTGAATTTGTGATGAAATGAACACCATGTATGTCCATTAAACCTGGTGTTATCTGCATTTCTTGTGTGAAGCAATAACCTTGTGTTATAACTTGCCCTGTGCTTATCACAAGCCCTGTGAGCCATCTACTCCCCTGTGTAACCTGTTGAGCCACCTTGCTAGCCCCCTGAAGCTGCAAGTTTGAGCTTAGCCTGTGAAGACCAAGTGAACTCAACTGAGTGAGTTGACTCAACATAGCCCTGAGCCTATGCACACTTTTCTGTGTCAACCACATCTGTGAGACTCTCTGAGAGCACAAACCCTGCTGATAATTGCATGCTTGTGTATAATTTCGAGAATTGAAATCTGTTAACTTGTTGATACCCGAGCATAGCCCATCTGCCTTGAGCTCAGGCCCCGGCCTGCAGCTGTGAGGCTTGAACTTGAATAACCAAGCTGGCTGAAAACCAAGTTGAGATCAACTGAGATAGTTGATGCCTCAGGCCATGAACCTTTATGTATGTTTAACCTTGTGCTAAGCCTGCAATTTCTGTGAATACACCCTGCGCATGTTGTAAAAGCTAGCCTCATTCATGTGCTGATTAACTTGTGCATGCTGTGAAGTATTTATAACCTGCTAGTATTTGCATTCCTGTGTGCTTGATCTCCAACAACTGAGGTCAACTGACCCAATTGATATCATCTGTGTTAGCTTCATTTTATGCAATCTGTGTGTAATCTTGTGACAAGTGATTGAGTTGTTGAGTAGAAGGACTTGTGAATAGCATTCAGCCTGTCGATTTTCAAAGACACAAACCCTGCACATGCTTCACCATTGAGTGAGCACATCCCATACCCTGTGCACCTCACAAAAATTCTTTACAAAAACTGGTTTGTGCTATGTCTCTTGTTCTATGAATTTGCTCTACTCTGTGCACATATCCAAGCTGTGTTGTGTACAAGTTCTCGCTTGAGCTGTAATCTGTGTTGAAATTGATTGAGCTACCAACCAGTGCATCTTGCATTCTGTGTGAGTTTTTGATTGCTCTAGCTGTCTTTGTGTCATCTTGTGAGAACCGAGTGCATAGGCTGTGCTGTGTCTTCTGTTTTGAGAGTTTGCTCAAGCTGTGTATTTGCTCAGCTGTGACCTGCCAGAGTGTGTACAAATCAAGCATCCTTACGCAAACTGCATAAGTCGGTCTTTGTGTTGATAGCACAAGTTGCACTGATCTGTGTAACAAAACACCGGGCTGCTAATTTGCCAAACTAAACTGAGTAATTTGAATTTGCATAAGCCGAAGCCCACTTCTTGGGCTTTGCATTCTAAACTTTCAGCCCACATAAGCCACACCTGCATTTGGGCTGTACACATCTCTGGGATGTACACAAAACAGCCCACATCTCCCCGGGTCAAGCAAACCTACACTGCTTGGGCTTTACAACTTCAAAAGCCATCTTTTGGGCTTGAGTCTTATATTAGTGGGTCATTTCTGAGTCTTTGCTTTTCTGTGTTGAACGTGATTGTTTGTTAACATGCTAGATGCGCTAGCTAGGCTATGATTGTGTCTTTTAGAGACCAAACAAATCGACTAGTTAGAATCCGCCCGGACGAAATCGTAAGCATACCCAGTTCTTCAACCGAAAACCCAAGTCCAGACCCATCAGAATCAGAAACTATGGGTGAAGAACAAAACCAACCCCGTAGTCTCAAGGACTACATGTACCCAACTAGGGCAAGCCAGCCCTCTTGCATCATTCTGCCAGCCGATGCTTGTCAGTTTGAACTGAAAGAAAGCACCATTCACATGCTACCCGTGTTTAGAGGGGTCGATCTTTGAGAACCCTACCATCACGTGAGAGACTTTGAGGATATTTGTGGGACTCTGCGTTTTAACCAAATGCCGGAGGAGTCCCTCAAATTGAGATTGTTTCCTTTTTCTCACGAAAGACAAAGCCAAGTCTTGGCTTCATGTCCTACAACCACAGTCCATTAGAACACAGGATGACCTCACAAAAGAGTTTTTCAAAAGTTTTTCCCCAACCATAAGACGGCGACAATTCGCAAAGTCTAAATGGTTTTGTGCAATTAGAAGACGAAACTCTAGCAAAATACTTGGAGAGATTCAATGAATTATTACTCCAATGTCCCCACCATGGTTTTGAAAAATGGAGACTCGTCCAAATCTTGTATGAGGGTCTAGATGTTAGAACCCGTACCACGGTCGAGTCAATGTGCAACGGTGCATTTATTGACAAAGTCTTGATGACGCTTGGACTTTCTTAGTCGAAGTCATTTGAAAAGACTCAGCAGTGGGAGTCCATCCGTGAACCGAAACGGACTACCCCTGCACAAAATGTTCATAGAATCGAGTCTGACTTTGAGGGAAATGCAAAAATGGCATCTTTGGCAGGAGAATAGAAGTGCTTGAGTTGGAAAAGAATGTAAAATCTAATGCCCCTACTAAAGTGACCAAATTGATATGGCCACTTGTGCCGCATGCCATAGTTCTGACCACCTAGTGGACAGCTGTCCTGACTTACATGCATTTCAAGAGTCTAAAGCCGAGCAAGCCAATGCATTGTACCATAGGCAAGAGAACAACCCTTATTCTCAAACCTATAACCCAGGGTGGAGGAATCACCCTAACTTCTCATGGTCCAAGGGACCAGTACAAGGGGGACCAACACATAACAACCAAGGATACTCATATCCTAGAAACCCCCAAGTACAACCACAACCTCAGTACCCCGTAGAGAAAAAGACTAGCTTAGAAGACTGTGTCGGTCTGTTGACCCAAAATCTTTCACAACTTCAGAAAACCACCGACCAACGTTTCACTAGTCTAGAACTTAAAATGGGTCAAATCTGTGATGCATTGAATGAGAGAGAGAAAGGCAAACTCCTAGCCAACCCTGACAAAATCCAAAAATTGTGTTTCAAGCGAGGCTCCTCTAACTGTAATGAAACTTCACATAGTCAGGCAAATGCTATCACCACTCTCCGCAGTGGTAGAATTGTTGAGAACAATGTAGGTGTACCACCGTCAAGCGAGTCTACATCAGACTCACCAGTACACACAACACCACAGAAAACATCTACTGTAGAGAAAGAATCTGAGTCTGTTGATAAGACCAAGAGTCCTACTAAAGTAGATGTTTCTTTGCCAAGTCATGTACCTATTGCTCCATTCCCACAAAGGTTGGTGCAACAGAAGGGGGGTAACCAATACAATGAGATTTTGGAAATGTTCAAGAGAGTTAACATAAACATTCCATTTCTTGAAGCAATCAGACAAATACCCACCTATGCTAAGTTTTTGAAGGACTTGTGCACACAAAAGCGAAAGCTTCATGTGCATAAGCGTGCCTTCCTCACTGAGCAAGTGAGCTCCATAATCCAAAACAAGATTCCAACTAAGTTTAGAGACCCAGGTAGTCCAACAATTACATGCACCATCGGTGACCATGTGGTCGAAAAGGCGTTACTAGACTTAGGAGCAGTGTGAATCTATTGCCATACTCTGTGTATGTGCAATTGGGCCTGGGGAGCGTGAAGCCCACACTGTTACGCTACGGTTAGCGGACAGATCCGTGAGAATCCCCGTGGTATTATTGAAGATGTGTTAATTCAAGGTTGATAAATTTTTCTTTCTTGTAGACTTCATTGTCTTAGACACTCAACCATAAAGTGCAAAACTCAAGTAATCACATCCCTGTGATTTTAGGACGTCCTTTCTGGCGACGTCCAATGCCATCATCAAGCTGTCATAATGGTGTGTTGAAATTGTCTTTTGGTAACATGACCGTAGTAAGCTGAATGTTTTTAACACTAGTCAACAACCCATTGATTGTGATGATACTGATTTGCATGAGATTAACATGATTGAGAGTCGATCCAAGACTCTTTGCCCGACATTTTGTCGGTGGACCCTTTGCAAGCATGTTTAGATAACTTTGACTTAGATCTCTTCGAGTCTAAGTACATTGGTGAAATTCACTCGTTGCTTGAATCTGTCCCACACATGGATATTGCTAAGTGGCGAATGCGGTGGAACCACTTCCATCTCTACGATACCAAATCTGCCCCACCTCTTGACACACCACCTAAGCTTGATTTGAAACCATTACCTGATACCTTGAAATATGCATTCTTAGGTCCTTATGAGACTTTACCTGTGATTATTGCATCATGTTTAGACACGGAGCAGGGGAAAGTCAACTTTTAGAAGTACTTAAAGAGCATAAAGGAGCCTTAGGTTGGACCATCTCCGATCTTAAGGGTATAAGTCCCACAATTTGCATGCATCACATAAACCTTGAGGAGAACACTAAACCATCTAGGGAAATGCAAAGGAGACTTAACCCCAACATGAGAGATGTTGTCAAGGGTGAGATCTTGAAACTGCTTGATGCGGGTATCATTTACCCAGTCCCTGATAGCCAGTGGGTCAGTCCCATTCAGGTAGTACCCAAGAAGTCTGGCATTACTGTAGTTCAAAATGAGATGAATGAACTCGTTCCCACCCGTGTGACCACAGGGTGGCGAGTTTGTATTGATTATAGGAAACTGAACACAGTAACCAAGAAAGACCATTTTCCCCTTCCCTTCATTGACCAAATGCTGGAAAGGTTAGCAAAACATAGTCACTCCTGTTTCTTAGATGGCTATTCAGCGACAACCAAATTCACATAGCACTGAAGACCAACAAAAGACCACGTTTACATGTCCTTATGGAACATTTGCTTATCGTCGTATGCCTTTTGGGCTGTGCAATGCACCCGCTACTTTTCAACGTTGCATGATGAGCATATTCTCCGACATGGTAGATAAGTTTCTTGAGATTTTTATGGATGATTTTTCTGTGTTTGGTTCTTCTTTTGATGAGTGTTTGCATCACCTCACTTGTGTGCTTATTAGGTGTAAGGAAAAGAGTTTGGTCTTGAATTGGGAAAAATGTCATTTCATGGTTAACTCAGGCATTGTCCTAGGGCATATCATCTCGGAAAAAGGCATAGAAGTAGACAAAGCCAAGGTAGATCTCATTCAACACTTGCCTCAACCTCGTTACGTGAGGGACATCGGATCATTTCTAGGCCATGCGGGTTTTCTGTGGATTCATCAAAGACTTTAGTAAAATTTCACGACCTTTGTGCAATCTTCTTGCAAAAGATGTTGCATTTGTCTTTGATGATGCTTGTAAGGAAGCATGGGAGCAACTGAAGGCTCTCCTTACATCTTCCCCTATAGTCAGACCACCTGATTGGACATTACCATTTGAGATTATGTGTGATGCGTCGACTATCTTTGTAGGAGCCGTTTAGGCCAACGAGTAGACAAACTCCCTTATGTGATCTACTATGCTAGTAAAACACTTAATGATGCTCAATGAATTATTCCACAAGCGAGAAAGAGTTTCTATTTGTTGTGTTTGCATTAGACAAGTTTAGATCCTATTTGATAGGGTCTAAGGTCATCATTTATTCGATCATCTTTGCATTGAGATATCTTTTGTCTAAGAAAGATGCTAAGGCTCGTCTAATTCGATGGATACTCTTGCTACAAGAGTTTAACCTCGAAATTCGAGATAAGAAAGGGTCAGAAAATGTTGTTGCTGATCACTTGTCTAGGTTGAATGTCGAACCTTCTGATGAATCTGTGCTAATTAGGGAATCATTCCCTGATGAGCAATTGATGCTTGTGTACGAAATGCCATGGTTTCTTGATATTGTGAACTACCTTGCTACGGGTAGAATGCCCTTGCATTGGTCTAAACAAGACCGTTCTAAATTCTTGGTGAAGTTAAACACTTCCTTTGGGATGACCCATATTTGTTTAAGTCTTGCCAAGACCAAATCATTAGGAGATGTGTCCCCAATTATGAACAAAGGGACGTCATCTCTTTTTGTCATGACCATGCATGTGGAGGCCACTTTAGTGCCAAGAAAAATGCTGCAAAGATCTTGCAAAGCGGTTTCTATTGGCCAACCTTGTTTAATGATTGCCATGCTTTTGTGTTGCTTGTGACCGATGCCAGAAATTAGGAAGTATCTCTAGGAGAAACATGATGCCCTTACAACCCATTTTGATTGTTGATCTGTTTGATGTTTGGGGTATTGATTTCATGGGTCCATTTCCTAACTCTGAAGGTAAGTTATACATTCTTGTTGCTGTCGATTATGTCTCTAAGTGGGTAGAGGCCATTGCATCCAAAACCAACGACCATAAAGTTGTTCTTTCTTTTCTTAAGGAGAACATTTTGGAACCCCTAGAGCAATAATCGGTTTCATTTTTGCAATAACCCTTTGAATCACAAGTATGGAATCACTCATAAGGTAGGAACACCTTACCATCCTCAAACCAGTGGCCAAGTAGAAGTTTCTAATAGGGAAATTAAGCATATCCTTGAGAAGACCGTCAATCCTTCTAGGAAAGATTGGTCTTTGCGCTTAAACGATGCTTTATGGGCCTATAGGACTGCATACAAGACTCCCATTGGGATGTCTCCTTATAGACTTGTGTACGGGAAAGCATGTCATTTACCTGTTGAGTTAGAACACCGTGCATATTGGGCTGTGAAGAAGTTAAATTTTGATCTTGATAAAATTTGGAAACCGTAGAAAACTTCAACTCAATGAGTTAGAAGAATTGAGAAACGATGCATATGATAGTGCCAAAACGTACAAACATAGGATGAAAGTGTTTCACGACAAAGCGCATTCTGTGCAAGTCTTTCACACCAGGTCGAAGAAAGTTTTATTGTACAACACTCGTTTGCACTTGTTTCCGGGAAAGCTACGTTCTCGATGGTGGGACCATTCTTGGTACGTCTTAGTCTTTCCCCATGGAGGTGTAGAAGTTGAAAACCCAGCAAACAAGAACATCTTCAAAGTCAATGGTCAAAGACTGAAACCATTTCTGGAGCATCTTCCTCCAGAAGTTGAGACCGTCGACTTGGAAGACCCCATCTATGTGGACTAGACTAGTTCACTTGTGTACATACATATGGACTAAAAATCCATTCTCTTTCCCTTTCCTTTTTCTTTTTGCATAGTTCTTATTTGTGCTAACCAACCTTTTTGTCTTGCGCTCTGGTTGTTTGCTTTTAAAGCATTCATCCCCCCTTGGTTTAGCAACACTCTTGTACATCCAGGTAATCTCTTCCCTTTTCTCTACTCAACATAGTTCTCATGGTATGTATTTGTTTAAATTCTTTATATCTGTTGACACATTGAGGACAATGTTTGATCTAGGTTTGGGGGTGTGATTTGCATATAGAGTTTTTAGTCTTTTTGTTTTGATTCTATTAAAAAAAAAAAAAAAAAAATCGAAAAACTCAAAAATTTGCATAAAAAACCTCCAACTTTTAGAGATTTTAGAGTCACTAGCATGCTTCTAGCTATGTTTACATAGAGAGTCTGACCGAAATAACAGAACTTGGACGTACTGGAGAACGCAATCAGGTTTCTTAGTTGATTAGAGCGTTAAAGTTGGATTTAACCATCTCTGGGAGCGAATTAGGTGTTGTTTAGATATTCGGTAGTAGAATTGTGATCACCCATAGTGGAGACTACCCATTTTACATCAAGCGAGGTACCGAGCCTTCACTCTTTGTGACTTTCTAGAAAAGTTGTTAGAGTGTGTGTCACCGTACGTCAATTAGGGTAGGAATGGTGAGCTACCCAACTTCGCACCACTTTCAGCGCTATTTTTGATCTCTTGAGTGCTAATTTCTTCAATCATGAGGGTGACGTTTAAAGATGAAAACTTCTTCTAAATACCGATTTGCAGTTAGCATCACTCTCTCCCTCTCAAGATCATCAACAGATTCATAGAAACACATCATCGTCAGCAAGCGGAGTAACATCAGAATATTTGAAGAAAAGTTGATATAGTCCAAGGTTCACGTGCAACAAACAAAAAAAAAGAAGATGAGAATTAATGAAGTTTGTGAAAAATTGAGTTTTACTGTTTTATTGTTATTTCCATGTCATGTATGTCACACAAAAAAAAAAAAAAATTGTCAAGTTTTTGTAAAGTTCAGAAGTTCGTCATCAACATTAGAAGACCGAAGATTGAAGACGTTTCTAAGAATCTTTGAGAGAGTGATATTAATTGCCGATCGGGTGAGAAGGTAAGTGAGTACTCCCACCCTTGCTAATGGTTGATTTCCTTTCTTAGAGATCATCAGAAAAAGATTCTTTTTGTCCACACTTCTGTGGAGTCTCCAGAAATTATTTCGGAAGGTTATCCTTCTCACCTACAACGTGTGCAGGATTTCTCTCTTTATTCCTGCCTGCACACATGAGAGACTAAAAAAGCGATCTTTTTGAGTGCAATTATCATAAAACCCTAATGGTGAGGTAGAAGTCGAGGCTTATGATCACAATCAACCGAATTCTTTCATATGGTATGGTTACTTCTCGCTCGGCACTTAAGGATGAGAATGCGTTCTTTGATAGTTCTAACCCGTTACTAGCATGCGAAACTCTATGTCCTCATAGCTCCTTGGATGCTTGAGACTCTTTTACACTCTGAAGTTGGAGAAGGTTTTGTGGGTACACCTCTGGTAAACCCTCACGAGACTACAACTCGTCCACTAGGGACACCTAGGGGTTTAAAGGCTTAGTGCATACGCTAAATGCATTCGAGAGACCAGCGACAGTGGTATAGTTAGGATTGCTTCATTTCTGTTTCACTTGAGGACAAGTAAAATTCAGGTTTGGGGGTATTTGATGAGTGCCAAATATTGCATATTTCTACATCTTTTTATTGGCATTCAACTCATCTTTTGTACTCAGAAATCAGATATTATCCCATATTCTGTATTTTCCTTGTTTTCAAGAATAAATATTTGTACTAATTAACTTTGTGTTTTTAGGCAGTAAATAAAGTTCGGAGAAATTGAGGAGCCAAAAGAGCAGAAAATTGGAGGCAAGCATCTATGGAGCAGAAAGCCAAAGCCCGTGCGCGCATCAGGAGCAAACCATTTACAAGACATGGGCCCAAGCTATCCAAGACCCGCGACCCGGATCCGAGTCCGTCCACTCCAAGCCATTGAGATCTCGCCCATCTGCATCCTACGGTCGCTCCATCACTCACATCATTTCTCGATGCCTCTGCTCAACACCAAATCACCACGATTCTCCTAAGCCGTTCGGATCTCCCTCGGCTAGATCCAACGCTCGCTCCGCCTTCCTCATCAAACTTCGATGCCTCCGCTCCTGGCAAAAATCACCTAACCCTATACCCAGTCAACCTAACCTCATTTTCTCCTCCATCTTCTCTTTCTTCTCCCCCATACCTCCACAGAGAAAACCCATACCTCCACCTCGACCTTCCCATTGTTGCAGAACCATCATCACCTCTCCTATCATCACCAACAACTCCATCAGTACCTGCTCCGCCACCCTCGCATCACTCATCTCCATCCATAGCTTCTCACTTACCCTAGAAGCTAGGGTTGAGATGATTGAAGTTAGGGTTTTCACCAACCACCCCGCATGGGCGATTCAGAGGCAAGACAAGGCAGAAAAGAGATTGGGTTTGCGTCTTTGGTGAGATTGAAAATGTTTTTGAGTTATAAATTCATGTTAAACAGTCTTAGTTAGGGTTTAGTTCTGAATTTAATTTCAAGTTTATTTTGCTCAGCATGATGTTCTAAACAACTTGACTAGGGTGTAGAGCAAACCCTTAAGCATGTATTGAGTAATTCTTGATTCTATTTATGTTCTTTGTGTGTTTAATGTTTTAGGATTATTAGTCAATTGGTGAGCAAATAATCCTGTGATAGAAGTGTCTTTGTAAGAAGACACTCTATACTAGGGGATGATTTGTGAAGTCAATTGGCCAAATTTCCACTAGAGACCTTCAAGAGAAGGGTAAGAACACAAATAGAATTAGGGTACCTTAGTATAAGATTAAGTGGTGAGTTTAATCACCCTAGTGCCTCAAAAATCACAGTTACAACTTATCTTGTTCATTTACTGCCTTAGTTTGAAGTTACAACAATTTCACCTAGTCGTATCGACACACAAACATCAAATAATTCTGCCACTTGCTAGAAATCAGTTAGAAGAAGCTCTTAGATCACTTAAGCACACACCACTTCTCTGTGGGATCGACCTGTGCTTGTCACGCCTCCAATAGGCCTGTGCACTTGCAGTAATACGTAGGAAAGACACCTTTAAGCTCCTACCAGAGACCGCCTACACACTTGACCAATCGGTCAAGACCAACAATGTTTGGCCGTGACAAAATCATCACCCAAACAAGAGATGACGCACGGCTTGAAAGCCAAAATTAGGGTTTCAAGTCATCACGCACGTCCATCTTCTCCGGCACGAATGGAGGGTCACAGATTAGATTAAACAAGGGTCGGTCATACCAGCATGACCACCGTGAGCCCATCTACCCCCTCATGTGTTCGGCCAAGGCATATCACGCCTGGTCAATCCAAAACGTGCGTCCAAACTAGCATGGCCGCGCCTCCCAAACCACGAACTGATCTCGACCGCTCAACTTCACCGGATGATTTGAGTGGCTTAGATCACGTTTTCATGGGATAGTCGGGTATAGGTGTGAACACCAGCCTACCACCTACATGCTGGTATGATCGACCAAGACCGACCAAGATGTGTCGTCTTGAAACTCGTGCCCAAACTAGGGATGTCACGCCGGTTTCCAACCCTTTTTGCGGCATCAATTTCCTACCGCAAACCGATCTCAACCACTCAACTTTACCGGTTAAATTGAGTGGCCTAGATCACGCCTCCATGGGACGGTGAGGTGTAGGCGTGTACACCGGCATGTCGTCTCACACACATGCCGGTCGGTCCTCTCAAATCCTTTCCATGCTTGGTTTCGACCAAGTGAAGAGTGATGCTTGCGCACCTCTTCAAAAACCCTAATATCTATTAACGGTCGAGATGAGTGTGTCAAAGATCATCTCATCCGTTCAACTTCACCAACTTGGTTATACAACCCTGGTCAGGAGTTATTTGGTCAGTGAGGCGTCATTACCCATCACTTTACCACACCATAATGCAGTACCTGCATAAAATACACACGATACTTCACAAGTATCGACTTCCTGAATAACTGTGTTATTCAATTCAGCATTACATGCTATCTTTCGTGGATCCACGATCCACACATTCCGAACATCAATCATGTCACAAATTGGGGGATACATACTGGGGTATTGGTCTGGCGGTTTACAGCGTGCAGCGTGCAACGCGCCATCACAAGAACGTGTCAGGAAGTCATGAACGGTTAGAGATGAACAGGAGAAGTGGGCAAGACTGGTCGTGTGGCACCGACGCACAACTCCACAACTCCATCACTCCACTTCCTCCACTTCCCACGAGAGACGTGAATGAGGCTCAATGACTTGTATAAATAGGTTCTCCGCCCTATTTCAAACAACAACACAAGTTCAGACGAGACAGAAAACCAAGTGTTAATACAAAAACGTATTCAAACACCCAGAGCTTGCTTGCATCAATCACAAGCCTGCTCACCCTTCTGTTACAAGTCATAAGCAAGCCAACACCTTCACAATCTCAACACCTTCTTCGCTTCCCTCCCTAAGATCAGCCCCATCTCCTTCACTTTGTGACCGAAACAAGTCTGGAACGGCCATTTCTTGGTTTAGGCCGGACTTGCACAGATTGATCTCTCGAATCGCAAGCACTCACCGCCTTGATGCATTTGTTTAGGGTTTAGATTCATTCCTCATCCACACCCCAAATTACCAAATTCTGCAGGAGTAGTTTTCACCCATAAACACATACATCTACTAACATATATAATATGTAGTAATATATGTAGTAACATATATAGTATTATATGTTAGGGTTAGTAGAGTAATTTTACTCTTTTCAAAACATTTTTGGACTAGCGAGTAAATATATTTTCTCGCTGGCCTAGCCATTAACCCGGGTCGGGTTTAGTGGACTAAACAGCAAAGTTCTCTTTTATTACGCCATCCTCTTATCTTCTTCACTCTTTCCATAATCGTTCCTTATTAATTTATAAAATTTTCATCGCCAAAATAGTTGAAAAAAATTGAAGTCATCATTTTTTGGGCACCACTCCGTTCTGGAGGTGGACCATCATTTCAGTTTTAGTAGGATATTAAGAAGTAAATTGAAGCCACCCCTTATCCAACTATTTATGTTAATACCAAACTTACCTTTTCTAATTAAGTTAGTTAGTGTAGTGATTAAGTTAAATTAATTAGTGATTAATGAGGTTATATTAATAATTTGGTTTTTTTAGAAGTAGAATAATTACTGAGAGAGAGAAGAAGAAGATGGTTTTTGAACCCAAAACGTCTTTTGTTGAGATGGGTTCATATGAAATGAGTGATGATAGCTTCTTCTCCGAATCGAACCTCCTTCATCTCCTAAAGTATTTGTTAATCTTCACAACGATCCGTAGATGAGTTACTTGTTAGCTAGTGATTGCATTCTTCCCCAAACTCAATCTCATGGGAAAAATGATGGACTTTACCAGCCATAACCAGAGGATGAAGTTTTGGGTACTCAGATATGCTTCAAATTTAGTTAATGTTACTTGAATTAGCCAAAACTTTTGGAAAATTAAAAATTTTATAAACAAATTTTGGCTAGGTCAAAGGAGACCGGCTATGATATATATCTGAAGAACACGTATCGAGCTATTTTATATAATTGCGGTTCAGCTAGTGTCTCAACAGATGCAGGTAGCCGAACTTCAATTTATCGGAGGTTATCTGTTTCCAAGAGGTAGCCAAACTATTAGGATAGAGTATACAACCAATATTTCATTTTAGACGAGTGAACCACTTTCCTCGTCGAACATTCAGGAGAGTTAACCCCATTGCAAATTTCGGTACCCACTCATTACCGAAGTTTGGAAATTTCAAGTTCGGCATGCTCGCAAAGTTTTCTTATAGTAAGAGTATACCGAACTTTCTGTTCGACAACCTATATATTTTCTTACATTGCCGAACTTCATGTTCGGCTATCTTTAAAAAATTGTATATGTTGATACATGAAAAAATATCCCTTAACGGGCTTGGGGTGCCCCTAAGAATAAGGGATATTTTGAGGTAAATAATAGGGACTTGGGGACTAAGCCCAAGACCAAGTAGACAATATCCATAATGGAAAGGACGAAGAAGGAATTAATCAAGAAGAAGGAGGACATGATTAAGAAAATGGCATTAAGAGTAAATAAGAGGGTTTAGGACATGTGTCATGATGTAGTAAAAGAGGGGCTTTTAGGGAATCCTATAAAAGAAAGGACAAGGTACATGGAAAGCTAACTCTCTCCCCCTCTCTTACTATTCTTGGAATTATGAGGTCATTTAGTGTGGCTAGGACGGGTAGAACCTAAACACGAATTCACCCCTCAACATTTGGCGACCACACCCGGAGGCTCGTTCCTAGCCCATCATGACACACCTAGAAGGCGATAATTCAGGTGCGATAGGAAATCAAGCGGCTGATCAACCTCTTAATCTGGACGAGGTTACAATGGAAGATGATGATAGCGACGAAGAAACACCAATCCTAGGCGTTATCAAGCAATCGGTAAGCCACGAACCCCAAGATAGAGAGGTAGCAACACCACAGGAAAAGAACAAACGGGCAGCTCGACTAGCGAAACCCGTATCATCAACCTTACAAAACATGCAAGAAGAATTTAATGAGCGCTCACGAAGGAGACAAGAGCTTGGAGACTAGATAGCACAGGTAGTAATAGCAGGACAAAGTACTCCCAAAGAGGCAACAAAAGGCGAAGAACACAAAGGCGACAAGACAACAGTGACGTTGCAAAAAGAAATCATTGAATATCTAGAGCAGAACTACCATGTGGTAAAACAAGACAACCATTGCCGTGTGAATGGCCCATATCCCGCGCACATCAGAAAATACTCGTATCCCGAAGACTACATCTTTCCAAAGTTCAAAGTGTACGAGGGTCAAGGAAATGCCCGAGAACATCTCAGCCGATTTTTATCAGCAAATGAACGACAGAGCTACAGATGTAAAACTGTGTTTAAAAGAATTCCCCAAGTCACTTACAGGCACATCGTTCACTTGGTATGACAACCTAAAGGAAAAAAGCGTGGATTCCTGGCAGACCTTGTCCACACTCTTCCTTGGGAAGTTTTACTCGGACAAAAGGAAGATAACGACGATAGAGCTGAGCAAGAGCGGGCAGCGAACATGCGAAGAAGTAGGAAAATACATCTTGCGGTTCCGGCGCTTGACACTGGACTGTCATGAAGACATCAACGAGGAAGCGCTTGTCGAAATCTGCGTACGCGGAATGGTCCCAGCTTTCAGAAGGGGTTTAATTAATTTCAGGTTCCAAACCTTTGTTGAACTAGAAGAAGCAGCTGAGATAATCGCTGATTGCATAGAAGAGATACCTATAGAATCTGCTTGGCGCACCATAGTTAGCGCTGTGTCGGGAACCCCACGCAACGTAAGGCCTAATATTAACGAGGGTAGAGACCAATCCCACACTGATTGGAGAAACCAAGGGAGGAACGGAGGAAGTAGGCGCGATTACAAAACACCACCCCCTCTCCCCTGCAGTAAAGAACGCGCTATCAAACTTCTAAATCAATGGATCACCGAAAGGAAATTCATCTACCCCCAACCACAATAGATATCAACAAAATGGATAAAAACTCGGCCAGATACTGCCACTACCAACGGAAGAGTGCTTTGCCATTCAAAGCATATTCGAACGCAAGCGGGCAGCTGGGGAACTCGAGATGACAAGGCAGACGATTGGTGAGCATGATCCATTCCCTCGGCATTAACCCGAAAGAGAGATAAAGGGAGAACAGCGGAGTATAAGCCCACAAATTGTAAACACTATCTTTTTGGTAAGAACAGTTTTTCTCACGATTAACGGGCATATATCTCAAAAGGTCTCGGGGGTAGCCAAAGGCGCTGATTGTTGAAAAATTCACAAAAGGTCATGGGGAATTCCAAAGGCGCTGGTTGGTGACAAATTCACAAAAGGTCTCAGGATAGCCAAAGGCGCCTGATTGGCCCGACAAATTCACAAAAGGTCCCGGGAATTCCAAGGGCACCTGGTCGAATGACAAATTCACAAAAGGTTCCGGGAATGCCAAGGGCGCCTGGTTGACTGATAAATTCACAAAAGGTCTCGGGACAGCCAAAGGCGCTTGATCGACTGACAAATTCACAAAAGGTCTCGGGACAACCAAAGGCGCCTGATTGACTGACAAATTCACAAAAGGTCCCGGGAATGCCGAGGGCGCCTGGTCGACTGACAAATTCACAAAAGGCCTCAGGAAAGCCAAAGGCGCCTGATCGACTGACATTCGCGGAAGGTCTTAGGAACGCCAAGGGCGCCTGATCGATTGAAATTTACAAAAGATCTCAAGGCGAGTTTTGCTAACGCCCACTCTATCCGAAACCCTTCTGAAATAAGAAGAGGGGGAGAAGGCCCGTTTCACTAACTTCCACTCTACCCAACATCCTTGAAAAAGAGGAAGAGTAGACGCGTTTCACTAACGCCCACTCTACCCAACATCCTTGAAAAAAAAAATAAAAAAAAAAGAGGAAGAGTAGGCGCTTTTCACTAACGCCCACCCTACCCAACAAAAAAAAAAAAAAAAAAAAAAAAGAGCAGGCGCGTTTCACTATTGCTCACTCTACCTAAGACCCCTCGGGGGGGGAGCGCCCGCACACTTCCCCAGTATCCACTACACCCAATACCCCTTCGAACTAAGATGAGGGAATAGGCGCGCCCTACCCGCGCCAAGGACTACTGATCGACAAATAAACCTATGAAGGCTGCAACTATACTAAGGACACTCGATTAACTAATGAACAAGAAGCACTAGACGCGTCTGATTGATGAAGTAAGCGCATACCTCACGTACTTTCCGTAGCTGACACCCTTTCAAAGTAAATCACGGGGGATAGGAAAATTCCATTAATTCCCACTTTTCATATCGCTTCCCACTAAGAAAGAGTAGATGCGATCATCAACGATGGGCATACTTAAAGAGGATGAAAACACTCACCTAACCACACGCAAATTTCAATAATAATACAAGAAAATTATAAACAAACAAAACAGTCAATAAAATACCAGCAATATAAGAAATTAATCCAAACACCAACAAAATATCCCATAATATAAGAAGAAACAAACAACAAGTCCAACAAAGAGAAATAAAAGAAAAACCAACATAGGAACAAAGCGGTTCAAGCAAATCAGAGCCTCTCCAAGTCTTTCCATTTCTCCTCGAGCTCAGCACGGACTTTCGCTTCGGCATCCTCGGCTCGCAACACCTCGTCATTCGCTGAGCCAACGTCAACAAGCAACAGATTCAGCACCACCCTCTTACTAGAAGTCGTCTCGAACCCTTCTCGGCTTCTCCTCCAACTGAGAGATTTGACCAGTAAGACGACCGCGAGGGTCATTGAAGCTCTTCACTTTTACCAACAGCTCCTTTAGCCATGTTATGGGGAACTTAACGTTGAGTGCAGATTGCACGGCAGCTTCCCAGCTACGTAACCTCGCCTCATCGACATGATCATCCCCTACACGCGTGAGCTGGTCCCCAATCTCCCAAAGATTCCTAGTCATGTAACACAAGATAGGAACGGCCAAAAGACCCTCCTTCGCCATATGACCACCACCGTGCTCGAAGATGTCTCTATAGGCGGAAGCAAAAGTAGTTGGAACCCAGAAGCCATGGACTAGGGTGTGGGTAGCGGGATCTACCCCAGCCTTAGCGGCGCTCACCACCAAAGGGAAAAGAAACCGCGCATCCTTAGAATCCTCTGTTAGAACAGGGTTGGTCGGTGCATCAACAATAAGAGTATCAGTTTGCTTCTCCGAAAGAACAGATGAGTCGCTGCCATCCATCCTAGTGCGCTTAGAAAATTCATCGCCGTTAGGGATCACGCTCCTAGCGCCGTCCATGTCGGGCTTCGTTGTTTCTTTTCGTTTCTTACCCATATCCTAGCGCCAACAATAGTATGTCAACAAAAGGGAAGGAAAATGATCGACACAAAAGAAAAGAAAAAAAGAGAGAGGGGAAGACCAACCTCAGGAATCGACAAGCCTAGCGGAGCATCAGTAACTTTGGGGCGAGATGCGGAGGAACATGAGGATGACTCGAGTCACTAGTGGAGCCTGACAAATGAGAAATGAGCACCATTGCAAAAACAACTTAGATTTATAAGAAAAAGGAGAGAAAGGCAAAGAGAGAGGAATAACAAGAACAAAGACACGTGTTAAATAGGAAGTTACCTGCAAGATCATTAACGATTAACGCCACGTAGGATGAGGACCCACCAAAAACTGACCCTCTCGACCCAGAAGGACTCATTGATTGCAGAACGACACTAGGAGACACCGGAAGTTCACCCCTGCCACGTACGGTCTCAGCCCTGAGAGGGTTAAATGATGATATATGAAGACGATGGCGACACCCAACCATCTCCAGTGGAGAGGCTAACCCCTAGATTCCTCAGCTGATCCACAAATGAAGGAGTTGGGCTGTGACCCACATCCCTGGGGGGCTGCGACGCGCTCCTCCGATGGCTTTGATGAGGCTGAAAAGGCGCGATATTAGCAGAGGAACAAGGGCGCGGAGCAGACGACTGGTTTGCCTCCCGCCTAGCTTTCTTATTTTGACTCCTCTCAGTCCAATCACATTCAGGCATATTCAAGTATTCCTCCATCACGTAGGAAGGGGGTTTCCACCCTAGGCGATTGGAAGGAGGAGCTTCCTGGGGAAGTGATTTTCGCCACCCATCTCAATAAAGGGGAAAATGTAATGATGAATAACAAAAATACAAGGCAAAGGAGATAGCAAATACCTAGGGCGCTAAAGGACTAGCAGACGACCTCACATTTAGCCGCGGGGGCTTACGATCAGAAAACGACCCCTTCTTTGGCTTCGCAGGCTCATGACCCTCGGGCGGGGCCCAAGAGGTCACCACCGGATCCGAGCAACCTTTGTTAGCTGGAACGAGGCGATGCTCAACGGTAATAATATCATCAAGTTTGATTCGACCAGACGCGTGAAGTTCCCGAAGATCTTGGACAGTCAAATCACAAGGGGGGGATGATTCGCGCAAAAGAAAGTTTAAAGCTCGACGCCTTAAGAAATCATGATACTCGTGAGCCCTTTCAGTAACCGCTAAAGGTCGCGCGGAGATAGGCTGCTTGAACGAAAATCGATCCCCGGATCAGACAAACGAGTCGCCCTATTAAAGACGTAATGATTGAAGCTAGCGACGCCGTCCTCGATATTATAATTCTCCGTAGTGGAGAACCTATGAGGAACCCCTTGATCAAACCCAACTTGCCGATCTGCATGATCACGATTATATGACATGGCGATGAACTTACCAGCATAGAAACCAGGAAGATAGCCAAGTAACACAGCCATCACTGAATCAAAATCTGCCTCTGACAAGATCTTCGTAGAATCCAACTCCGCGTCAAAAGGTGCAAGAAAATCATAATGCGCCGGACCCGATCGACCGTCTTGGTAAGGAAATGGTTCAAAATCCTTAGCCATGTCCAAGTGCTTACCAAGATCGCCCTTGGGTATTTTCCCTTTCAAGTTCCAAAGAGCCATCCGCGGGTAGCCAAAAACAACGGGAAGCTTCTTGACTGAACCATTATCCTGCTTAACATATTCCTCGCGATGAATGGCGAGTTCATTAGGCTCGGGCTCGCATGGAGGAACATGCTCCCAATACCAAGCCTGCATGAAAGAAGCTGGGATATAAGTCTCGATCTTGTGAGATGAACCCACCGTCTGGAGATCCCGACATAACAGATCAAGATGGCGGTACAAACCACCTAAGAACATCGACACAAGCGGGAAAGAAATACTGCGAGACAACAACACCGCCATTGGCACAAGATCACCTTTAATGGTATCTTGGGGATTGTATTCAAACACATCATGACAAAGCCAAAACAAGATAAAAGCGCCTAACTCCGCGTGGGATTCTTCTCCTTGCGTGCGGGGAAAGCACTTTCCCATCAACTATCGAGGAGCCAAATATTTTAACCAAAGAGGAAAAGAGGCATGTCGATTAACCTTAATAACCCACTCAGGATCAGCTTCTTTTGAATTTGACGAGCCATGAATTGCCTCATAGGCGCGGATAGAGCTAGATAGCAGTCGATCACCCGATGAGCGCTTAGGAGGAGCTTTCTTCTCTTCTACCTGGCGGACGAAGACGCCTCCTTTTTATCAGTAGCCTCCTTGCCTTTGTCTCGCTCCGAAGGCGCTTGGGTTTTCCGCACTAGTTCACGACGGGAATCATCTTTGCACTTCAACAAATAAGTATACAGAACCTCATCCTCATCATCTAGCGCTCCGTAAACAGCCGCCTCGTCATACGAATGACTACCATGAATCGACAACCCCGTAAGAGCGACTACATCTTCTGGACGATGGTAGCTTCCCCCCACGCTGTGAAAAGGGTATGAACGAGAGGAGCCCAACGACAGAAAAGCCGTGTTATATCACGGATGCACCTATTTACTTCTCGCTTAAGGGACGAGTTTATGGCTTCATCAATACTTTCCTTCCAAAGAGAAACAACGTGACTAGGGTTGGAACGTATACGAGCCGCCCAGTGCGGCCACACCGGATGAGTCTTTGATTTAGATCGAATATCGATAATGGGTAGGTCGTAGTCGCCACGATGAACGGCCATCCGCGGTACAGTCTTGAACGCGAAAGTATCCATGGTCTTCGACTCGGGCCGCATAAGCCATCCAGGAGCAAAAGGATAAGGCTTCACGGGAGGATTTAGAATGCGAGAAACCAAGATATCTTCTAGAGGGAAAGCGCGCTTACCTTCGCGAAGTTCCCTTAACCTCAGCGTGCGCTTTAAAGCAGGCCCACCCGTGAACTCGGCGATTGTATATGACCTACCATCTGCTGGGGAGGGTAAGATGATCTCATCCTGATCGGAGTACCCAGTCTCTTCAGAGCCCTCATTATTAGGCTGTTCGGACTCACTACTTTCTTCAGACGAAGAACTACTGGAGGAGCTGCTAGACATGGCGAGTGTATGGGTGCGTCTGGAAGAAGGGAAAAAGGAGAAGTATTAAGGGGGAAATGAATTGACAACTCTATATATAGAGAGCTCTAAGAATTGAACGTGGCAGTTATGCACTGAGAATGGTAACCGATCAGAAACTGAAAAGAAAAGAGATTTTACACGATGGGGAGTTAAAATGTCTCCCCGATCATAGACTCAACAAAACGAAAAGACCCACCAGTGTAAACATGTCATGAAGGGAGGCGCCCAAAAGAGATTCTTTGACTATTGGATCATTTGATAATTGATCCTATAGTCACGGGACTAATGTTGATACATGAAAAAATATCCCTTAACGGGCTTGGGGTGCCCCTAAGAATAAGAGATATTTTGAGGTAAATAATAGGGACTTGGGGACTAAGCCCAAGCCCAAGTAAACAATATCCATAATAGAAAGGACGAAGAAGGAATTAATCAAGAAGAAGGAGGTCATGATTAAGGAAATGGCATTAAGAGTAAATAAGAGGGGTTAGGACATGTATCATGATGTAACAAAAAGAGGGGCTTTTAGGAAAGCCTATAAAAGAAAGTACAAGGTACAATTGAAAGCTAACTCTCTCTCTTACCATTCTTGGAATTATGAGGTCATTTAGTGTGGCTAGGACGGGTAGAACCTAAACACGAATTCACCCCTCAACAATATACATTCCCGAACTATATCATATTACTTTTTTGTGGTTGTTATTGACTTTGTACTATTTCTCGTAGGTCCAATGTGAACCAATACCAATGGATGATCAACCTTCTCTTGTTGATATTGTACGAAGATACATCCCATGACTACATGAATGACTTGGTAGGTTAACAAAAATTTTATATGTAGTTTTATATTTCAAAATATGTTTATATTTTGTTAATCTGGATATTCGAAGGTCCTACTGAGGCAAAGAGTTGGGCTAGAGAACATGCAAAAAATCACATGTGTGTATTAGTTTTGAATGGAAAAGAGAGCGATACTCGCTTTCAAATGGCTTGTGAGAGAAGCTGTAACCCGAAATTAGTCACAAGAAGAAGGTTATGCGTATAAAGGAAATACCGGGAGGAAGAACACAACTTGCTCAAAGAAAACTAATTTTCCGTTCAAGTTAGTATTTAATAAAATCAAAAAACATGAATGGATGGGTTCAATATAAGGTTGCGGAAGGTCATCATAACCACCCTCGTCTGGAACATCTTGAAGGACATTACATGGCCACAAAGCTAACTCCTCAAGAAATGGACAAAGTAGCTAAAATGAGTAGAATTGGAATTTCACCACTTAATATTATCCTTATACTAAAGGAGGATAACCACTCATCTTTGTCCACCATTTACAATGCAATTGAGACAATTAAAAAGAAGGAATGGAGAAATAGACAAATGATGCAATAATTGTTATATTTGGCCAAAGAAAAATCTTGCCTGCAGTTCAAAAGGATGTAGGTGAGAATGGAGAAATAACACAACTCTTCATTGCGTATCCGCGTGTGTTCAATTGTCTCAATGCTTTCATGAAGTTCTTATAATGGATTGCACTTACAAGACTAACTAGTATGAGATGTCATTGTTGAATATTATTGGGCGTACGACGACGAACTCACTGTTTACTGTGGCGTTTTGTTTTTTATGGGACGAGCAAGAACAAGTTACATTAATTCGAGTGCTACAACAATTGAGAGCAATCTTTTGAGGTGATAATATTCTCTGGGTTATAGTGGCCGACAATGAAGTTGCATTGATGAATGCAACAAAGGAAGTGTTAGCCTTAGCACATAATATGTTTACTTATTAAAACCTTGAAAAATAAAATTAATTTATGGGTAAAAGTGTTAGATGAAAGCATAAAACTCAACGAATGGTGTAGCATCTTATACGATGTATTAAAAAATGAGGAGATTCCTTATATTTCCAACTTGTTGTTGCTAAAACTTTTATTCTTCCAGTTGTAATAATAAAAAGAGAAATGATCCTCTTTAGGTTTTATAAGGAACAAATTCGTCGATTGATTAGGTAAATTAGTATCTAACAGTTCCGGCTTCCATTCAAAAGGTGGCATGGAAAATGTATCTTATGTCTTATAATAATTACTAAAAGTAGATTGTACGTAGAAATTTTATCTTGAAAACCATCATGTAATATGTACACTCCATCGAAAAATAGTTATTCTTACTCCAATAAATAGTCCCTGGATTGAGATAGCGTATCTTCAAAGCTAAAACAGCTAAATGGTCGTCGACTTCTATCAGATGAGTCTGATACGGGCAGATAACATCCTGGATAATGACATTAGGAAGTGAGATTACTATGAACCTTTTGTTATTTAAGTTTACTTCGATAACACGTGGAGGGGCCTTATAAACATCAAAGTGAAACCAATATATGGAACCATTTGCATGAACATAATTGCCACCGAGATCATTGGAGGTCAATTATGTGGCATTATCAATCATTCTCCATTGATTGAGTTGTTTTCCAACAGTTACAACTTCGCAGACAAAGTAGCTAAGCCTTATAATCCACAGAGCAAGCACTTTGTGCTCTTTGTTGGAAGGATCATATCCAAATCATTTACTCCATAATGATAATAACTTACATGTTCATATATTTGTTTTGATTTAATAATGGATTTGATCCAAGGGGTTGATTCACCGATGCTCGGATTTCTCACGCAAACACTCATATTCCATTTATCTAACAAATAAATGAAACCATTAACTGGATGCAACATTAATATACCGCGTGGATCAACAAGAATTTCCCTTTGAAAGTTTGAACTTTATTCTCGGACATTAACATGGTAGTGATAGATCTGCTAATAGAATACTTTCCTACTTCCTGATGAGAATGAATGTTGTTGGTTTCAATTCGAATAACTATAAATTAATGAAGTATGAATCTTTTTCAATTAAAAATTGTCAAGGTTTACCTACAAATTTGAACCTCATCAGTGATTTCACCAGGAGTCTGCTTAGTATCTCACAAAGTATAAAAGCATCACTAGTGAAAGGATGAAAAGTGCTGCTACTGCTACCGCTACTAATATAGTAGTGCAGAACTAAATAGAAGAATGCAATAAGGATATTGCAGAGATGAGAAAAGATTAAAAGATTTCGAGAGAAGATTGAAATAAGTTAAGATTGCAGAGATGGAAGAACTAGTATTAAGACGAGATATTTAGCTTAAGCTTCAATGATCATAAAATAATAATGTGTCTAAACTTGAAACATGATCAAACTTAAATAGGCATTAGATAACCGACTTAACAAACTAAATAAAGAAAGAAGAGGTTAACTAAAAATAGAACTCTAAGAAAAACTAATTTAAGAAAAGAATCTCTTAGGCTTGATCTGCAAGTAAGTGTGTATGTTGTACGGCATCATTCCCCCCTTCTTGAATGCAGCTCATCCCTGAGATGTCTGGAAGTAACAAAATTTCATTGTCACCATAGAAAGTGAAAATTTCTTGAACATTGAACACATTGGAAATGTTCCAATCAGCAGGCAGATCTATGACATATGCATTGTCATTGATACGCTTCAAAATTTGAAAGGGACCATATTTTTTCATCTTGGTTTTGTTATAAGTACCAACTGGAAATCTCTCATTTCTTAAATGAATCAAAACCAATTATCCTTCCTTAAAAACTTTAAGACATTTGTGTTTATCTGCAGCATCCTTATACTTAGCATTGGATTCCTTAAGTTTGTTTCTGAACTCTTGATGAAGTTTAGAAGCTTGTTCCACCATAGAATCAGCTTTGGTATTGGATTTCTAAAGTTTAGGAAGCACTACGAGGTCCAATACATGATTAGGAACTTTAGAATATACAATTTCAAATGGAGTGTTACCAGTTGATCGATTCACAAACGTGTTGAAAGCAAACTACATATGTGGTAAAAGTAAATCCCATTATTTGTGATTGTCCATGCACTTCGCTCTTATTAAATTTCCCAAGGATCTATTGACTACTTTTGTCTGGCCATCGGTCGGGGATGAGAAGTAGTACTAAACTGTAATATTGTTCCAAGGCACATCCATAAAGACTTCCAAAAATAACTCAAAAACTTCGTATCTCGATCGAAGTTATTGATTTTGGCACTCCATGTAGGCGAACTACCTCTCTAAAGAATAAAGAAGCTACATTAGATGCATCAGTAGACTTTTTCCAAGCAATAAAATGCACCATTTTTGAGTAACGATCAACGACCACCATGATAACCTTTAACAGTTCTAGGTAATCCCAAAATAAAGTCTATACTAACATCGACCCAAGGTGCATCGGGTACTAGTAATGGAGTGTATAAACCATTATTTTGAATCGTACCTCTAGATTTCTGACAAACCATGCATTTGAACACATATTTCTGTACATCACGCTTGAGTGAAGGCCAAAAATATCTTTCTTCAACAAGAGAAATAGTTTTATCACGACCAAAATGACCACCAAGTCCACTACCGTGCAATTCTCTAATAAGATGAAGACACAAAGAACCCTGAGGAATGCAGAGACGATTCCCTTTAAAAAGAAACCCATCTTGGATGAGAAAATCATCCACATTATGATGTAAAGAGCCACATTGTTCCCATATGAGCTTAAAATCTTCATCTTCAGCGTATATATCTTTAATGTAGTCAAAAGCAAAACTATCATTACGAATAGTAGCAAGAAGATGACCTCTCATACTTAAAGCATCAACAACTAGGTTAGTCTTACCACTCTTATGTTTCACAGAAAAAGTATATTTGTTGATAGCAGACAACCAACGATCATGCATTCTATTAATCTTGGCAGAAGTTAATAAGAACTTCAAAGCATGGTTGTCAGTATTGACAATAAATTCTCTATGAATCAAATAAACATGACATTGTTTCAAAGCCTGAACAAGAGAAAGTAACTCGAGTTCATAAGTAGACCATTTCTTTTGAGTTTCTGAATTCTTTTAACTATGAAAAGCAACAGGATGGCCTTCTTGGGAGAGTACAACACCAATGCCAATGATTGAAGCATCACAATCTCTCTCAAACGGTTAAGAAAAGTCAGGCATAACTAAAACCGGAGAACATAACCTTTGCTTTAGAGTATGAAAACTTTTATCAGCTGCTTCTGTCCAAGCAAACTTCTCATGTTTGAGACACTCAGTTATATTAGCTGCAATAGAACTAAAATTTCGAATGAATCGTCTATAGAATGAAGGCAATCCATGAAAACTCTGAACATCTTTAATTGAAGTAGGAACATGCCAATCTCGAATAACCTTAATCTTTGAAGGATCAACATAAATACCTTTATCAGAGACTACATATCCTAAAAAGGTAACCTCATAAGACACCAAGGTACATTTCTTCATATTTACAAACAAGGTATTATCGTGCAACACCTTAAATATCTTGGACCGATGAATGGAATGTTCCTTCTCACTACGACTGAAAATCAAAATGTCATCAAAATAAACAATAGGAAATTGACCAAGAAAAGGTTGTAAGACCTGATTCATAAGGCGCATAAAAGTACTTGGAGCATTAGATAATCCGAAAGGCATGACAAGCCATTCATACAACCCTTCACGTGTTTTGAAAGCAGTCTTCCATTCATCCCCTTCTCTAATACGAATTTGATGATATCCACTTCTTAAATCAAGCTTGGAAAATATGATAGATCCAACCAATAAATCAATCATATCATCAATATGAGGAATAGGAAATCGATAAGGAATTGTGATTCTATTCAAACCTCTACAGTCGATGCACATTCTCCAACCATTGTCCTTTTTGGGTACTAAAAATGATGGACAAGCACAAGGACTGTTGCTTGGTCTAATCAATCCTTTAGCTAGCAAATCATTCACCTGTCCTTGTAAGATTTTATGTTCACTTGGACTCAAATGATAGTGTGCTTCATTTGGAAGTGATGCTCCAGGTTTTAAATCAATGAAGTGTTGAATATCCCTTAAAGGAGGTAATGTGACAGGCAATTCATCGGGAAATAAAGTATGAAATTGAGATAATAATGGTTGTACCTTGTCTGGAATATCAATCATATGTTTAGTTTCCTCATGAGAACTCAAAGTGTGAGTCTTACTGCAAAGAGCGAGCAATAGTAGCTACTAAAGTGCTAGTCTTCTCGTTACAAGTGGATTGAGTAGAAGAAGATTGTGAAGGACACAACCTTTTTAACTTTCCTTGATGATGAACAGTATAAGTGTTAGCAAAACAGTTATGTACTGCCCAAATTTCATATTGCCATGGGCGTCCAAGCAAAAGATGAGAAGCATACATATCAATAACATCGGACAACACTGAATCTTCATATCCGGGGAAAGAAAAATCAACAACACACTGATGAGAAATTTGTTGAGAAGAAGACCCATTAACCCAACCAACTGTGTATGGTTGGGATGTGGAGTAAGAGGTAAACCAAGTTTGTGAACTACATGGGCAACAATAAAATTTTCCACGCTGCCACTATCAATTATTAAATCACATACCTTCCCTCCAATGGTGCATTTAGCTCGAAAAATATTATGTCTTTGAGAAAGACAAGGTTGACTTAGTAAGAGCGGACGAATAATTCCTACCAAATGTTCACCATAAGAATCATGGATGTCAGTAGGTTCTCCTGAATCGTATGAATCCTCCAAATCTTCATTATCTCGTGAATCATCATGGTTTGTAGAATCCCCAATAAAACCATTAAATCTATGGAATTCAGCAGAAGTTTGACCAAGTTGTTGGCATCTATTACATTTTCCCCCTCGAAACTTAGAATATAGATTTGATGATTTAGTAATAGGACGAAATTATTGTGGAGGACAATTAGAAAAGCGAATTTGAGTAGGTTTAGTGTGATTCTGCTGAATAGATGTACTCTCAATGGGTGCAGGAAGAAGAGGTGAAGTATTTGCAGGTAAAGGGGTTTGTGAATATGTAAAATTGATGGAGGTTTGTTGTTGCCGTGGAGGGGGAGTTGTATACTCCTCCGGATAACTATAACTTGGAGAAGAAACATAGTACGGATCTTGGTAGTTACGACTCGAGAATTTTTTTATTGTAACGAGGCTGACGAGGTTGAGGGGCTTTAGAAGAACGAGAAAGACGTTTCTCAATCTTGATAGCCTATTGAATAACTTCAACCATAGTCAAAGCATACTGAGTCATATTGTATTGAATCAATCTATTCAAACCCTCAATAAAACACGCTACCAATTGCTCCTCAAATTCTTGAATTTGATTACGAGCAACTAAACTATAAAACTCAGCAACATATTCTTCAATAGAACGAGCTCCCTGCTGACAGTTCTGCAGCTTAACAAAGAGTTGTTGTCTGAAATCCCGAGGTAAAAAATTTATCTCTTATCACCTTGCGCATACGTGTCCAAGTACGTACTGGAGGTTTATGATAGTTAACTCTATCTTCACAAATCTTTTCCCACTAAGCAGCAGTTCCGCCTTTGAGTTTATAAGCCACTAGTTTAACCTTTATATCATCTGGTATATCCATAAACTCAAAGAAAGCTTCAACTTCGTAAAGCCAATCCAGTAACTCTTCTATTTTGAAACTTCCATTAAAAGTAGGAATGTCTGCCTTCAACTTGTATTCTGGCAAGGAACCATATGGTGTATGTCCATAGTGAATACGTCTATCTTCAGTCTAGCGTTTGTGTTGATCATCTTCCGTATCGTCTTCATCATCATTGTCATCGTGTAAAACCAGATGTTGTTTTTTTGGATTGAGAGCATATACTTCATGTTTTTTTGGTTTATACCCAGGTATACCAGTAGTATAAACAACACCATGAGGTTTAGATGTTGATTCTCCTGGTTTGACAGAGGACTCTATTTCTTTTGAAGAAGGCTCAACAATCTACTTTGGTTTGATGCGTAGAAACTCCATAGTCGAAGCTAATTGGGCAGGCATGTATTCCAATTTAGCTAGTCTGTCATTGAAGTCTTTTTGCAAAGTTTCAACATCAGAAGATAACTTTACAATCTTGGACTCAGTAGTATCATCCATGAACAAAAGTAGGGTTCTGAGATTTTTTTTTGTTTTTTGTTTATTGATTTAGGTTTGCGGAAGCGAAAACATGATCTAAGAAAAGATAAAAATCTGTTCTCTTTGTCGAATGATACCAACTAGTGCAGAACTAAATAGAAGAATGCAATAAGGATATTGCAGAGATGAGAAAAGATTAAAAGACTTCGAGAGAAGATTGAAATAAGTTAAGATTGCAGAGATGGAAGAACTAGTATTAAGACGGGATATTTAACTTAAGCTTTAATGATCATAAAATAATAATGTGTCTAAACTTGAAACATGACTCAAACTTAAATAGGCATTAGATAGTTGAATTAACAAACTAAATAAAGAAAGAAGAGTCTAACTAAAAATAGAACTCTAAGAAAAACTAATTTAAGAAAATAATCGCTTAGGCTTGATCTGCAAGTAAGTGTGTATGTTGTACGTCATCATATAGTCATCTAATTATGAAACATAATTACCATGATGATATACCAATGACGCGTCTAAATTTTCTCTTGGCATGTATGTGGTTTCCTTATCAGCACCCTGAAATGGCCTTCCATGTCAGAGGGAATTTTCTTGTTCTTGTGGTGTTTGTTTATTAGTACAACAAACCAAGTTTTTATAATTTTAATTTTTTCGATCTCCTTATATAGTAACTCTTAAAACAAGCTTAAACTTGAACAGAAAAAAATAACTTATATGTTTAATTATTAAAACCTTGAAAAAGCGAATTAATTTACGGGTAAAAGTGTTTGGTGGAAGCATAAAACTCATAGAATGGCGTAAAATACTCATAATGTTGTAGGTCCTACACCCCATGGGTGTGCGGACCAACTAGATATCTAGGGTTTCCCTTTCACATGTATATAAAGGATTGTGTTCCATGTAACCTGGTGATGCTAATCAATAGAAACTTTCCTCTGTCTCTTTATCTTCTCTATATTTCCACTGCAAAAACGTTATCATGCGGGAAGTCGTATGCATGAGTTATATAGGATCGATTGATTTTTTCTCTTTTTCCACATGGATGATTTCCATCAACGCTTGGAATCAAATAAGCTAAGTTGGATTTTTTTTTCTTTTCACTTGTTTTTGATTTTGGCATATACATTCGGTATATTAAATCAATGACGAAAATTGATTTATTTTGGAATTAGGGATTATTTTGATTGATCGTTTGTAATCGGGAATTATTTTGATTTAATTATTTTTTTGGTACTTGTTCATGACTTAAGCTCAAAGATTCTAAGGTATGGGTTTCTTGTCTCACAAGCGTGTAGACAATTTCTTTCATTGAGTATTTATATAAGTTACTGAAGAAGGATTCAAAACCTAATCTAAGCGATAGAACGAGTTTACGAGGAAGTTACAAGACTTGATACAATAACTAAGAATACATACGACTCGGATTACAGTAGACTTGGACTACTTAGAGTACAACAGACTTGGACTATACACCTAAAGACTTGGACTGCAGGTGCAGCTCGTGTCATTACAGATGCTGGCCTAACATACGACTTATATACACGTCTAATACCCCCCCTCAAGTTGGAGCATGGGGAGAGTCTGGACAAATGCCCAACTTGCTTGCAAGACGTCGAAAATGATCCACTCCAAGTGGCTTGGTAAAAAGATTCTTCAACTGTGACGCAGACGGAATATGCATGGGTTTAATAAGACCGAGAGAAGTTTTTCACGGACAAAGTAACAATCGATTTCGATGTGTTTTGTTCGTTCATGAAAAAATGGATTTTCAGAGAACAAATAGTGTAACCATTGTAGTTCAGATGTGAGCTTGGTGAGAGCGCGATATTCTGCTTCAGCAGAAGATTGTGATACAGTTGGTTGTTTCTTGGATTTCCAAGAAATAGGACTATTTCCCAACATAGTAAAATACCCTGTGGTAGATCGACGAGTAGTGGGACATCTTGCCCAATCAGAATCAGTATATTGTGTAAGAGATAAAGTACTAGTGGCAGAAAGGAAGATGCCATGACTAACAGTACCTTTAAGATAACGAACTACACGATGAGCAGCATCCAAGTGACCAGAACATGGTTGATGCATAAATTGACTCAAGTAATTGACAGAATAAGTAATATCAGGATGAGTTACTTGAAGATAAAGAAGTCGACCGATTAGGCGACGATAAATACTAGGATCAGGTAGAGGGTCAAACGAAGATGGAAGCAGTTTTAGATGTTGTTCCATTGGAGAGGGAGCAACCTTGGCACCTAAGAGACCAGAATTATTAACACTGCCAAGTATATATTTGCGTTGGTATAGAAAAATACCTTTGGGAGATCTAGATACTTCAATGCCTAAGAAATATTAAAGACAACCAAGATTTTTAGAGAAAAATTGAGATTCTAGGGTACGTTTGAGATCTGTATAGCAGAATCATTGTTACATGTGATAATAATATCGTCAACATAAACTAAAACATAAATAGAGACTGACTCAGTGAAAAGTGAAAAGGGAATAGTCAAGACGAGATTTAATAAAGCTTTGCATTAAGTAAGGTAGTAGAAAATTTAGCAAACCATTGGCGAGAGGCTTGCTTAAGTCCATATATGGACTTGTTGAGTTTATAAACGCGATTATCTCCCTTTTTCTGGAATCCAGGAGGAAGTTTCATATAAATATCTTCAACAAGATCATCTTGGAGAAAGGCGTTATTAACATCAAGTTGATGAAGAGTCCAATTATGAATGGAAACTATAGATAATAAAACACGAACAGTAACTAGTTTAGCAACAGGAGCAAAGGTGTCATGATAATCAATACCTTCCTGTTGTGTGTAACCTTTAGCCACGAGACGTGCTTTGTAGCGTTCAATTGTACCATCTGGGCGATATTTAATTTTAAATACCCATTTGCAGCCAACGGCAGTCTTGCCAGGTGCGAGAGTAGTGAGTGAAAGTATCGTTGTTCTTAAGTGAAGTATGCTCTTTTACGATGGCATCTTTCCAAACTGGATTTTTAATTGCTTAGTAAATGTCGAGGTTCATCATTAGTAATGACGAGATGAAAGGAATGCACGATCTTTGTGGAGTAAATTGATCAAATGAAATAAAATTTGTAAGAGTATATGGAGATTGAGATGTACACTGTTTGGCCGAACAAATATAATCTTTCAAGTGGTTTGGCCGGTGATGTTCTCGAGTTGATCTGCGCAAAGGAGCATCAGGTGTAGGATCAGTAGAAATCAAAGAAGGAGCAGTACTGGAATCGCCAGGAGACAAGGGCAAAGAGGATGCAGTACTGGAGTCAGGTGCAGCAACAACATCTGACAATACAGGCCGTGTGGATTGAGAGGAGCTGACATGTGGAGAATGTGGCGAATGGTCAGCTGCTGGTAAGGAAGCAACATGCGTGACTGTTGGAAACTACGAAGAGCAAATAGGAGGGTCATCAAAATAAATGTCCTCTCGAAGACGTTGGTTTAAAAAAATCAGAAGTGGAAATGTGAGCATCTTTAAAAGGAAAGACATGCTCATGAAAGACGACATCACGAGAAATATATGTGGATTTTGTATCCAAATCCAATATGATAAAACCTTTATGATTATATGGGTAGCCAAGAAACACACCCGGTTTAGCACGAGGATCAAATTTTTTTCGAATGTTAGTATTTCGAGCATAGCAGAGACAACCAAAAACTCGAAGATTACGATAATTAGGAGAAGTACCTAACAGTGCCTCATGAGGAGATCGTTTTGAAAGAACCGTAGTTGGCATCTTATTAATAAGATATGTTGCCGTAAGAATGCATTCACCCCAAAGTAGGATATTGGCAAATTAGCTTGAAAACGAAGAGCTCGTGCCACAGATAGCAAATGTCGATGTTTGCGTTCGACTATGCCATTTTGCTGTGGAGTATGAACACAGCTACGTTGATGATGGATTCCACTATCATTAATCCAAGACTGAAATTCAGTAGACAAGAATTCAGACCCATTATCGGATTGAATACGCTATAATACTGGTAAATAAGGTAGAGAGTTACCTGTAGAGATTGTATGTAGTTTCTGAGAGTATTGAGTAATAACATGGCGAGAAAAAAACTTGATAAACTTGCAAGTTTCTCCCTTGGTGTGCATAAGATACACCCAAGTACAGCGAGAAAAATCGTCAACAATGGTAAGAAAATACTTTGCACCATTAAGAGATGGAGTGAAAAAGGGACCCCATATGTCACAATGTATGAGTTCAAAACATCTTGTTGAAGAAATGCTATTTTTATTAAATGATAAACGAGTCTGTTTATCCATCGGGCATGCATCGAGGAAATTGAAAAATTAGACTTAATATAGTCATGCGAATTACATAAAAATTTAAAGCGTTCTAAACTAGGATGGCCAAGACGACAGTGCCAAATGTCGAATGACGTTTTATTGAAAAAAACTTTGTGCGATGTTGTCGGAGATGTAGAGACTCGGAGATGATATAGTCCCTCATGAAGTTCACCCTGACCAATCACTTTGTTCGTGAACAGGTCCTGAAAGATAAAAGAATTGTGAGTTAGAAGTACAACACAATTCAATGCTCGAGTCAACTAACTTACAGACAGGAGATTAAACTTGAAGTTCGGAATATGATGAACATTTGATAACTTTAGAGTTGGTGAGAAAAATACTTCACCAATATGTTTGACGGTTGAGTATGTACCATCAGGAAGTTGCATTTGAATTAAGGAAGTAACAGGTGAATAAGAAGTGAAATACAATAAGGGATTACAAATATGGTGAGTAGCACCACTATCAACAAACCATGGTTCAAAAAAAACAAGGTGTTGAATAATTTACCAGCAAAGTTAACACGCGGTTCCATTGTCACATCTTCAGATGGTGGATTGATCAAAGCAAGAAGTCGAGTCTTGTTGTTGAAAATAGGAACAACAGGCTGCTGAGCAAAGTGAGAGTCCTGGGAAATGGCAGTAGTGTTTGCAGCAACTGCAGGTGATGCAGAAGATGACGGAAAGCCATGTAAGCGGTAGCATTTGTCACGTACATGACCGTGACGGTTGCAGTAATCACAGTGTGGTCTAGGTCGCTTGTTATGGCTGGTAGATGCACGAGCAGCTGGTGGAGCTTGACGATTGACATTGAGAGCAGCAGACTCAATGGCTGGAAGCGGACTGACAATGATATGCTGTTGTTCTTCTTCCTGATGCACCATGTTGAAGATGCGCAGAGCAGTGGGAAAGGGATCCATCAATAGGATCTGACTTCGGAGATTGGAAAAACGGTCATGTAAGCCCTGGAGAAACTCCATAACTCTGTTACGCTCGAGTCGTTCAAGAAGCGACTTTCCAGCACCACAAATACAAACTTCAGTGGCAGCCACCAGAGAATCGTATTGGTCCCATAAAGTTTTTATTTTCGTGTAATACAGAGAAACAGACATTGATTCTTGCCTAATAACATGACTATAGAAGATTTGAGGCGAAACAAAATAGGTGCATTAGATATGCGAGAATATCACTTGGAGATCCTTCCATATTGCGTGAGAAGAAGGAGCATATAAGCGACTAGCCACGATGTCTGGTTGGCAGGAATTAAGGAGCCAGCTGCCGACAAGATCGTCGCATCTCTTCCAGCATTGATACTGCAATTCATCTTTTGGAGGAGGGAGAGACCCATCAACAAACCCGAGCTTTCCTTTGGCATTTAGGGCTTTAGTAATCCATCGAACCCAGGAGCCATAATTATCTCCTTGCAATAAATGGGAGAAGAGAACTGTGGCCGGATTATCACTGGGATGAATAACGTAGGGATCTAGGGTACGAAGATTTCTGAAGATGAATTGGTGAGTTTCCGTGTTAAGATGATTTGGGCTGGAAGGAGGAGTTTGATCAGCAGATTCCACCATTGTGAGAAACAGAGGTTTGAATAAGCGGAAAAGATTGAAATAGGTCCTAGGATGGATCAATCTGATACCATCAAAGATTCTAAGGTATGGGTTTCTTGTCTCACAACTGTGTAGACAATTTCTTTCATTGAGTATTTATATAAGTTCTGAGAAGAAGGATTCAAAACCTAATCTAAGCGATAGAAAGAGTTTACAGGGAAGTTACAAGACTTGATACAATAACTGAGAATACATACGACTCGGATTACAGCAGACTTGGACTACTTAGAGTACAACATACTTGGACTATACACCTAAAGACTTGGACTGCAGGTGCAGCTCGTGTCATCACAGCTGCTGGGCTAAAATACGACTTATATACACGTCTAATATAAGCATAATCAGGATACTAATCATAATCAGGAATTAATTTGAATAATTAATCTTACTATTCGTTTGTAATTTGTGGGAACTTTGATTAATCCTTAATCTTTATTAATCTTATTGTTAATCACCGTCTTTTGTATACTCGTGCTTATGCTGTGAACCAAAACCAGGGGAATCTCTGATCTGAAAGCTTAATGAAAAGCGTTTGTTCACTTTCCCGTGGAGAAAGTAAATCTGGTGGAAAGAGTTTCCAATCCGACCCAGCCAGTTCGGTTCCAACCCAACCCAGCCAGTTGTTTCGGCTCGGCTCCTTTGTTCCAGCTCGGTTTTGGGACGTGCGCGGCTAAAGTTGTTCTGGTTCTGTCTGTGTACGGCGAGAACCAAAGCTTGAGGTATGTAACTAATGGAAAATCTATTGGGATTATTTATTTATTTTTGGAACATTCTTTTGTCTTAAATAAGTCCATATTATAAAGGGTCAATTTCAATCTTGAATATGATATTGGTTATAGTTGAATGATGTTTTTTTTTTTTTGTTCAATTGGTTGTACCAACTCGATTCCAATGTATTTATTTGGGTTTAAAAGTACTTGGACCATTATTGCGTACTTGATATTGTCTCCCCAAATTTGAATGTTCCGTGGGATGTAATCCACTTGCTCGACTATTAAAGAGTCGGTAGTTTCAAAAGATACACTGCAAATAAAATCACATGTATTCCAAAAAAAATTGTGGAGAAACTCACAAATTTATTTATTTATTTGAGTCAGAAAATTTCTATTTTTCTTCTTCATCCATGATACTAATGAAATAGTATATGTTGAAGTATGACTACAAGAGAACTATCTTTAGTAATATATTCAACCTAAAGTAAGTGGTGGACATGTGTTTTAAGATTCTCTTGGCTTGTTGAGATAAAGAAATTTCTCAAATTAAGCTAAATGTAGCAATTGAAAATGGAAAGAACCCCGAAGTAATGAGGGTTAGACGTACTGACTCATATAAAGCATGTGATAAGGGACATATGTATCATGAGACAAAGATGTACTTTTGTCTTCGGTAGTAATAACACCAATACACAAATATCAACCGAGTATGGGATCAGCTAAAATGTAATTGTAGCTCCCATCATAAATGAAAGAGGTGGAAATGTACCTGGTCATAGGTATTGGTATGTAAAATGTAATGTGTGTATCATAGTAGCAACCAATTTTCATATCAACTTTAATGGCAACAAGAACTTTGCCGGGCCAATTGACTATCTTATTGAGTTGAACTAGATACAATGTCTGCACTTATGGAATGAAAACACGAGACATAAATTGTCTAAAGCACTTGATATATATTGGGTGACACGTAATATATATATATTCACTCTAAACTACTTGAGTTGAATCCACTTTTATTACGTAATAAGGCCACACCACTTATTAAAACTCTCAAGACCCAAGTTTCTAACTCATAGTTGTTTTTCTTCCACTAGCTTAAGAAAATTTAAACTAGTTGTTGAACTATTTCCTTATAATGTGACTACGAGGATTGGATCATCGAGCGAAGCACTACTCAAATTTTGTTTCCAAGATGGAACAAAGATTAAAATCCACGAAAGCTCTATATGTACCGAGAGCTAATCACCTTGTTAAATTCCAAAGAAACCCATGCAAATGGATATCATGTGGAACCTCACAATGATGAGAATGTAATTGATTTCATCTTTTATAGTCTCTAATATATTTGGAAGGAAATATATTTTTATAGAAACTAATGAGTCAAGTCAACCTAGTGAAATGTAAATCACTATAACATTTGGATTATTGAATCCATATGACTCCGACAATAAAATGTTGGGAATTGACTCATAATGATTTGTACATAGCCATAAACTAACTTTGGTTGTGACATGATGATTGTTTTTAAAGAACGCATACAAACATCACTTTATTTGAGTGAACGAAAACGGGAAAAAGATCGACAGAATGCGAAATAACGACATATCTCTCAATAAGTGTTTTCTAAAGAACTAGATGCACAACTCCCCCCTCCCATTGTGCTTTTAAGTAAGAAAGCATATCACTCATTTCACAAAGTCTTCAGTAAAACAAGATTGAGACCATCCTAAGATGCAAATTGTAAGCAATACATATTACAAGGAAAACGAGGTGAAATTTAGAAAAATATTCATGCAGAATGCGGACCATTAAAGTCACTTATGGCTCTGGTGAATGTTTTGAAATTTTGGACTAGTTATAGTTCCAAAGAAATTTGCGTTTGGAAAACTACTAGCACATATTTTACATGTAAGGGCTCACCACCCCTTGTAAATGCTAGCGAGTATACATCAAAAGGACTTGATGGTTATTGCATGTTTAATAGGATCAATGCAGAGAATCCTGTGCCCCATGGTCTCGCAAAGGCTATCATCAAAGGTTACACATGGTGCCTAAGGCATGGTTATGTGTACAAACCTACCTTTAACTGCTTGGGGAATATGCAATATTAACACATCTTTACTTAATTCGTTTTAGAACCCACTATTAGTCAACCTTTTATGCGTACCACTTGGTAACTGGATATAAGCCTGACAGTCATATTCTTGCGCATTTTTGGTTGCACTATATATGTGCCATTACGAGTCCACATCGTATTGTGATGGGTCACAAAAATGATTAAGTATTTATGTTGGATATTTACTCCCGACAATTATCCGCATTTTAAAACCTTTAGTAGGAGATCTCTTACCGTTAGATTTGTGGGTTGTCATTTTCATGAGACAATCTTCCCGTCGTTAGGGGGAGATAAGAAAAAGTATTTTCTAAGGGAACGACAAGAATTATCGTGGTGTGTTCCCACTGTGTCTCATATTTATTCTTGTATTCCACAAATATAAACCTGAAGTGATAAAGAATAATCGATTTCATAAAGTACATTGATATCAAAAACGTGACAAGATCACACTTACCAGCTGCAAATGTTCCTGGAAGGTTAGAAATCCTCAGTATGGGGTACACCATAGACTAAGGTGTTATAACTACACTTGGTGGAAGTGTAGTTAAGGTCGTGACTCCACAAAGGAAGATGGAGAGACCACCAGGTTCAATCAATACTCACCTAGAAACAAAGTAGATGAGTAAGGTACAACTTAATTTGTATCATTAATGAAATCATCTCATTTGATTGTCTCTGACTATGTCCATGAATCAATGCTTGGAGGACGCTCCAAAGTTTGATGATTCCGGAGAACAATGAACTCTAAAGGATTATGAGAATGCGCATGAGTCTATGGAAAGTTATGCGAGCATATTGATGATTAATTTGATATACACTTGCTTAAGCAAATAAAGCAAGATGAGATCGAACCAAGCTCCTTGTTGCGTAATGTCAATGAAGAGCATATTTGGCCTATACAATCCAGGTAGAACTTGGTTCTTTGACAAATATACAGATATTTGGTGTGGTAGTACTAACCAACCAAGTGTAAAGCCTATGGGACATACATGATTATTTGTCACAAAGCATAATGAGAAGAAAGCAGTCTTAAAGTACAAAGACTTGATAGCCTTTTGTTATCCAAATCAAGTGAAATGCAGCATATGTATGTGGTTGTTACGTATCTCGGAAAGAATCAAGGGATAGAAGATATTTACAAAAGTACTTGATAGCCTTTTGTTATCCAAATCAAGTGACTCTAACCACATGATGCGTTTACAGTTAGATAGAACGCTCACTTATAGATAAAAGCAATCAGGCGGATGTGGTATACCTGTCTAAGTGTCTATTTGATTTGGAGGGGATAGACAAGTAAGTTATATTTCCTTGCGTATTCACAAGCAAGTTACTGATTTGGAATTCTAGCTACCTATGTTGATGTTATAGACATGATGAGTACGCTTGACGTAATAAGAGATCCTACAAGCTACTCTAAATCCAAATTTGAGATGAGAAATCTGGGGAAAGCTCGATCGAAAATTGAGCTTGTGGTATATTATTCCACCCGGTTGCATATGTCTAAAGTTGTCGGAAATTTTACAAGGACATGCATCCCGCTAGCACTCCCATGGTTAGTCGAGGTTCAAATGTAAGTAAATGACCAATTCGTTTAAAGGAAGATGACGAAGATGTGTTGGGAGATGGATTTCTTTATCTAAGTACAATAGACGCATTATTGTACTTAGAATATAATGTACTCGACCAAATGTTACATCCTCGGTGAACTTGTTAGCTAGATATAGCTCTAGTCGCTTAACGCACCGTCATTGGAATGGTATAATGAACGTAATCATATACTTAAAGGTAACCATTGACATGAGTTTGTTTTATCCCTGCAAAGACATAAAAAGGAATGTTAATGAAAGTGCAATCCAAAAGTTGTTAATCATGAAGGAACAATAATCTCTTCTCCAACGAAAGTAATCAGGGGGAGATATGGTAGATTATTTTCTAGGTCATTACCGATATTCAGTTTCGAAAAGTACACGTCTAAAGGAACTGTCTGGAACAACTCTGAAAGTAATCAGGGGGGAGATGCCGACATTAGGGGGAGGATCCAAGGATATGATGTCGACATATTTTACTTCGAAATTGAAGCCGTGTTGTACTCTTTTTCCCTTTGATCGAGAATAATTTTTCCCAAAGGGTTTTGTTACTCGACAAGGTTTTTAGCGAGACAACACTTAAAACATCAAGTATGTTGAACGTTGAAGACATAAAGAGCGCATTCATATTGCGAAAATATCTCGAATCAAAAAAGTGAAACACAATAGTTTGTTAAGCAACACAACTTCGAGAATCAACAACATGGTCTTATAAACATTCAAGTCACCAAAGTAAAGTGTGATAAACTCCTTTTTACTGCATTAGACTAATGAAAATTGTCTGACATCGGGGGAACATATAATGGTGTGTTAAACTCTTTTCCTTCACCGAAGTAACTTTTTCCCACAGGGTTTTGTTACTCGACAAGATTTTTAATGAGATAACAACAAACACCGGAATGTAATTTCCTAGCTAAGGCTATTGTCTTTCCCACGAGGGTTTTACGCCTTAAGAGTTGTGAAACAACTAGTCAACTTCAACAGAGCAAAGTGATCATTTGCAATGGATTACCTTTACTTTCATCTGTCACGTTGTACTCTTTTCCCTTCGTCAAGGTTTTATCCCACTGGGTTTTCCTTGTCAAGATTTTAATGAGGCAACATATTCGAGTCCAACTATTTTCTAAGTTTTCTTAATAGTGTACTCCTTTTCTTTAGTTCAGGTTTTGTCCCTCTGGATTTTCCTGACAAAGTTTTAACGAGGCAATTAACTTAGACTAGTCGGTCCTTGAAGATCGTATTGCATGTGATGAACTACATGTAAAGTACGATACAACATGTCAAGTACTACATGTGAAGGATTGTACCAAGGTTTTGTCCCCACCGGGTTTTCCTTGTCAAAGTTTAATAAGGCAATTGATTTCAAAGCACAATAATCATAAAGGAGAGAACTACATTTGAAGACCTACATCGAAGCACTTTATGTGAAGCACTGCATACAAAGTTCTATATTGGACCGCACAAGGGGGGTGTTGTAGGGCCTACAACCCATGGGTGTGCGGCCCAACTAGATATCTAGGGTTTCCCTTTCACATGTATATAAAGGATTTTGTTCCATGTAACCTAATGATGCTAATCAATAGAAACTTTCCTCTGTCTCTTTATCTTCTCTATATTTCCACTGCAAAACATAAGATGTTTTAAAAAACAAGGAGATTTATTCCATTTCCAACTTGTTGTAGCTAAAAATTT
The DNA here is from genome assembly GCA_023531295.1 of Papaver armeniacum. NCBI lineage: Eukaryota > Viridiplantae > Streptophyta > Magnoliopsida > Ranunculales > Papaveraceae > Papaver > Papaver armeniacum. The sequence continues at coordinate 304,460 of JAJJWW010004527.1, forward strand.
TCTTCTTCTACTTATAATAATAAAAAGAGAACTGGTCCTCTTTAGGTTTTATAAGGAACAAATCCGTCCATTGAATAGGTAAAACAATATCGAACGGATCCGGCTTCCAGTCAAAAGATGGCATGAAAAAGGTATCTTTTGTCCGATCATAATTTACTAAAACTCCTAGTACCTTGGATGCTTATAGAAATTGTATCTTAAAAGTAGACCCTGGCTTGATATAACGTATCTTCAAAGTTAAAACAGCTAAAAGACCATCGACTTTATCAACTGAATTTGATACAGGATGATGAAATTAGGAAGTGAGATTACTCTGAACCTTTCACTATTTAAGTTAACCTCGATAATAGGGGACTCATAAACACCAGATTGAAACCAATATATGGAACCATTTGTATGAACATAATTGCCAGCGAGCTCATTGGCGGTCACTTCTGGGGCATCATCAATCCTTCTCCACTGATTGAGTTATTTTCCAACAGTTAAAACTTCGCAGACAAAGTAGCTACGCCTTATGATCCACATAGCAAGCACTTTGTGCTCTTTGTTGGCAGGATCATATCCAAATCCATATACACCACAATTATAGTAGCTTACGTGGTCATCTTTTTCTCCTCATCTTTTTCTTCTGATTTAATAATGGATTTGATTTAAGGGGTTGATTCACCGTTGATCGGATTTCTCACGTAAAGACTCTTATTCCATTTTTATAATGGATAAATCAAACCATTAACCGGATGCAAAATTAATATACTGCGTGGATCAACAACAATTTCCCTTTGAAAGGTTGCTCTTGTTTCTCGGACAATAGCACATGGTAGTGATAAGTCTGTTATGATGAGAATATATGTTGTTATTTTCTGTCGGGATAACTGTAAATGAATGAAGTATGAATCTTTTTCGATTAAAATTTTCTAAGGTTTGCCTACATATTTGAATTTCATAAGTGATTTCACCGGTAGTCCGCTTAGTATCTCACAGAGTACAAAAGCATCACCAGCTACTATTACCGCTACCAATGGCGGTATCTAATCTTGAAACGGGATTACCATGATGATATACCAATGGTGCATCTAATCTTGTTCGTAGTGTATATGTGGTTTCCTTATCAGCAACCAAGATTAAGGTGTACAACTACCAGAAATGGCCTTCTGCATCAGAGGCTATTTTTCTTGTTAGTGTGGTGTTTGTTTATTAGTTTTACAACAAACCAAATTTCTCTAATTTTATTTTCGCAGAGCTCCTTATATAGATAACTCTTAAAACAAGCTTGAACTTGAGATATAAATAAATAACTTACATGTTTACTTATTAAAACCTTTAAAAAGAGAATTAGTTTACGGGTAAAAGTGTTTCGGGGAAAGCATAAAACTCAGCAAATGCCGTAGAATACTTATACGATGTTTTAAAAAACGAGGAGATTCCTTCTATTTCCAACTTGCTGCTGCTAAAAATTTTCTTCTTCCAGTTGTAATAATAAAAAGAGAATTGGTCCTTTTTAGGTTTTATAAGGAACAAATCTGTCCCTTGAATAGGTAGAATAGTATCTAATTGTTCTGGCTTCCAATCAAAAGGTGGCATGGAAAAGGTATCTTCTGTCCAATAATAATTACTAAAACTCCTACTACCTTGGATGCTCGTAGAAATTGTATCTTGACCACTATCATGTAATATGCACATCTTCATTGATGGATTGTTATTCTTGCTCCAATAAGTAGACCCTGGATTGAGGTAGTGTATCTTCAAAGCTAAAACGGCTAAACGGCCATCGACTTCTATCAGCTGAGTCTGATACTTGCAGATAACTTCCTGGATAATGAAATTTGGAAGTGAGATTACTCTGAACCTTTCGCTATTTAAGTTGAACTCGATAATACGTGGAGGGGACTCATAAATATTGGACTGAAACCAATATATGGAACCATTTGTTTGAACATAATTGCCACCGAGCTGTTTAGCGGTCACTTCTGGTGCATCATCAATCCTTCTCCATCGATTGAGGTGCTTGCCAACAGTTAAGACTTCGCAGACAAAATAGCAGCGCCTTATAATCCACATAGCAAGCACTTTGTGCTCTTTGTCGGCAGGATCATATCCAAATCCATATACACCACGACTATTATAATAACTTATAGTGGATTTTATCCAAGGGGTTGATTCACCGGTGCTCGGATTTCTCACGCAGACACTCCTATCCGATTTATCTAATAAACATATCAAACCATTAACCGGAGGCAGCATTAATATACCGCGGGGATCAACATGAACTTCCCTTTGAAAGGTTGCTCTTCCTTCCCGGACATTAAGAGATGGTAGTGATAGATCTGCTAATAGAAGACTTTTCCACATCCTGATGAGAATAGATGTTGTTTTCGATCGGGATAATTGTAGATGAATGAAGTACGAGTCCTTTTCGATTAAAAATTGCCAAGACTTGCATACACATTTGAACCTCATAAGTGATTTCACCGGGAGTCTGCTTAGTATCTCACAAAATATAAAAGCATCACCGGCGAAAGGATGAACACTACTGCTGCTGCTATCACTACCATAACTTACGAGAGGAAACTTTGAAAGAAAATTACCATGATGCGCATCTAATCTTGGTGTGTCTATGGTTTCCTTGCCAGCACCCAGGATTAAGGTATCGCTAATCCTAGCCGTCGTTAATCCGTTCCATAATCCATCCACATACTCCTCCTCCTCCTCCTCATCATCATCATAAAAATCGTATTCATCAAGCAAATTTATATCTGCAACCATAAAATAATTTGGTCAGTGAAACCTTCAAGTTGTTTTGATCATATTAAAAATTTAACAAAACCCTAATTTTAAATAAGTTAAACCAATAGATGCAGATCAGTGATGCAATTACAAGTGATTGAATTACATAAATAATAAAATCTTATGGAATTCAACTAGACTATCCGATGTGATTGAAAGATAAAACTTACATTTGTCGTCGCTGCCATTAAGCTCCTCGTCGTCCCAATCGTCGTCGAACATGTTTCCACCGACAGAGACAAATTCTTAATTAGGAGTTAAAAAACAAGTGCTTGGGGGTATTTCTATTTAGGATAGGTCTGATTGAGCTGAGAAAAGATTAAGGTTGTGTGGTTTTTATATATACAGAATAGGCATGCCAAAATTAGGATATTCCCCGAATTCCAAAAGCAACTTCAATTTTGTTGAGATGAAATACCTTCTCAGACTGAAGAGTAACCAAATTCAGTGATCCTTGAGATGAAAAAAAAAAAAAAAAAAAACTCAAAATTTTGTTGATCCAGTGATTTCAGTCCATGGGATGAAAAAAAAAAAAATCAAAATTTGGAAACCGCTAACATGCAGTTACTTCCTATCCATGTGTTTACTTTGTCTGCATGATTGCCGTTGTTGCCAATTTACTATTAGATGATGATTTCAGTCCGGCTAGATATTGAGCTATCTGTTGCATATACTTTCCCTGGCTCTATCCCGTCTGTAGGCTAATGTTCGTTGATAACAATGGTTGTGCATCTTTGTGGTTTTGCAAGTTAGATGCTTCTGTTAATGCACAAACTGAATTGAAGTTGATTGCTTTACAAAATTCTGTATGCAGGACTGGAGTCACTCTTGGGTCTGCAAATGTGAAGCAGCAGCTGGATGGTTCTGCCACCTAATACAAGTTGGCTAACAAAGCCTGGTCTCTTTCTTAAATGAATGCTGCTCCTCCATCTCTATCACCTCAGGTGACTGACAAAGAAAAACTTAGGTCTGCAACTACAGACAATAAGGTTGTCATTTGGACACCCCATGTCAAATCTCATGTACATTTGAGTTACTCAGTTTCGTCGAAGTGTTGAGATTATTAGTCCCACATTGTTGAAGCGTCTAAGATCCCGCGGTTTATAATCTCTTAGGACCTCTCCACTCATTGTCAATTGGTTTTGAGTTGGATCGTATTCTAACAAGAAGGACAACTCTATATGATTTATTTGGAGCTTTCATTCCACGACTGTTGAGAGTATGAGATCATTAGTGTATGGCATACAACATTGTTGGTATGCCCAGAGAGGAAAGATAGCTTCACACGGGCAGATTCCCAGTCCCACAACATAACAAACCTGTCATCGGATCCAGACCAAGTATGTCTCCTTCAGCATTGAAGCTCACTGTATTTACGCAACCCCTATGCTTTTCCAAGGTCTTGTAGACAGCAAGGATCCTGAAGAAAATAAGACAAGATGGATATAAGAGCTGTTCTTTATTTTTAGTTTGCAACTAGATTGATATGAAGAAGATATAACAAATTGAGGATGGTACATCTTAATCAACAACCAGATCACTTCTACAACCAAGTGCAACATGGAATAAAAGTACAAGTAAAAATAACGACAAGGAAATTCCAACTGGAAAAACAATATTGGTCACAAAAATTAAGTTGTCGGATATGTGCATCCGACTTACATTTGATAAGTTCCCGTCCCTATCCACTCCCACCCCACCCACACACATCCTTTATGGAGAACCTCTGAACCAGAAAAACACCAGTAGGAAGAAGATAATGTTTCTGAATTTCCTCTCAAAATCAAAACCCTAATTTCCAAAACACCCAATAATTTGAAAGCCCCAGTTCACAATCTCAGGGTATTCTTCTTCCATGGTATCTCTACTCTCTAACACTGGTCCAGTTCACTTGACGAAACTCCCTCTCCTCAGCAAAACCTTAATTTCAAATTTCCCTCATTATGACAATCCATTACTCAAATTCCGAGCTCAAAGATCTAAACTTTCAATCAATTCAATTGGAAAAAATGCATTCCAATCAAATCAACAGCAACAACCAAGGACATTATTTCCTGGTGGATTTAAAAGACCTGAGATCAGAATCCCTACTTTGATACTACAATTGAGTACTGAAGATGTTTTGAGAAAAGGGGCAGAAGAAGAAGTACTGAATTTGATTGATATTGCCGTATCTAAATGGGTTGGTATTGTAATTCTTGATGATAGTGAAGGAAATGGTAATGGTGGGAGATTTTATGAAGCAGCTAGGTTACTGAAATCAGTGATTAGAGATAGAGCTTTCCTTCTTATTGCTGAACGTGTTGATATTGCTTCTGCTATTGGTGCTAGTGGTGTTGTTCTTTCTGATCAAGGTCAGTATCTTTAGAATATAGTACTAACTTTTTGTATATTTGAGATTTCATTTTTCTGAATTTGAGTGAATGTTCACTTCTTATTGTAGGTCTACCAGCAATAGTGGCTAGGAATATGATGATGGAATCAAAATCTGACAACACTGTGATACTCCCATTAGTTGGGAGATGTGTAAATACTGCTGATGCTGCTTTAAGTGCTTCTAATTCTGAAGGTGCCGATTTTCTTATATATCGCAATGACAGAGGAATTGATTTCGACTCCGTATTTCAGACTGTCAAAGTGCCAGTATTTGCAACATTTGGGTTGAAAGGGGAGCAATTAAAGCTAGCTGATGCATCAAAGTTATTTCAGTCAGGTGCTGGTGGATTGGTTGTTTCTTTGGATGATCTGAAGCTGCTCAGTGACGATGCATTGAGAAATATGTTTACTCCTGTGAGTAATAAAACTCAGGACGACAGTAGAATTATGGATAGGGTGGAGCAAGGAAAAAATGGAGTCATCCCTTCTATTGACTTGGACGAGAAAGAAGCAGAGTTTATAGAAATGGAGAAAATTGTTTTACAAGATGCAATATCTATAATCCAAAAAGCTGCTCCGCTGGTGATCTTTTAACGCTTTCCATTTGGTAGTTTTTGCTCTTCATCATATATATGTTTAGCAATTAATCGATTGTTTTATTGTTAGTTTGAGCTGAATATGTACATGCTGGTTCTGAGTGGCAGATGGAGGAGGTTTCACTTCTCATTGATGCAGTTTCCCGACTTGATGAGCCGTTTTTGCTGGTTATAGTGGTAATTGTGTGTTGACCTTCAGCAAACTCTGGTTGCACCGGTTATACATTGGGTATTAGCTCTAAATTTCATGTAACTTCTTTTGTAAAATTAACCATAAAGTTGATCTCGAGTAACAGAAATAGATTAGGGATTGAATTTGTTTAGATATTCAGTTAAGAGGCATAGTTACATTACATTCTGGGTTTTGACTACCACTTCAGAAATATCCGACTCCTCATGTCGCAGTTCGAATCTGTTAAGAATATGAAATTATCTATGACTCATGTATGTATAATTGGTTCGCAAAACAATCATGGAAACATCTTAATGATACAAAATATCTAATAGATAACATGGTATGATAATTGTAGTTGCACCATGCAACATAGAACCAGGTTAATATAGGCACGACTCAGTATTGTTAGTATTTATCTTTGCTCTACTGTAGTAACTATGGTTTTGCATGTGATAACGGATTTATGGAGGATCATGTCTTTTCTTCTCTCTCAGTGAAAGTATATCCTCTTCATGTGCGCTTGTTAATATTTTTATCTATTTGTTCTCATTAGGGTGAGTTTAACTCTGGCAAATCAACTGTTATAAACGCTCTTCTCGGAAGAAGATACCTCAAAGAAGGAGTTGTCCCCACAACTAATGAGATCACTTTGCTGTGTTATGCTGAGATGGATACTTTTGAGCATGAACGCTGTGAAAGGCATCCAGATGGCCAATTCATATGCTATCTACCTGCTCCATTTCTGAAAAAGGTTAGCTCATTTTTATTTCGCTTTCACTTCGTTGAAACATATTAGTGCTTATTCACAACATCTCTTCTGTGGTTCATCTATCTGGTACAATTGCTTAACAATCCATATGCAAATATGGTAGCCCTTGAGAAATACCATTTAATCAGTTCTTTTTGTTTTGTTACCTGTTCTACTTGTTATTTTTATCCGTTAGTCTTGGTCATGGAAGCTTCCTCTATGCCATTGTTTATGATTTATCTGTTAACTTTATATTAACAGCAATTGATGGTTTGATAAGGTGCAGTTATCAAAAAGAAAACAAGTTGATAAGGTTTAACATATTATTTATCTATTTATCAGATAAACCTTGTTGATACACCTGGTACAAATGTGATTCTCCAAAGACAACAGCGTCTCACCGAAGAGTTTGTACCCCGGTCGGATTTGGTTGTTTTTGTTATCTCTGCTGACCGACCATTAACTGCAAGCGAGGTATGATGAGCACCATTTGTCAACTTGGCATCATTGCGTCGTGCTACTGTGTGGTGGTGGAAGGAAGCTTTTTATGCCGAAAGTCAGAAATCTGTCTCTAAACAAGCATGCTTTGTTCATTTCAGGTTGCTTTTCTCAGTTATATACAACAATGGAAGAAAAGGGTCGTGTTCATCTTGAATAAGTCTGATCTCTATCAGAGTAACAGTGAGGTTTGACAATGCCTTTGTAGATACATCTGATCTCCTCACTTCATAGCGGAAGTGTTCTTCCTATCAATTTTTTTTTACATTTGGATTTCCTATATACTGCTATTAATTCTTTCTTTTTTCTGTTTTGGATCAGCTTGAGGAAGCCATTGCATTCATTAAAGAGAACATACAGAAGCTGATGAATACAGAACATGTCATATTATATCCTGTGTCTGCACGGTCAGCTATCCAAGCCAAACTCTCTGTGGGTTTGGATGGTGGTAAAATTAATGAGGAATTATTAGGGACAGATACCCGTTGGATGAGCAGTGGTTTTGATGAACTTGAGAAATTCTTGTTTAGCTTTTTGGATAGATCAACAGATGCAGGAAAGGATAGAATGAGGCTTAAGCTCGAGACACCAATTAGAATTGCAGATAGATTGATTATTGCATGTGAAACCCTTGTAATGAAAGAGCGTGAATCTGCAATTCAGGATTTAGCTTCGGTTAATGAAATAGTTGGTAGGGCGAAAGATTATGCAGAGAAGATGGAATACGAGAGTATGTCATGGAAGAGGCAGACTTCGTCACTTGTATGTTCTAACATCATGGATCTTTGAAATTACATATTTTTCCTCCCGCTTACAAATTAATGTAAGGCACAGTGCCCTTTCCAGTCCTATGTTTCTTAGAGAGGATTAATTTGTGTAATTTGCAGATTGAAGCTGCCAGGGCAAGGATTGTGAGGCTTATAGAATCTACTCTTCTACTATCAAATTTTGATCTTGTTGCTTCCTATGTTTTTAAAAGAGAGAAGTTCAACCTAATGCCTGTCAGCTCAAGAGCTCAAAGTGACATCATTGACCCGGCAATTTCAGATGCACAAGTAAGTCACTAGACTCTAATTAGGAATAGATGCTGAAATCCAAAAGTGTCAAATTTTCAAGGATATCTGTGAGTGTATATTCTGTGTGCAGAAATGGTAGCTGGATTTAAAAGCTAATCATGTAGTCACTAGTATTAGATCCCTCAAGTACGAATGAATGTATAAATAAGGTTACATAGTGTTTTGACAAATTAAATTTGAGAAAATAACCTGCTGAGAGTAAAATTTGTTAGGGTGATCTTGGTACGCATGGTTTTGTATGTTATAAGTTTAGTTAGTTATACTTGATCGAGATTATCTTTCACATTCTGATGGATTTTCTTTTCTCGATAATTAGAAGCTTCTTGAGGAATATAAGATGTGGTTGCAATCAAATAGTTCTCGCGAAAGGATGCTGTATAATGAATCTCTTGAGAAGAGATGGCCTTCATCTTTAAACCAGCACGATCAGCCACATTTTGGAACTGATGACTTACAAAAGAGGAAAGACCTCAGCGTGAAACCTCTAGAGAACTTTAGTGCTTCTGCTGCTGCAAAGCTTTTTGACCAAGAAATCCGTGAAGTGGTGAGCTCAATTTTAATCTTTGTTTACTATACCATTAGTCCTTGATTATCTAGATTTGCATGATGAGTCCTCTCAGTGATGTTCGCTTAACTATTTTGATGGGATATCTATTCTTTTAATATCTAGGTATTGGGAACATTTGGAGGACTAGGAGCTGCTGGCCTATCTGCTTCCCTTCTAACTACTGTGCTACCAACCACAATGGAGGACCTTCTTGCTTTAGGCCTTTGTTCTGCTGGCGGGTAACGATTCTTTTCTTGATTTGAAGTTCTTCTTGATTTTTGTTCTGTTTTCTTTCTATAGCTAAAGATTCAAAGTTTCTTCTTGTACCTACTCACGAGGCTTGTTTAACTGATAATTACTGGCTGGCGCTGACATTATGTTGAATACTTAGAAGCACAGAAGAATTTTCCCAGTAGTTTCTGACATTTATTTGAGGTTTCAGTCGAGGCCTTTAGTTGTATAGGTGCAATAAAGTTACTCAATTGCTCGTACAGGTTATATGGTACTGGATTAGTTCCCTGAGACAGATGCAAATTAACTACTCTGTTTTTTCTTTTGCGTAGTCGAGTTTGCCTTGTCTGGCTAGACAATCATGATGCCCCGTGATAATCATCTGAATTCTCTCTCTTGAGTTTTATTTTCTTCACCATTTATAGCTTATTCAACCTTTTAATAGTTTCTTAGCGGTATCAAATTTGCCAACTCGTCGAAAGGAGATGGCAGAAAAGGTGCGGAGGACAGCAGATGCTGTGGCACGTGAACTCGAGGAAGACATCGTAAAGATCTTTTGCAAAATATTGAGGATCTAGATAACTATGCGAAATCCATTAGTAAGCCTTATCAGGATGCAGCACAACAAAGAATAGACAGTTTGTCGAAGACACAGGAAGAGTTGACAGGTATGCAGAAGAAACTGCAAAATCTACAATTCAAAATTCAGAACTTGCATGTATCTTGAACCCATTTTGTTCATTCAGAACTGCTGTAGTGTAAGATCATGTATGTATATGTTAAAGACGCAAATAGGTTTGGGTGTCAAATAGGACCATAATGTTTAGGTGTCAAATAGGACCATAATGTTACGACATGATTTTCAGTTGTATCAATTATGTAACAATATGTGCCAAGCAAAATAAACTTAGTGTATGTATAATAACACCAAATGAAAGTAATAAATTTTGTTTCTAGATGTTCATTGTATTTTGGATGAACTAAAAAAATCTCGTCTAAGGTTCCGCTGCAAGACTGTTTGTCTTGCATCTCTTCTGCCAAGGAAGGAAGCTTCTAAGTATCTTCTTGTTTGTCTTTGTTTATTTGCCAAGTTATACCCTTATTAAGCTAAACTCTAAGAGATTCTTGAGGTTTAAACTTAATCGATACTTATCCTACTTCATTGTCATCCTCTCCATAAATTCTCAAGTTGACAATAAAAGGTTATTATTCTGTTCAGATTGAAAAGAACGGAAAAGAAAACAAATTCCTGCATTCTCATCATTTTTGTTCCTTGTTAACGATTTCGAAGGTATTTTATATTCAGATGCTTTAAAACTACACCTTGTGTAGGTCGAATATGGAAACCTTCAGCGTCGAATGTTGTCATTAGTACATAAATCCGTCAGCATACTTCCTAAATTAATTAAAACATTAGTTTAGAAGAAGTGAGTAGTTATATGCCATTTTTGATACCCTCTCCTTGGAAGCCATTGCTGTAAAGTTCGATACTAGACGGAATGTCTTACTTGCAAAGGTAAACGTTTTATAACTTTTTCGTGGGCTCGATGCATTAGTTTTGTGATTATCGTTTAAACCGGCCATTAGAAGAATGACATGTCTGCATGGTTTACGTAGACTTTGCTTTATATTCTTTTTAAGTAATAATAGAAAAACTTAAAGCACTAACATGGTCAAAAGGTATGATTATTATTAAGAGTGCGCCTGATTACATAAGCTAAGCTATGAAGTGGATTCCCACATATGTCGTCTCCATGAAAAGGAGATGATTAAACAAAACACAAGAATCACAAGTGACTTTCGAGTCTCACTTGAAGCCAAGTTGATGATGAAACTGAGAGAAAAGAAACGCAACACTGAGCTTAGTTTAAGAGTGTATTCTTTTTGAACTTTTCCATGGTTGGCTAGACTTAAAACAAAAGCACGATATATTGTTTTTTGAGTGATGGTTAGGGTTTGGACAAAAGACTAGTAGGGAGGCTAAGCTAAGTACCCATATTCTTCCTATTAGTGTCACACCTAAGCAAAACTTTGCATTTTTACTCGAGGTACAAAAGGATGATTAGTGCAACTTTAACAAAACTTGATCATCCTGTCTCTGCTTGTCAAGATTCTTTCGAGGACCACCATCTTTTTAGCTATCGACCATTTATAGTTAACACAACTTAATGTTACTTGGGGGTCAGGAAGATCAGTACTGAAGTGAAGATCATCTTTCTAGCTGTAATCTGTTGGAACCGTGTGCATGATAACTGGTTGTTGCATTGTTGTTTAATCTTACCCCTAATCGCGACGTAAAGATTCGAGTTTTTCACTTGGTCGTTTTTGGTGACCCTTAATGCTAGTCCATATTTAATTCAATGCCAGTAAAGCAAAGCAAGTTGGTACTACAGGGTGAATCAGTAGTGAACTTAGAAAGCTACACTAAGGTACAGTAAATTAAAGGTTTAAAGATTCTTACTCAAAAAAATTTCCATTAAAATGAAAAGAGATGCAATATTATAACATGCATTGTACAAACATCAACAACAAGTTGGAATTTTATAAATTTTGATGAAAGAACAAGAAGAAGAACCCACTTGTTTTGAACTTGTTTAATAAGGTTTTAACAGTCCTTTAAAGCTGCCAATAATTTCCACACTTAGTAACCTATACTTCTCAAATTGGCATAGAGAACCTAGCTATAGGCTCTAACAGCAAGAACTAGCTAATTTCTAGTACTAGTAGAGAGTGTTTTTGATGCTTTCTTTTGTTTAAACAATTCTATATAAGTATGAAGAAGCTCTGATGCATTTGTTTCTGTACCCATCTTCCATCTCATTATCACATGGCTTTAGTCTTAAGAGCTGGGTAATGTGTGTGTATTTGTACTATGTATACTTTCATCCTTTTTTGTAATTTTTTTTACAGTAGTTTAGCTGTATAGAGCTTGTCCTTCCTTAGTTCATTAAACTAATCCTCCTCATTGTCTTTTAATGGGTTTTGCCGTGCGGTGATGACTATACTCTATAAGCTGTATTTAAAGTTGCTTATTGTTGTTTCATTGATGGAACATGACAGCCGCTAGTTATTGTAAGCAGTTAACCGAGTAGCTTCATTCCATAGGCTAAAATGTAGCAGACAAGCAGAGTATTTTTAGGGTTAGTGGAGGAGGATCATGTCTTTCCTAATCCAGGGGGATAAATGACACTTTAGTGAAAACAACACATATTTTATATGGGCTTCCATGTGGCTTCTATGTTCCTTTGTTACTGTACTATTTTTCTTTTCATCCCTTCATTTCTAGGGTTATCTCCATTTCCCTCCCTTGACTTTTGACTCAAATGATCTAAGTAAAGGTTTAAATAACGGTGTGCCTGTGGGGATTACTATATCCTTCTTTCAAAAATGCCGTTAAATACCAATAATATTAATTTTTCTAGAACTGTTTTCGTACGTTATGATCACTTTTCTAAAATTCGATGCAACATTTTTTTCTTCAAAAAAGTTAATTTGTTTTTACTTATAGACATCAAATAGAGATTTCCGATCATAATTTTATTTTTTTTGATGAAAAAGGTAAGATAGATTAATTAAGCAATGAAGTACAGAAGGTCTACAATTTCATTTTTATGAAAAATATTAGAATTAATGCTTTCTTTTTGCACTCGTTGATACAAGTGCGTTGATCTGTGTTGTAATCTTCTGATCCTTGTTTCTTTAGCTATTGAATCCGTTCTTTGCGTTGTGGTCTCTGCTATAAATTTTACCTTTGCTTGTGGAGGTTTACCTAAAATAGAAATGGTTTCCTCCATAGTGTTCTCTGCTGTCCAAGAAGAGTATGTTCCTTTTTTTGTTGATGTACTCCGCCAGCACTTAAACATCCTGCCACGTTTTCAGTCATAGTAAACTGTTAAGCGGAGATAGTTAACCAAGGGTTGTATCAGAATGCCTTCAAACATTTTCATTTTTCTGCATCTCATTTCAACGGATGCCCACATTCAGAGCTCCCGAGAAAGTCTAAAGAAGCAGCTCAACATTGTTTAACTCATGAAAAATGCTAAGAAAAGCAATGGTGGTTTATATTAAGTTGTTGGAACAGTACCCTAAACACAGTTATCCGTACAGCCCGTTTAGTCATCTTTAAACTATAATAAAAAGAAATCGGCCAAATCAAAGACAACCCAAAAGCAGATTAAGCTGATGTGATCATCAACAAGTTTTAATATGAAATCAAGGTCCCCTTCCTTTTTGTAAAACCCCCCTCCCCAAATTACGTCACTACTGTTTCAGAGTACATTAATCTTAATTAGAGGGCACTCTGTTTTGTTGTTTTGCTTTCCTATAAGATTAGAGGGTTCTTTGAATAGGGTATTCCTAGCTCTATTTATTAAGGTGGTCCTTCAAAATTTGGTCGGTTCTTACAACGAAAAGTTCCTTCAAACGCAGATAGTTTAATATATACTTAATTTGATGCCATTCTGCTTTTTACTAATGACCCTTAATGAAAATTCTGTTTTGTTATTTAGAGTTAACACGGTTTCGAGTTTGACAATCCCATCGATTTATAACCCTTCAAACAAAAAAGTACAGATAATAACCAAGCTCATTTCCTAGTTAAGGTGGTGAGTCAGATTGTCAGAAGCTATTATTGTTTAAGGACTTCATTTTTGGAAAAGTTATCCATCTCTCTCCAGTCTCCACCATCGAGTCAGATGCCAGACGCGGTATTGATTTTTGAAGGTCGGTATTGATCAGTGAAGGTCTGACTCAAATCAAGCCGATCTTAGTAAAATTTAAGAGCCAAAAATCCAACAGAAATGGACTAGTTGCATGCAGCTTCTTAAAAATCAAATGAAAAGGGGCTTTCTTATCAAACTGTAGACCTTTGGTCTTGTGATGAAGATGAGTGCTAATTTTATTTGCATAATTGGGAGAATGTTCTTCATTTGATCTCCTAGTCTCCCTTATCTTGTAAGGTTATTTTTGTCACTTTTTAAAAATATCTTGAGAGAAGAACAATTGAGAAAATTCGAACCAACAGGAAATAGCTCAGTTGGCCAGGGTCAAACTTCCAAATTATAACTTACGAGTTCGAAACGACACTGCCTATATCAAAAGAAAAAGGAAAAAATGGTTGGGAGCATGAAATCGTGTATCAAGACATTGCTAATCGTTTCAATTACTAAAGTTTAAGACAAAAATCCCATCTCCAGTGTCACACCTAATATTGTCTTCCCAAGGTACAATGATCCCATCTTGTAGAATGTTGCCATACGGTAAACAAGCCACAAGACAGTTGCTGTGTTTTCCACATAGTTAAAATCTTATTAGTTAAACAAGTTGGTCATTGCTCAACTAGATATATGACTCACCAATAATAGTTATCTCCATCAATCTAATGGCACCATCTACGTGATTTATAAGGATACCACTATTATATTTTGCTTTGGAAATGCATACCAATTCGATCCATCTGGTCGGGATCTGTTAACATTTATTTATCCTATATGAATTGGTATCACCCCCAAATAATACTGGTATCCCTTATAAATCGTGACCATCTACACTAAGCATCTCCAATTAAAGTTGAAAAATGCAAGAATAACCTCAACCCACATCATTTTTCACTCACAAGCATTCCAACATTGCCCATATACCCAAATTCCAGATCTTCTAAAAACAAGAAACTCAAAGTGATGTATTTTTCATTTTTGTTTGGGAATCAAGATTTGTAATAGTACACAAGTAGGGCTGTTCATGGTCGGTTTTGATTCGGTTTCCAGCCAAACCAAAACCAAAACCAATACTATCGGTTTCTAAAAATCTAAACCAAACCAATCCATTAACCATTGGTTCGGTTTCTAAATGGTTTTAGTCGGTTTCGATTTGTTCCATTGGGTTAATGGAAAACCGATTGTCTGTCAGTTTTCTGAAACTGACAGTTGAAATCTTTTAAAAAAATAATATATTTGAATTTTTTTAACCTACCTGCAGAATGTAATTAACACACAAGAGTAGTTCATAACTCAGGTTTATAAGCATAGTTCAAAACATAAACATTACATATTCAAAATACTTAAACTCCAAGTTCTACATGCTCCAAATATGATCTCGTCTAGGTAAGGGTAGAACTTAGGTTTACAAAGTGTGAGATGGACGGGGTAGATTAAATCTATTTGATTTTAATCAACGACCTATACTTATCGGTTTTCCATTGGTTTTTGGTTCGGTTTTCAGATCAAAACCAAACCAGTAATGTCGGTTTTCAATTTTTTTTTACCATAACCAATCCACTAGTAAATTGTTTGATTCGGTTTCTTCCTTATCGGTCTGGTTCGGCCCGGTTCCGGCGGAAAACTGAAACCATGTTCAGCCCTATACACAAGCGTCTTTTTTAAAGAAGAAATTTGTAGTGGTGAAATGAAAAGGGACCCCCCAATCTCTCACTCAACACACACCCTAAGTTCCCTGTGGGCACCTTTTCTGTGAGACTATAAATACACAAGGCCTCCTCTTACTTATCTTCCATCCACAATTTCTCATTTCCTTCTTCACCTTCTTCTCTCAAACCTTCCCTTACTTCAAACACAAAAACCATCAAAAAAAATTCACTCCTGTTCTCTAAACTTACAATTCAAAATCACTAATTCCTCCTCTCATTTTCTAAGTTATCTCATAAATCACAATTCTCCTCTTAAAATCACCATATTTTTGAAAATTTTGGCGGCTATCAATCATGTCTTCCATGCTATGCGAAGGATTACAATCATGCTTTGAACCACGGTTCGTCGAACCACAAATCAAAATGGCTCCACTCACCAAGCCATTTTTCTTCGAATTGGCTACTGCTGCTGCTCCTGCTACTACTACGAGCATAAAAACTGTCGCCACCCAAGAACTTCGCAGCAAAAACAATGAGGATACCGAGTGCAACACTAAGAAGACCAAATGTGGATGGAGCTTAATCGAATCACTTACTGATTCTTCTTCGCAAACTCTTATGAATGACGCCACGAACAAAGAAATAAAAGATCAAACTCCATATGTACACCCTCTTGTCAAGCGATATTCATCAAGACTAAGTGACAAAAGCTTGGAATTATGTACCGAAAGTTTGGGTTCCGAAAGTGGCAGTGATATTGGCGAGGACACTGATTTTTACTACTCTTCTTCTTCTGATTCCGACAGTGAAAAGTCAGTGACACAAAAAATAAGACACAATTGGAGTACTGTTAGTAGTAACAAAAGGGTGAACAATTCCGGTTCATTTCCACCCCCGTTAACTTCCATAAGTGGTTCCAATTCTGTCCAAGTTAAAACTCATCGCGAAAATGGCCGGTTGGTCATTAAAACTGTTGCAGCCCCACGCCCACAAACTTATTTTCAGGCCGAAAGACGTGATGGACGTCTTACACTCCGTTTTACCAAAGAAATTATGTCCACTACTACTGTAGAATCCGAGCTCGAAGAAGTCGTCGAAGAAGAAATTTACGAACAGGAAATTGAGAAAAAAGTTGAAAAAGAAGTAGAAGAAGAAGAAGAAGAAGAAGTGGTGGAAGAAAAAATGGACAAGAAGAGAAAAAAGAAGAAGTAGAAATTGAAAACGATTTTGATTTTGATTTCGAAGAGGAGATGGATGGAAATAGGTACAATATTGGGGTGAAATGGGAACTGAAAAGTTTCATCACAGGCCAAGGAGCTGCAAAGAATGCAGACAAGGAAAGAATGGTTTATTAACTTGGGAACCTTTTTGGGTAGCCACTTAAAATGACTACCTTTTTGTCACTACTACTAATTTTTTTTCTTCACTTTTTTACCCTTTTCTAACTTTTTTTCTTTTGGGGGTTTAATAATTTCAAATTTTCACCGCTTGGTTGTAGTACTAGTACCATTTGCTAATGGTAGTTATTATGGTTATTGGAAAATATTTTTACTCAATTGAACGTGTGCTCCTTTTTGTTATTCCGAAATTACCCTTATCAGTACTGGATATTAGAATTAGCCAAGCTTTTACTATATTTACTCGAATCATTTGAACTGAGCATGGACATAACTAGTTAAAAAGACAATATCTGCCTAACAACCACATTTAGATGCATGTAACTAAGAATCATTGGACAGTGTTGCGTTACCTATTTCATCACATACATAGCTTTTGTAATGATGATTGTAACTGCTTAGTTGTTTACCCCATTTTGGTACTTTGATTGCAATATCATACCATCAAAATGTTCACGTGCACTATGCATCTAATGGATTTAGCGTACCGGGTTATCGTACTCTACAAAAACCTATTCTGATCTGAATAGGATCACACCAGGGACTCCCTCAAACGCCACCAAACCGATACTCTCACATGGAATTGGAAATGATAAACCTTGTTTGGAAATGGTGGGTCCGGCTTTAAAGCCATGAGGCCCAAGGTTCCCGGGAGAGAGTTGGTTTCTGTGGAGTTTGGGAGTCGGTCTGTCTGTTAATCATTAATGAATATCTTACCCCTGGGAGCCAAGGATCCATGAGTACGCCTACCTGCGCCTCTTCATGTCTCTAGTACCTTATATTTTCCGACAAGTTGGTATCACGGGCATGACTCCTCCAAGTAGCAGTTTGTTTCCAATATTGCCTCACAGCAATCACACAATCTCCGAGGTATGTATTCTGCACGTGCAACACACAGTATAAAAGGGCATCGGTTAATAAGTAATTTCATGAAAACAACGTTGGGTTGGAAATTTTGCTGTCTTTACATTTCTCATCCGAATCCAATCTATTGGAAGATATGATGTCATTAGCTGCTAGCACTGAGGAGAACAAACATTCAAAAACAAATGCAACTATTGCAAGTTGGTGTTGGTACGGAGATGTAGCATGATCACTGGGGTGGGGCGAGTTTCAGTAGTGTGGTATCCCAAGGATACTGCAAATTCATACTGGAGATTGCGACCCTTAAATATTTTTGAAGTAACATCAAAACTGCAGGGGCTCCATTTTATGTACCACTCATTCACTCCCCCATGTGATGAACTTTCTTAATTGAACACATTCTCAACGGCTCATACACTGACAATTGAATGTCCTTTCTTTCTTTCCATTCATTTTGGTTTTGATAGTATACAACTATCAAAATCATAGGAGAAGAAAAATCTCATCCATTTTGTTGTACCAGAAATGTCCTTGTAGTGATCTATATTTTCATGTCGCGTGCATGACTAGCAAGGTACAAATCTGTTAAAGCAGCTGGTACATGGCATGGGTAAGGTTAGTCATTTGACATAATGGGGTTGGTAAAAAAGGGAGGATTTTTTTAGTTATGGGACCAGAGAACTGGTAGGTTTTTTTGTTCTAGTGCTAAGAAAGGATGTTGAGGTTTGATCGTGGAGTTAGGATATCCATCCATTCATTAGGGCTTTTCTGAAGAGTGTGAGGGGTGTACTACCTTATTGATGAGCTTTCCTCGGGTTATGCAAAATTATTGAAATTTTGGACGTTCAAAGGTAGAGATAATGTGATGATATTAGCTACCTGAGTCCAGATATGGATGTTGATTTGTTTATTTTAGGAATATCAGCCACAAATGATAAAGTTGTTGGATAATGATATTTTCAATATCGGATGAGGACATTTTTTTTAATAATTGTGCAAAGAAAAACCTTTGTTGGTTAAGTAAGGAAGTGTGTATGTTATGGCTTGGTAAAATAACTAAATTAACAACTTGAACATTTGGCGAGCACGTTGAGCGAGAGGCTAATTCTCATTGTTGCTGAGAAGGCTAATCGTTAACAATTATCCACCCATTTTAGATATAAAAAAACAAGACCCGATGCGGTTAGGGTTGATTCTCATAGTTCGGGTTAGAGGTTCTAATCCCCTAGATGCGGGTGTTAGTACCGATGTAGGTTGATCATTCTTTGTGACTGACAGTTATACATGCTTAAACATGTTTTTTTTTTTTAATGGAAACCATGCCCATTGATGTAATCAATTTAAAAAAAATATTTCTTTTATATTATAGGTAACAAGCTCTTTCCATGCAATATGCATATGTCTATGGGTCTTTTTCTCCAAAGAAAGCGATATAAATAGTTCACTGTAGAACTCTTTTCATGCTATCCAATGCAGTCTTATCTGTGTGAATGAATATACAGTCGGATCACTTTTAGTCGAGTGTTTTGTTGAACCATGCGTTAGCAAAATTGTTTCAAAAGCATAAACTGCAATTCCACAACTAAAATCAAAAGGATGTTTCATAGTGGGCAATATAGCCTTCAACTCGAAGCAAGAAACTCCATTATTATCTCACGTCACTATGTGGTGTCTTTTTTGCCTAAATCAGAATCAACTAAGATTTCTTAACTTAATACTATTACATCATCAACATACAATGCTTTTGGGATGTTTAATTACAACTTAAACTGATTTTCTAGTTTCTTAATTCAAGTGTGTAAATCAACTAAGATTTCTTTAACTTAATATTACATCATCAATATGGAACACTTTTGGGAGGTTTAATTAAAAGAAAATGGCGTTGCTTTAATCTTAAAATGATTTTCTGTTTTCTTAAGTCAAGTGTGTAATGCATGGGAACTTATGCATGCACAGGTACACTTTTTCGATAGAGCCTATAATTAGGGGATGCGGATTTTTAATAGGGGGATGATGAGGCTATATCCATCTAGGATATCTTGCTAAGGGGTGTCTAAAATTATAAAAAGTCCCAATTACCCTTTCAAATATTGTTAAATTATTTTTATATTTTATTTTTAAAGTTTTTATTTCAATAGTTGTCATGGATAATTGATGAATATTATGCCAATTGTATACGGTCGGCTATGTATTTGTCGAATACCATGCTGAAAGTCATGGTGTTCTTCATCAACAATATTTGGTAGTTGGTACATTCGTCACGAAATTAATTACATAACACAATGTTGACCGTATATAGTCGGCATTGAAAAGATCGATCATACTGACTGTAACGCTAAAATTTTGGACATGGTCAACATAATCGATCGTGATTTTTCTGGAATAAGAAAACAACTGAATGGTGTAAATCCGTTTCCATGCCGAATGTATAGAATCGGCATGGTATTCTTCATTTTACCATGAAATTATATGGATAAAGGTTCATCATTTTACTTCATGATGATCCTATTTTATTTTACTCATTATCCCCGTCGAAAACAAGCATCCCAATCATGGGTTCTTTCGAAAAGAAATCATGGAATTAGAAAAAAAAAACAATTCCAAATCATCCAAAAGAATCGATAGAAGAGGTTGCAATATACCGGAAAAAACAATATTGTTAGTGTAGAGAAGAAAAAAATATCAGTTATCTTTTGATGCATTGTAAACTTAATCAAAGATAGATGTTGGCCGATAATCTTAAGAATGAACTGTTAGCTTGGAAATTTAGAAAAACTAGAAGCAGCGCAAGAATGTTATTAAAGGTGTAAATTAAACGGGCAGGCACAGTCAATTAAAGGGCGAGTTCATCGTGCTATGTGTCATGTTGCGCCGTGTCAGAGATTAAAGTGTACCGTGGTGTGCCGTGTTCAAGAGCATGTTGTTCTGTGTTGTGCTAAGAAAATAATTGTGATGTGTCGTGTTGTGCTGTTCCTGGCATATTTATTTAATATTTTTCAAAGTAAAGATTTTTCAGATATTTAGATATTATATGTGTTATTATAGAAATAGAAATAGGTCAACATAACGAAGGTGGAATAAGCAATCTTTTCTGAAATATACACAAAATGTGTTGCATTGTAATGTATCGTGTGGCGTTGCATGCATGTTATGACGTGCTTTCTTAGCGCGTTGTGTCGTGCCACTATGCAAATTAGTCTGGCCCAACACAACACATAAAGCTACCATGCTAGGTTGGGCTGAGCTTAAATTTTAGCGTTTCACACCTCCACATATTAAGCTCTATGTTTTTTTTTCTTTCTTTGCAATATGTTGGATAATTTTGGATGAGAATAAAAAAAGGATAATGACACACAAGAAGGGGAGGGAGGCACCCACACTAATAAATTATGTAAACAGTTTGTTTTTTATTCCTCCAAGTCACGGTTTTTGCGATTTACAGTTTTACACTACCCACAGATAGTAGCTCCTTTTCTTCAAAGCATTGAATTGTCATTGTTGAGAGAGAATTACACCTCGCAGCCTGCATCCTAAAACTAGCACTCGGTGGGAAACACTGACGATAAGGTTATATATATATATATATATATATATATATATATGTTATGGGATCTCGCCTAGTAACCAACTTTCGGTTTCGAATATTAGGAATCAATCTCAATAAAATATACTAATTAATTAACTAATCACATGAGGTTATGTTATCTGTTGTTTAAGAAGTACATGATTATATGTTAGTTAACTCGTTTTCATTGTAAACCACACACATTAACTAATCATTTATCCTGAATCTTATATAGTCACCAACCTTTCCAAATTCTGATCTTTCTCCGGGCTACTTAATTAAGCACCGCATATGTAATTACAGTGGAAATGTGGAATGTCCGTACTAGGTAGTAACCTTGGATATTCCTGCTCATTGCAACCATACAGCTATCACTAGATGAATTGCAACCATACAGCTATCACTAGATGAC
>JAJJWW010004528.1:600000-839240 GCA_023531295.1 Papaver armeniacum
AATTCCGCAAATGATATGCAAAAACAAGAAAATAAAGATAAAATGCTTAAAAATAAAAAGATAAAGGGAAAGATACAAAACCGGTGGGTTGCCTCCCACTTAGCGCTTGGTTTAACGTCGTCAGCCCGACGTTCGGCTCCAATTACTCCTCCAGAGGGAGTGGATCACTCAATGTGATCATATCCTGATTCTCCGTCACAAACTGCTCATAGTATGGTTTCAAGCGATGGCCGTTAACCTTGGAAATCAGCCCTGTTTTGGGACTAGTAATTTCAACTGCACCATGCGCAAACACATTAGTAACAACAAATGGTCCAACCCATCTGGACCTAAGTTTACCCGGAAACAATTTAAGACGAGAATGGAATAAAATAACTTTCTGCCCTACTTCAAAACTCTTTCGGGAAATCATTTTATCATGGAAAGCCTTGGTCTTTTCTTTGTAAATGCGTGAACTTTCATATGCATCATTACGTATCTCTTCTAACTCATTGAGCTGAAGTTTCCTATGTTCACCAGCTGCATCTAATTCCATATTACATACCTTGATAGCCCAATAAGCTTTGTGCTCAAGTTCCATAGGGAAGATGGCAAGGTTTGCCATAGACAAGCCTAAAAGGAGACATACCGATGGGTGTCTTATAAGCTGTCCTATACGCCCACAAAGCGTCATTGAGTCTATAACTCCAATCTTTCCTTGTAACATTCACCGTCTTCTCTAAGATTGACTTAATCTCTCGGTTGGAAATTTCAGCTTGTCCACTCGTTTGTGGATGGTACGGTGTCCCAACTTTATGAGAAATGTTATACTTCTTTAGAAGAGCGTGAAAGGATCTCTTGAAGTGCGAACCTCCATCACTAATCACCACTCGAGGTGTTCCAAACCTAGAAAAGATATGTTCCTTCACAAACTCACAAACAATATGAGAATCATTGGTAGGGGTGGCTTTAGCTTCCACCCACTTAGAAACATAATCTACAAAGAAGAAGTATAAAAAATTTCCCATTGGAATTCACAAAAGGCCCCATAAAATCGATACCCCAAACATCAAAAATCTCAACAGCGAGAATTGGTGTTTGCGGCATTTGGTTTCTAGCACCAAGGTTGCCTGTCCTTTGACACCTATCACAAGCCTTACAACATAGATATGCATCCTTAAACAATGTAGGCCAATAAAAACCACTTTCGAGAACCTTGAGGGCTGTCCTCTTGGCTCCGAAATGGCCACCACAAGCATATGAGTGACAAAAATTCAGAATTGATTGGAACTCGGATTCAAGTACGCACTGCGGATCATTTGATCGGAGCAATGCTTCCACAAATAAGGTTCATCCCATATATATTGCTTAGCAATCTTCTTGAGCTTGTGTTTTTGGAATGTAGACATGGAACTAGGTACTTGTCCCGTCACCAAGAAGTTAACGATATCAGCGTACCATGGAGTTGTGCCACCAACCGCAAAGAGTTGCTCATCCGGGAAGCTATCATGCAAAGGAATCGCTTCTTCGGACACAACCAATCTGCTTAAATGATCCGCTACAGTATTCTCACTGCCCTTCTTGTCCTTGATTTGCAAGTTGAACTCTTGAAGAAGAAGAATCCACCTTATGAGCCTTGGCTTAGCATCCTTCTTTGTGAGCAAGTATCGAAGTGCAGCATGGTCGGAGAAAACAACCACCTTCGTACCCACTAAATAAGATCGAAACTTCTCTAGTGCAAACACTATGGCCAAAAGCTCCTTTTCAGTAGTGGAGTAGTTGATTTGTGCTCCGTTGAGAGTTCTAGAAGCATAATAAATGGCATATGGAACTTTGCCATCTCGCTGTCCCAACACGGCTCCAACGGCATAATCACTCGCATCGCACATCAACTCAAATGGCTTGCTCCAGTCCGGTGGTTTGATGATTGGTGCGGTAGTCAACAACTCTTTCAAGGTGTCGAAAGCTTCCTTGCATTCCTTGTCACAATCAAAGGCCACATCTTTTTGCAAGAGTCTACATTGGGGCATTGCAATCTTGGAGAAATCCTTGATGAATCTCCTATAAAAACTCGCATGACCAAGAAAAGAGCGAACCTCCCTCACATTTGTGGGGTATTGTAAGTTCCGAATCAAATCTATCTTAGCCTTGTCAACTTCTAACCCCTTAGAGGATACAACATGACCTAGCACAATCCCATGATTGACCATAAAGTGACATTTTTCCCAATTAAGCACAAGATTAGTTTCTACACATCGTTTAAGAATAAGTGCAAGGTTATCTAAGCATTTGTCAAAAGAATCACCATACACGCTGAAATCATCCATAAACACTTCTATGATGCTTTCCACATAATCTCGAAAATATACTTACCATACAACGTTGAAAAGTGGCTGGTGCATTGCACAAGCCAAATGGCATACGTCTATACGCAAAAGTGCCAAAAGGGCAAGTAAACGTCGTCTTTTCTTGATCTTCCTGAGCTATTACAATCTGGTTATAACCCGAAAAACCATCAAGGAAGCAAAAAAAGCATGTCTAGCCAACCTTTCAAGCATTTGATCAATGAATGGTAAGGGAAAATGGTCCTTTCGGGTGGTAGAGTTGAGCTTTCGGTAATCAATGCACACTCTCCAACCGGTCTGGATTCTAGTTGGAACCAAGTCATTATCTTCGTTTTTCACCACCGTGATTCGGACTTCTTTGGAACGACTTGAATCGGGCTCACCCATTTGCTATCGGATATGGGATAGATCACCCCTACTTCCAACAATTTCAGGATTTCCTTCTTGACTACTTCCATCATCGGAGGGTTCAAGCGACGTTGAGCTTCTCTTGTTGGTTTTGCCCTCCTCAAGAAGTATCGGTGCATACATGTGGAAGGACTGATTCCTTTGATATCGGCAATAGTCCACCCAATGGCAGACTTGTACTCTCTTAGCACTCGAACAAGCTTCTCCTCTTGCACCTTGGTAAGGTTGTTGGCAATGATCACCGGTAACTCTTCCTTGTCACCTAAATACACGTATTTAAGGTGATCCTACAGAGGTTTCAACTCAAGAATAGGTGCTCGCACGATCGACGGAAAAAGTTTCTCATTAGTAAGCGGCAAAGAAACATAAGACACATTATATTTTGGTGGAACTTCTTGTAATGAGTTAAGAGATAAAACAGCCTCTTTAAGCTCATCACAAATAGACAATTCACTTTCAATGTCTTTGTATTTTCCATAACCTAAACCTTCCACTATGGTGTTTTCTAAAGCATCTTCACCATTCAATTCAAAAATCTGTTGAGCTAGAGAATCAATAATATCAATTGAAAAACAGGAATGCACATCACTAGGATATCTCATAGCTTCAAAGATATTGAAACTTATGATTTCGTCATCAAATTCCATAGTTAAGGAGCCTTTAAAAACATCTATCTTTGTTCTAGCGGTTCTCATGAATGGTCTACCCAACAGCAAGGGAGTAGACGATGGTGAATCTTCATCCATCATGTCAAGAACATAGAAATCAGCTGGAAATATGAGTTGATTAACCTGCACCAAAACATCTTCAATAACCCCTTTCGGGTAAGAATTAGACCTATCAGCAAGTTGTATAACAATACCGGTATTCTTAAGAGGTCCAAGATTCAATGATTCATAAACGGAGGCAGGCATAACATTAATGGATGCTCCTAAATCTAACATAGCACGTTCAAACCTGATTTTACCAATAGTACATGGTATGGTGAAACTACCTGGGGTCTTTCAACTTAGGTGGGAGTTTCTTTTGAAGATATGCCAAGCATTCTCCCCACACTCATTACCTCGTTACCGGTCAATTTGTGCTTGTTAGTGCACAATTCCTTCAAGAACTTTGCCCAACGTGGAACTTGCCTTATCGCCTCAATGAGTGGAATGTTCACTTCAATCTTCTTAAAGATTTCCAAAAGCTCTTGGTACAATGTCTCCTTGTTCGACTTTGCAAACCTGCTAGGAAAAGGCGGAGAAGTAACATAAGTAGAAACATGAGTTTTAGAATTAGAATTTGTTACCGGTCAGCCTTTTTAGGGGTTGTTTCACCCTCTTCTTTCTCCAACTCAGTTCATGGGACACCGGTGATGTTTCCGGTTTCTCTACTTGCTTCCCACTTCGTAACTCAATAGCATTGGCATTCTCCTTGTGATTTATTGATTGCGAAGGAAGTTTTCCTCTCGCTTGTGCTTCCAATTTGCTCACGGCATTAGCTAATTGACCCATTTGTGTTCGGATGTCCTTCATATCCATTGTTGTCTTTTGCTTATCTTGCACCATTGTATTGAGAATGAGATTCAACTTGTCATCTATACTCGTGCCTTGAGTTTCTTGTGGTGTTCTTTGCATGAATTGATATCCTCCTTGTTGATTGAAAGTAGGATTTGCAGCAGCTTGCTTGTTTGCATAGCCGAAATTCGGATGATCACGCCAACCTGGATTGTATGTGTTGGAGTACGGATCGTACCTCGGCCTTTGCTGATTTTGGTACATAGCACTTGCTTGCTCAACATCTTCGGTATATGATGATGGTATGACAGCCGCAGCTATTTGAGTCATCATTCTCTCCATGTTGCCCATCCTTTGTTCCATGTGTGAAGAATTGCCAACTTCATTCACCTTCCTTACTGCTGATTCATCTCGAGTGTAGAATTGTTGAGTGTTCGCAGCCATATTCTCCAACAAACTTGTAGCTTCCGCAATGGTCTTGTTGGTAAGTGCACCACCACTTGCGGCATCGATCAAGTTTCTATCATTAGAAAGCAACCCTCGTAGAAATATTGAATCACAAGTTGATCGCTGATTTGGTGGTGTGGACAACTAGCTAAAAGCTTCTTGTAGCGCTCCCAATACTCATGGAGAGTCTCTCCCGATACTTGCCTAATACCACAAATCTCCTTGCGAATCACAGCGGCTTTTGATGCTGGAAAATACTTCTCAAGGAACAATTTCTTCATCCCATTCCATGTGGTTATGCTTCCAAAGGGGTAAGCAAAAGAACCACTCTCCGCAAAGATCTAAAAGAGAGAAAGGAAAAGTCATCATCATAGCCATATCCGCATCTCAGCTGCTTGCTTCATACTAGTCACAACATGATGGAATTGTTGCAAGTGACGATTAGGATCTTCTCCCGCTAAACCTCCGAATTTGGGCAAAGCAAGTTAATCAATTGTGGTTTCAACTCAATGGTTCCATTCAAGCTGAATACATAAAGGTGCCGATCTAGGTTTGGAGAAGTGAGCTCCTTGAGTGTTCTTGGAGCAGTGGTCGACCTCCCATTGTGTTGCTTTCCTCTTCGTCCGAGTCCGAGAATTCACTTGGTGTAGAACTTTGAGGAAGTGGAGTGTTGATTTGCCTCGAATGAAATCCTTAAGTAAAGTGCCCGAACGAAGACGTATACCAATTGGACTTGGTCCGCCTCTCCACGCATTCACCAAAGAAATAATACCTGAAAATCGATTCTAAGAGGTTGAATAAGTATATAGAAACTGAAAATAAAAGCAAAAGTAACAACTAAGAATAAAAATAACAACTAGACTCGCCACTGCCTCCCCGGCAGCGGCGCCAATTTTGACGAGGTGTCAATCTCGCAAAAATAAATTTCTCTACTTCTCTTTAACTAGCAAGTAGTATAATGTAAGTAGGATCGTCCCAAGGGAGGTATGAAGTTCAAGTTGTTATGCAAATACTCTTAGCAAAGATGATTTTGTTGTAGAAATTCTGAAAATTGTAAAATGTATTCAAATATGAGATGTAATTGATTAAAGGTTCATTCTAGACCACGGAATACAAACCAAATTGATAGATAGCTATATTCTTCACATTATCATGTTACTAACAACCCTAGAATAATTAGTACGCTCAACTATTCCGTTACTATCTCCTAACTCACCGGATACGGAAGCGCTCGAATACCGGTTCCTACTTGCCAAGTTTCCTAGAGGTACGCTTACTAGGTTCGACTTGAACAAGTGCTCTAAGTTCTGTGAGATAAGGTTGCTCCTAGTGATGAACTCAAAAGCATGAATCACCTACTAGTGTTGATTTCTACATATGGGTACTTAACAAAGTCCCATCATCAATACCCACATATTACTACTTGTGTTTATCTTCTCTAGACAATTACGGTCGAAGAAAATCTAAACTAGCAAATAGATTAAGAATTAATGATTCAATTTCGAACTTAAACCCTTAACAAATAATCCATAAACAATATTAGCATGGTAGAAATCAATCAATAACATTAATGAATGCAAGAGAACAAGTTTTTCATATCAAATATAGATTCATATTTCGGGCCAAATCGCCCTTAATCAAAGAGAGTTTTAGTTACTCATAATATTGGAGTTCATCATCAAATAATAATGGAAATAAAGTAAAGAAGATGAAAATATTAAATGAAAGCAAACCCTAGCTCAGGCTCGCAAAACTCCAAGAAGAATACGTCCATCTCAAAAGAATAGAAACCCTTTCTTTTTATAGCCTTCCCACTTTCCAAAATTAGGTCTTCAAAGTCCATCACCAAAAAGTCCACCAAGCCCATGAACCATGTGTGAGAAACCCATGTGAAAATATGTCTCAAAAATATGCTCGCCGGAAACCCAGTTTTCCGGCGAGTATGGCCGGAATCCGGCGTCGGAAAAGCATCTCAGCCGCCTTTGTCATCGACATCGTCACCAGTGCAGCTTCTACACTTCCATTAGCTCAACTTTGCTTCTCTCGCAATTCATACATTCACAAAACCAACTAACCCAATTTCTTATCTTGCGAAAAACGCACCCAAAAGCGTGACCCATAGCTCATATGTCCGGCGGCCAACTCTTGTATCCGACTCATACCCTCGCGATTCACCGAAATATTGCGATTCATGCTTCAAGTTGAAATCCGGCACTGGAACTATGCTCACCGGCTCGCCATTCTAGCTCGTTTTCGTGACTGCTTTCCAATTCACCCATTACCACCCGAACAATAGCTCAAATCACCACCCGCAATCTTACCAAGACCCCGTAATTACACATCGCCCATCGCACTCCACCCTTCCTAGCCATCAAACCCAACCGAGCTCGAACCAGCTTCCTTGTACAGCTTTGCACCAACCCAAAGAAGACCTGTCTTGCAACTCATTTATCCTCGACCGACCCCGTAATCCTGTGTGCCTCGCACTTCAAGGCATCATTCCCTCGAAATCCAATCATTTTCACTGTGAAACAACTCACAAAAATCAAATAGTACAAGCTTCACTTCCACTCGAGTTTCAGCTCGAACTCGCCTAAACCACACAGCCTAACCCCGCCATTCCCTTGACTACGCAAATTCAATCGGCTAAAGCACTATTCTCCAATTCAAAGCCAAGCAAACTACTAGTGCTAGCTTCATCACAAAGCAAAGACAAGATAAACTGCATCATCGCATGAGCTCCAATGAGTCTCAACTAATTCCTTTGTTCAAGCTTTCATCGACCATCAGAACTCCAAGAAACCTCCATCCGAACTGCACACACATTTCTCGTTCCCCTTTCGATCTTCAGCCAACAGTCTCGCTCTTTCTGAATCATTCTTCACGCTGGCCGCAACCTGAACTCGATCTCCTTATAGCCAAACTCCGTTAACCGAGTATCACAAACGTCACCACTGTCGAGTTCTCTATCTTTACCGTTCATGTTTCCCCGAACTTACATTACCGAATTTATACATCACCAGTAACTACCTCCACCTACAATCCCAGCTGTGGTCCTTGCTCAGTGCATTAGCTACCACTGCAACTTGCCGGTGTTGGACACAAGTCCTAGCCTTTGCCAATACACAGAGCCATGGCGTATAATTGCGCCAGTAACCCCAAATTCTTCATTTTCTTCTAGCAGCTGCCAAATACGCCCCCCAGACTTCCCAGATTCGAGCACAAGAACCCTGTATTAGATTGGCTAAACTTGCAGTGAAAAGTTGCTCGTTCAGGCATTCCAGCGAACATATTCTGTGCCTGTCTCCAACTGATGGGGGTGGGTACTGGTTGCATCTTGGAGATCACACACACTTCTTCCTACAAAGAATCGCACATTCAACACAAACACAAATTCATTTAAGACGCTATCTACTCTCGTACATTCATTAATCGGACTTAATTCATCACCGACTCAATGACAGCAACAAGGTCTCTCATTTCGTTTTCTTGGCTCAAACTTGGTCGAATCTTCAATTCATTGCAAACCCATTGTTCCCGAAGCTCGAACTTCTAAATAACTCTTCATTCTCCTCCATTACTCACCCACAATCAACGGAAGCAAGCTCATCTTCTTTGTATTCTCGGTTTAAAACTAAACCCAAACTTTACATTCGAACCATCTCTTGTTGGTTTCAGTCCATAGCCACCACTGAGGCTCTTGATTCCTGGCGTACCCATCTCGATCCCCGTCTCATTTAAGCTCTCATAGCAGCGCCTCCATTCTTGTTTTCAGGAGCATGAGTTAATGAGTAAAGGGAAAATTGAATTTGTCCGAGAAGCAACTCGACCTAAATCAGGTCCTGTCTCCGTACAGATTGGGATATCTACACCCTTTGTTTTTATATAGACCACAAATGATTATGTGGCTTGTTAGTTCCAGTGCAACCGATGCCCAATTCTCTATTCGACCTCATTCTTCATCTCCTCCTTGCGCAACCGTAGCTAGTTTCACTCGCCCGTGAAATGATCTTTCGCTCCAAATGGACACCGTGTCCTCCTTTCGAATTCCACCGACCCGCTTCTTACTTCTCAAATCTACTTCTTCTCTTCAATGAGAATCATCACTAAAGTTGTCATGCTTTTCAGACAGCGATGAAGAAATAAAAGCAAATACTAAGAAATAATCTGCCTCCAATGCTTTTTCCATGTTTCCTCTCCTTTTGATCCAAATGACTCCAAAGTACCTGAATACTCAAATTCACACATAAGATACATATTTTACAAGAAAACTTAGCGAAGAAAGCATAAACAATAGATAAATACATAGGTGTTTTAGACACCTATCACCTTGTCAGCAAGGATGCATCATGGGGCCTAGCCTTGGATGATGCAAGTCGGTCCCTCCTCCCGGATTGATGCCCACGTGGGGAGTGGGATGCAATGAACTTTGTCTCGATCTTTCCCGGAGCTTCCTCAGTTCGAACAGTTCCACTCCGCATATTGGTGCGTAAGGAGACAATGATGCAGGGATACGAACGACTTCTTTATTCAGCATAGTCTTCAGGCATTGGTGATACGTTGAAGGGACGATCCTATTGTCATGAAGCCATGGTCTCCCTAGTATCATATGATAGTTCGGCTCCTTCTCGATGACTTCGAATTTCACTTTCGACAGAACGGGCCCTAGTGATAAATTCAGATTGACATACCCGTATGTGCTGGTCTGGCTTCCTTCACAGCCCGTCATTGTGGTAGGTTGCCGTACGATCTTGCATGGGCGAACCTTTGCTGTCCTGAGAGTCTTGAGAGTAATCACATTCGAAGACGCTCCCGTTTCGATGAGGGTACTCTTGAACTCTGAATCCTTGATGCATGCAGTAAAATGTAGTGCCCGGTTGTGACCTTCCTCCGCCATCATGTCGACCTCTGTAAATGTAACATTATTCACAGATATTTCTGATGCGTTCGAGACTTCTGGGCATGAAGGAGCCAGTGCACGTCCAGGGCTATCTGGTTAATTGTAGCAAACGTCTCCGCCCGCTGATTCTTCGAGAGGTGTAAAAGTTTGCATAAACTTCCCGCTAGAAAAGTCGCTTCCTGATCCACTGGCCTCTGGTTCATAGTGAAACTATTGACTTGAGGAGGATCGCTGCGAGGATCAGTCCCAGTGTAGAAATCTCTGTGACAGGAGAACTGCTCGTATCTGTAGATAGGGAAAAAAGATTCGCTGGTTTTTACGGAATTGAGGATATGATCGCGCGGAGGAGACTCTTTGAACCGAGCGAAATGCTTAACCTCATACAGATGCACTGCAAGAAGGGAGTGCTTTGAATTCGAGAGATCAATCTGTAGTACTCCGGCCCAAACCAAGACAATGGTCGTTCCAGAGTAAATTCGATCACAAAATAGGATGGGTCGGTCTGTAGGAGGGAAGCTGAGAAATGTGTGAGATCAATGGTGATCGAAGATTGTAGGTATGTTGTGTATTCTGAAAATAAGATAAGTTCTGAATGATTGAATTTGCTCTGTTGAGAGTTGGATTGTTAATCTCGTGTTATCTGTTTGACGTGAGATTATCCTTGTTTCAATCATGATTCGTAGATTTATTTATATCTTTGGAATTGAAAACACAATGATCTCATGAAGTGTGACAGTTGATGGAATCAAAGAATGGGGAAGTGAAAATCGTGTTAAAACCGGTTGCTCAACATGCGGAGACTTGGTTGATTTTCCATCCACTACTTTGTTAACTCCTTCAATCGATTGCACGACTTGCTCACATTCTCATCGTGTGTATGAACACACGTGCCGTAGACCGCCAGACCAAAACCCTAGTTAATATCCCCCATGTAACACGATTGATGTCTCGTGTGATTATGGAGTCTGCAAGGCAGTCGTGTATTTAGTTAGTCAGTTGCTGACTTCATGACTTCATGGGAAGATGAGTCCTTGTTTTGTTGAGTTTAACGTGTTTTGAAAATATTCGAGGTTCGTGAATTGAACGTGTATGCTGAGACAGAGGTATGATGCGTGAATAAGCTAACATGAGCAAATATTGCTCATTCGATGAATTGTTGAATACTGATAGTTGAACCAGTATTCCTTGGTTTGAGCAAATATTGCTCATTTGAGCAAATGTTGCTCATTCGATGAATTATTGGTAGCATGACCAAATAAGATACTGGCAATTGAACCGAGTATGATAAATTAAATGTTGATCATGGGATCAACGTAAAAATATTAGTGTTTGAATCTGGAATTATGAACATTGGACTCAAAACCCTAATTAGATCAATTGATGATCAATTGATGGTTTATTGAAAATTAACCACATAGCGAAGGAGGGACCGGCTACATGGGATTATGGATCAACCATGTAGCGCCCAGATGCTCTCGTGAGCAAATATCAAGGTCTCCTGAAGACCAATTGATTTAATGAAAGGATGATTAAAGGCTAGTTTAATCATTTATTAAAATAATGCTCGTTCGAACCTTAGGTAATAAAACCTAATTAATTATGAAGATGTGAAGGACCGACCAAGGGGTCATGAAACCGGGCCTGGGTAGTCACGGGATCGAATATTGATCGTCTTATGAAGTTCCAAGTTGTTTGGAAGATTTTTGGACCTAATACGTGCAATTGCGCAAATTAGGTCAAAATTGTCAAAATACATGGGACCGGCCTCTTGAAAGCCAAAAAGTCAACCATGGTCGGTCAAGGTAACATGCTCACGTCACCAAAGTATCCGTATCTCAGTTATGAGAATTTTGATATTTTCTGGTGTGCGTTTAAGCAACATTTTGAGAAAATATGAAGAAATCAGGGATTTTTGCTAAGACCGTGAAAACTTCATGAGATGAAGGAAAAATAATAAAATAATGAAGGAATCATAAAGTGTGGGACCGGCTATGGACAAGGCATGGTCGGCCGGCCGGCCAGGGGGCCGGTCCCATGGTATTTTTCTTAATTATATTATGTTTTCATGATTTTAGGGAAATATCATAAAACCAAGGAGTTTGTTAAAACCAAGGAGTTTTGTTGAAATCAAGGAGTTTCCATGAAATGAGGAAAACATAAAAAATAATAATAATAAAATAAGGGACGTGTGGGATCGGCTTGGGCATGGTTGGCCGGCTAGGGCCCGGTCCCGTGAGTTTTCCCTAATTTTATGTAGTATTTCATGATTTGAAGGAATTTTCATAATTTGAAGGCAACATCATGAAATCAAGGAATTTCATGGGATTAAGGAAACATGAAAAATATAATAATAATAAAATAAGACGTGTGGGGCCAGCTAGGGCATGACCGGCCGGCTATGGCCCAGTCCCACGGGTTTCCCTAATTTTATATTATTTTTCATGGGATCAAGGAAATATCATGAGATTAAGGAGTTTTCATGACATTAGGGAAATAATAATAACATATTGAGGATTCATGAGGTGTGGGACCGGCCATGACTAGGGCATAGCCGGCCAGTTAGCAGTCCCGTGACACCTTTCCCAATTTTATATTATTTCATGATTTGAAGGAAACACCATGAAACTGAGGAGTTTCCGTAAAACAAAGGATATTTGTTCAAATGAAAGGATTTTCATGAGATCAAGGAAAATAATAAAATATAGAATTTGGGCGTGGGACTGGCCATCCGGTGAGCCCAGTCCCCTAGCGCCTTGATTAATATTTTATTATTTATTATTTTCTTCCTATTTTGCATAGGTTCATCGTCTCGTCGTATTATGAAATACTCATTCGTGTGTTCAGGTGCTCGTTAGTGCATTATTATTAAATACACTTGCACCGTTTTGATCGGGGCTTACTCAAAGGTAGCTCAGATGCCAGTGTATTGAATATTTATTACTAACCCGTGGAATTCTGCTGGGAAGAACCATAAATTGAAGTAACGAAATATTATGAAAATATTGAATATTTTCCAGGGATTCAGTTAATGAATCTATTGATTTTGAGAATAATTAATTATTGACTCTATACTAGTACGATCGTCTAGGAGAATTTATTATTCAGGAATCTAGTGTTATGAGCTTGTTGAAGCGTCATATTTCTTTCATATAGTTAGGGAAAACATTGTTACATCCTGAAGACGTTATTGCTCTATACTAGCAGGCAAGTTGTCTAGGAGCCGTCTAATCTTTCTATTCTATGTAGAAGTAGTTACTGAAATTGCTCGTATTCATGAGATATGCCGTTGCCTCACCCGAGAGACTACATATCCATATATACTCCGAGAGACAAGTATTCTCGATCGAGAGATTCTTGTGGCATGAACTTTCATGCTTTCGATAAGAGACATGAGCCTCAATATTCGTCTGATTGCTGGATCAGGAATACTTATAATTATGGGTTTACGATTTTAGCCTTTGTCGAAAATCCACCATCTACATTAAGTCCCCTTCTTAGTGAGGGACAGTCATGTTCCTCAGTCAGCACTGAATGGTGATTTTCCGGTCACAAACAATATAAGCAATTGAACTTAGTCATTAGATAAGACCTTACCGGATTTTTGATAGTACGAGAAAACCACGACTTGAATGAAGATTCCAGTGGCATGATAGATCATCGTTTAATAAGCATAAATTGGTGTTGAACCGCTGATTTTGATGACGGGACCTTGGTCGTTTTAGGATTCACGGGCCGGGCCCAATAGGGAAATCCTTATAGAATTAGGTTTTGGAAATAAAACTTGATATAAAAGGAGTAATTCCTTTTTTTTTTTTTTACTTCACCTTCAGGACTGACCACCACCTTCATCCTCCCATCATCCTCTCGTTCGAGAACAAGAGAGAGCATGAGAATTTCTCCGCCGGAGCTGTTGCTGATCGCCGACACCGTCCGGCCATATTCCGGCCGGCGCCGACAAGTACGTGAATTTATTTTTTTTTACAGAAGTTTGCTGAGTTCATGAGTTGTTCATGCTTTGATCATGTTGAAATTATATATATGTGTATATATGAGTGTGAGTTTTGTTGAAAACCCTTATTTTAGAAAACGTACGTTCGTTTCATCGTTAGTTTGAGAACCCATTAATAATCCCTGACCTAGTAGAGATTTTTTTTATGTATAGACCTGTGTCTAGTGATAAAATTTTTGTTTATGAGCTTTCATGAAGACCAAAACTTTACCTTGAAAAGATGTGAGCTTTCACAGAACCGAAATAAACCCTCGTTTCAAAGAAAGACGATTCGTACGAAGGAAAATAGTTTTTTTTTTTTAATTTATAAAATCATGACCTGTTCATGGATTTTATTTAGTGATCCTTGCTCACGTCAAAAGATTTTATTTACGTGGGTAAATCACGCTTTGTTTATGTCTATAAATATATGTATTAAAATCAAAACTTGAGTTTTTTGCAGTCATTAGAAGTAAACCATTATTTATGATGAAATAATATTTCAATTTTCATAATTCCATGATGAATTTTCATGCAGTGGAAATATTCATGATTCTATGAAAAATCTGAGTTTCTTGCTCGTCTTTTATAGGTTCGAAGAAGCGATCAAGTTTTGAAGTGTTTAACTCTTACGTTGTGATCACTACTGTTAGTGGAATCGTAAGAAGGTAAGGGTTGAGGATTACCATTTTGTGGAATTTACATATGCGCATCTATAACTCTGTGCCTTTGGTTCCAGATAATGGTGTCTTCCAGCAGTGATTATTCTTCCAGCTCTTCCGAGGAGGATTCAAGGATTTCTGAGGCCAAAGCTCGTGCAAGCATATATCGTGCTTTATTGGAAAATAGCAGGTCTCTTGATAAACTGAAAGCTGATCGTGAAGAGCTCTTGAAGAGGAAACAAAATGAGGAGATACTTGCTGAGTATCAAAAGAAAAAGCGTAGAATTGAGTGAAAAGGACAAAGAGCCGAGGAAAGACTCTGATCCCGTCCTTATGGTGTGGCCTCAGATTCAGATGATGAGGATGAAGAAGAAGAGATCGTATGGGATTCTACAACACATAAGGATAGGTCATACCCTCCACACAGGGAGATTGAACGACAGGTTAGGGCTGATCTCTAAGCTTAACGTGACGATGAAGATCTACAGGATGCGATAGAGGTTGATGACGAAGAAGAAGAATTTTCTGACTCGGAAAGTGACTCCGAGAAAGAGTCTGAAGAGGATCCTTCAGATGATGAGAAGGATGATGATGATGATGAAGACGGCGATGCGGATGACTCTGACTAGTCTTACTCATGATCTTATTTAAACATTTGAATGTTTTTTTATATCCTCGTAGTAGACGTTTCTTTGATGATCTGAACAGTTTTCTTTTGGATTAGGATTTTTCTTTCGAATGAGAAACCCTTTTGTGAATGTTGATTCTTCCCAAATTGAATGGAATGGACCAATGTCCATGCCCCAAAATTCATCACAATCATTTTCGACTTGCCTTGGTGATTTCCATTTGCTAAAATACTAAGATAAGTTACGTGAGAAAAACACGTATCACACGCAAATCCGTGTAGACCGTGCGCATCTTCCGTCAATCCCGTCAGTCCCCAGTTATTTTTCTCCGCATCTTCAATATTGATCTTACTTGAATCTTAGGGTTTCAGTAAAATCCGCAACTGAATTTGACTATCTGCAGAAGATAAGTATCCACTGTATCTTGTATATACCCCCTGGACTTAGGGTTTAGCAATTGCGCAAATATTTCTTCTAATCCTGAGTCAGTTTCTATGGAGGAAATCTTGATTATCATACCTTTTCGTCGCTATGTCCAGCAGTAGCATTTCTTCTCGGAATGAACCTTAGTTGAAGCATGAAGTAGAAGCGTCTGTCTCAGTAAGTTGTGTATTTTCTTTCATCTCCATTTGATCAGAGTTATTGATCACAGGAAAATAATTTGTTGCAGGATAATCAGAAGAATCCGTCTTCTTCTCATAATTCGAGACCTAAGCGGACTGTTAGAGCCCCCGCTCGATATAGATCAACTCATGCTGAAGCCGGCGCATCCGTGAGTAATTCTATGATTTTCGAGTGGTGTATTACTCGATGGTTTTATCCAATCTTCATATGAAATTAAGATTTCTTTAGTGCAGGTTGATGTGCATGTTGTTGTTGATGCCGGAAAAAGGAGGAATGGAAAATCCGCGACCGATGATGATGACGTCGACGAAAGTTCTATTAACTCCGTGAAGGCCGAAACTGGAACTTACTACCCAACGGCTGGACTCCCGTTTGAGACTCCCATGATCAATAATTTCCCGGGCAATGAAATAGTTGGCGGCTTCGTGGTTCCCAAATTTCATGCGTCTTTGTATACCAATATTTGGGGACGATATGGTCACATTGCCACTACTGAGGTGTGGAGAGACTTTTTGCCGACCCTCCTGACTACAGTCGCTGGGGTTCTACCAATTATTGAAGAGATGATGGAGACGAATCTGCAAGATGTTAAGAATCGTGACCTTCACAGGTGGGATGGTATGATATCGAACTGTGAGATCTTGAGGTTCAATGTAAGTTGGCTTCGCCGTCGGCTTGAGATGATCAAGGTTGACATGGCAGCGGCCGCTGCTGAAGCAATTTCCACCACAACTGCTTTCCTGGAAGAGGAGAATGCACTTGCCTTGGAGTCGGCGAGAGTTGAGGAAGCTGTCCAGGATTTGAAGGTGAAGACCAGGAACTTTCAAAAGAAGCTTGACATGGCTGTTTTTAAGAATTACTCCTTGCTGGATGGTTTACTCTGAGTGAGTATTTATGATTGTTGTTTTTTGAGTAGGTTCAGGCTTTTCTTGGGTGGAATAATTGATCATGCCTTGAGGAAATTTTGTTCATTTATGAAATGTTTAATGAACAAAGGAGCATTTTGCACGCTCTTTGGAGGAATATAAATTACATTCTGAAAAATGCTTTGAAATGATGAAATGGTGAAAAGATAATTGTTTTCCATGGATCAAGCGTAATATGTTTTGAGCAATTTACCATTGATTATATTTCCTTCCACTCCTCTATCAATCTTTAAGATTTTGTAATATCCGCTGGATATTGCTTTGATAACTACATATGGTCCTTCCCATTTCGGAGAGAACTTGTGAGCGGACATGTCTTGTTGAATATGCTTTGCGGTCTTTAATACCAGATCTCCTACTTGAAATGTTTGAGGTCTTACCATTTTGTTGTAGGCTCTGGCGATTCTTTGTTTGTAGGCTTCTACATATTTTTCCACCTTAGCTCGCTTCGACTCGAGCATGTCTAGTTCAGCAACTCTTGAGTTGGACACTTCAGCCTCATCCCATCGTATTCCACTGGATGTTGCAATCCGTGCTGAAGGAATTTTGATTTTGCCGGCAGTATGGCATCGGCCCCATAGACAAGAAATATGGTGAAGTCCCGATCGAACTCCTTGGCACGGTTCGATAAGCCCATAAAGCCATAGGTAACTGTTCATGCCAGGTTCGAGGATTATCATGGACTGTTCGGCTGAGAATCCGGATCAAAGTTTTGTTGGTACTCTCTGCTTGTCCGTTTCTTTGGGGATAATATGGCGTGGAGAAAACTTGTTTGATGCCGTATTCCTCGAGTAATTCTGTCACGTGCTTGTTGGCAAAAGGAGTCCCATTATCAGTGACAATGTGTTTGGGAACACCGAATATGCATATTATGTATTCTTTGATGAAGGCTGCAATCGTGACTCCAGTGGTGCTTCGAAGAGGAATAGCTTCAACTCATTTGGTAAAATATTCGGTTACAGTGATGATGTATTCATGCCGTCAAGATGCTGGATTGATTTTCCCGATGATATCCAGTCCCCAGCTATAGAAAGGCCATGGACTATTCACAGAATTCAATGGAAGACAAGGACTGTGAATGAGGTTACCATGGACTTGGCATTGATGACATCTTTGAACGTGTGAAGCTGCATCGTCTTCCATGGTTGGCCAATAATATTTATCATGAATCTGGAGAAATAATTTCCTTTTTCCTTGATGTTCTCCATCATGCATCTCTTTTAAAATCGTCGGGATTTCATGCTCGGTTAAGCATCTCAGCAAGTTTCCACCAAAGTTTTTGCGGTATAAGATTCCATCAAGAAAGACAAATCTCTTAGCCCTTTGAATGAGTTTGATGGTTTCTTTCTTTTATGACGGTAATTCATTGTCCAGGAGATATTTGATATAAGGTTCCCTCCAGTCCCCAGTGTGATGGGCTGTCAGAGCTTCTAAGTGATGAGGAGGCGTCTGACAATTGGGACATGACTTTTACAGAATTCTTGATTGAACTTCCATGGAAGGCCAATAGTATCCCATTCTTTGAAGCTTTCTGTAGACTGTTACCACCATTGTATGTCCGCATGTTTCTTAATGTATGCGCTTGAGTTGTTCGTCCGCTTCGTCATTTCCAAGGCATCGTGATAATGACCTATCAGAGTATTGATAGTATAACGCTCCATGAAGTAAGAGATAATTCTTTAATTCCTTGAGACTGACTTTCCCTTCTGAAAGAGAACTGCTCAATTCATGAATAATAGGTGCTCGCCAATTTTCTGCTTGAATGTCTTCGACTTGAGCGAGCCATGTGGATGAAACAGCGCGCCTTTGTACAGTGATTGTTTTCTCTGCTCCTTCAAATTTCAGCTTAGAAGCGAGAGTTTCCAGCGGTCAAGCATGCCTATTGTTGGTTCGCCCAAGATGGACAATCGTTGCATCAACGAAGTAGGTTAAAAGCCGTTGAGCTTCAGTCTGAATGGAGCAAGTGTGATTTCTTTAAGGGAGTATGTTCCATTCATTTGATTGACTAAGAGTTTTGAATCTCCCCTTATCTCGAGGTGCGTTTCTCCGCTTGCTTGGCTAGGGACAATCCTAGTAAGAAGGCTTCGTATTCTCGATGAATTTTGGTGCGGTGAAAATCCGGCTTGAATGAATGTGAGAAGACTTCACCGGATGGAGAGACTAACACTATGCCTGCTCCTCCAGTGTCGTTGCTAGGGGTGGCAGAACCATCAAAGTATAAAAGCCACGTCTCTTCTTTAATAGCTAGGATATCTGGAAACTCACCAGGCACATCTTCATGTAACATTGTTGCATCCTCTCCTGGAAAAGCAGCGAGCAAGTCTGCAACTGCTTGGCCTTTGATTGCTTTGGAGTAGCCATTTTGTTGGTCTTCCTATCAAGGATGGCTTTGATAGTAGAAACTTTATAGGGTCAGCTTTGGAAACAAGCACGACCCTGCTGGATAGTAAATAGTGCCTGAATTTCTGAATTGCATGCACTAATGCCAGACATGCTCTCTCAGCCTTTGGGTACCGGAGTTGAGCATCTCGCATTGTACGACTGAAGTAGTAGATTGGTCGTTCGATGCCTTCTTCGTCTTCTTGAGCCAGGAGTGCTCCGATAGAGACATTACTAGAAGCTGTGTAAAGTATCAGCGGTCGTCCTTGCACCGGCGACTTCATGACAACATGTGATAACAATATCGGTTATATCTTCTGGAATGCTTCTTGCTGAGCGGTCGTCCATGTAAAACTTGCTCCTTTCATCAGTAAGGGGGTGAACGAAGCAACGAGTTGAGCCAATCCGAGAATGAAGCGTCGGATATAATTTACCTTGCCCATGAAACTCTGGAGTTCTTTCACAGTGCGTGGAGGAGGCACGGTAGTAATAGCTTTCGTCTTGTCTGGATCGACTTTGATTCCTTCTGCTGTGACCAGTAATCCTAGAAATTTCCCAGAGGAGACACCAAATGCACACTTCAGAGGGTTCATCTTTAATTTGTATTCTCTGCATCTTTCAAAGACTTGTCTCAGGACTTCGAAGTGAGATGCTCGAGTTTTCAATTTCACCACCACATCATCGACATAATCTTCCACTTGTTTGTGCATCATGTCGTGGAATATAGCAGTCATGGCTCGTTGATA
This sequence comes from Papaver armeniacum, assembly GCA_023531295.1. NCBI lineage: Eukaryota > Viridiplantae > Streptophyta > Magnoliopsida > Ranunculales > Papaveraceae > Papaver > Papaver armeniacum. The sequence continues at coordinate 619,533 of JAJJWW010004528.1, forward strand.
AGTAGCACCGGCATTATTTAATCCGAAGGGCATCACAGTGTAGTGGAAATTCCCGATAGGAGTGCGGAATGCAGTCTTGTTAGCATCGTGTTCGTACATCTTGATCTGGTTGTATCCGCTGTAACTATCCATAAATGAGAATATACCGTGACCACTGGTTGCATCAACGAGCATATCAATATTGGGTAAAGGAAAATCATCCTTCGGACAGCATTTATTCAGATTCTTGAAATCAACACAACATCTGATTTGACCATTTTTCTTCTTGACAGGAACAACATTTGCCAGCCATGTTGGATGTTGAATAGGTTTGATGAACCCTGCTGCTAGTAGTTTCGAATCTCGACTTTGATTTGTTCTTCGAATTCGTGTCCGAACTGCTCTCGCGGTTGTTTGACAGCTTTGGAGCCAGGAGTAATGTGCAAGATGATGAGTAACCAATTTGTCATCTAGACTGGCATTTCTTCGTACGCCCAGGCGAAGACATCTTGATATTCGTTTAATAGCTTTATCAGTTCCGTCCGTTCCTCTGTTGACAATACTGAGCTGATCAGGATCGGCCTTGGATCATCCTCAGTCCCAATGTTGATTGTCTCGAGATCGTCAGTGGTAGAGTCAGTACCATCTTGTAATTGTCGTGGGGCATCCTGAACCTCTTCCTCGAGTGACTGTTCGTTCTAGCATGATTCTTCGGGGTGGGGAGACTTTTCATCGTTCTCCCCGATTAATTGCTAATCTTCCCGTCGGCGATAATGACCCTCCCCTCCGCGTCGGGGTGGTTATGAAGTTCGACCTTGGAGTTGAAACCTGGTCGTTATGGCGTTTTACCGCTGTGGCAGATGATCTGATCACCTTAGCATCTGAGGATGATGGCTTGTCAGCGACCTTTTCAATAGTCTTCCAACTTGGGAGTGGATCACTGTCAAACCTTGCTCGGAGGCTCCGGGATGCTCTTTTGAGATTCAAGGAATTCAAAGATCATAGACAGGAGCATAAGGAGATGATGAAGCCGGGATGCGAACAATCTTGTTGTTGAGTAGAGCCTTCATACATTGATGGTATGTTGAAGGAACCACCTTGTTATCATGGAGCCATGGACGTCCAAGTATCTTGTGATAATCTGGCTCTTGTTCGATCACGTGGAACTTGACTTTTGATTGAATAGGCCCCACCTTCAAATCTATGTATGCATATCCGTACGTATGGATCTGACTTCCTTCAAAGCCTGTCATTAGGATGGGGTGCTTGGACAATCTTATTCTGTGGGAACCTCGATCGATTTGAGAGTCTTCATAGTGACAATATTTGTAGAAGCGCCCGTGTCAACGAGGGCTCTCTTGAATTCATAGTCTCGATGAAACGGTCACGTACAGGGCTCGATTATGTCCTTCGTCTGCCATGCGGTCTTCTTCTCCGAAAGTGATGTTGTTGATCGAATGGCCAGACATCACATGTGTTTCCTCAGCTGCTAGGCACGACGGAGTCAGGGGTATGTATGACGATATCTGGTTGAGTGCAGCAAATGTACTCGTTCGTTGATCCCTGGAGAAGTGTAGAAGCTCACATAAACCCTCGATCAGGTGTGCAACTTCTTGGTCCACCGGCTTTTCGTAAGTGGTGAAGTTGTTGGTTTGAGGGTTAAAGTCAACGGTGTCAAGAGGCGGGCGCTCCACAACCTGAGCTCCTAAGATTCTTGTCAAGTCCACCATGCAGTTGAACAAATTATCGATTGCTCCTTTCAATCGATTTATGTTCCTTTCTAAGACCTCTTGCCTTCGTGCCAGTTCGGCTGGTAACGGAATTTCTCCATCGAATGCATTGATAGATGAAAAAGGAGTAGTAAAGTACGGATGACGAATATTACCGAAATCATTCGGCTGAGCCGGAGAAGCATCGCCATTCGAGAGACCCTGATTGGAGTTTTGCGTAACTGAATTAGATCTGAGACCGACCATCTTTGTGAGAATTGAGATTGCAACCGAGAGAATGATCTCCCACTGTGGTCGCCAATCTGTAGATGGGGAAAAACGATGCGCTGGTTTTTACGGAATTGAGGAGATGATCGCGCGGAGGAGACTCCTTGAACCGAGCGAAATGCTTAACCTCACACAGATGCACTGCAAGAAGGGAGTGCTTTGAATTCTAGAGATCAATCTGTAGTACTCCGGCCCAAACCAAGACAATGGCCGTTCTAGAGTAAATTCGGTCACAAAAGAGGATGGGTCGGTTTGTAGGAGGGAAGCTGAGAAATGTGTGAGATCAATGGTGATCGAAGATTATATGTGTGTTGTGTATTCTGAAAATAAGATAAGTTCTGAATGATTGAATTTGCTCTGTTGAGAGTTGGATTGTTAATCTCGTGTTATCTGTTTGACGTGAGATTATCCTTGTTTCAATCATGATTCAGAGATTTATTTATATTCTTTGGAATTGAAAACACCATGATCTCATGAAGTGTGACAGTTGATGGAATCAAAGAATGGGGAAGTGGAAATCGTATTAAAACCAGGTTGCTCAACGTGCGGAGACTTGGTTGATTTTCCATCCACTACTTTGTTAACTCCTTCAATCGATTGCACGACTTGCTCACATTCTCATCGTGTGTATGAACACACGTGCCGTAGACCGCCAGACCAAAACCCTAGTTAATATCCCCCCATGTAACACGATTGATGTCTCGTGTGATTATGGAGTCTGCAAGGCAGTCGTGTATTTAGTTAGTCAGTTGCTGACTTCATGACTTCATGGGAAGATGAGTCCTTGTTTTGTTGAGTCGAACGTGTTTTGAAAATATTCTGAGGTTCGTGAATTGAACGTGTATGCTGAGACAAAGGTATGATGCGTGAATAAGCTAACATGAGCAAATATTGCTCATTCGATGAATTGTTGAATACTGATAGTTGAACCAGTATTCCTTGGTTTGAGCAAATGTTGCTCATTCGATGAATTATTGGTAGCATGACCAAATAAGATACTAGCAATTGAACCGAGTATGATAAATTAAATGTTGATCATGGGATCAACGTAAAAATTATTAGTGTTTGAATCTGGAATTATGAACATTGGACTCAAAACCCTAATTTGATCAATTGATGATCAAATGATGGTTTATTGAAAATTAACCACGGAGCGAAGGAGGGACCGGCTACATGGGATTATGGATCAACCATGTAGCGCCCAGATGCTCTCGTGAGCAAATATCAAGGTCTCCTGAAGACCAATTGATTTAATGAAAGGATGATTAAAGGCTAGTTTAATCATTTATTAAAATAATAATAAATCGAACCTTAGGTAATAAAACCTAATTAATTATGAAGATGTGAAGGACCGACCAAGGGGTCATGAAACCGGGCCTGGGTAGTCACGGGATCGAATATTGATCGTCTTATGAAGTTCCAAGTTGTTTGGAAGATTTTTGGACCTAATACGTGCAATTGCGCAAATTAGGTCAAAATAGTCAAAATACATGGAACCGGCCTCTTGCAAGCCAAAAAGTCAACCATGGTCGGTCAAGGTAACATGCTCACGTCACCAAAGTGTTCGTATCTCAGTTATGAGAATTTTGATATTTTCTGGTGTGCGTTTGAGCAACATTTTGAGAAAATATGAAGAAATCAGGGATTTTTGCTAAGACCGTGAAAACTTCATGAGATGAAGGATAAATAATAAAATAATGAAGGAATCATAAAGTGTGGGACCGGCTGTAGTAGCAGGATTTCCCACACTACACCCCTTACTCGATTTTGCTTAATTAATCCATTGAAAGATGTAAGATCAAGAATATTTATTGATTGAATTCATGAAATGTTTACATAGGAAAATAGAATTACACTTAGAAATTAAAGCATGCTTAAACTTTCTCTCTCCTAATGACTTGCCCAACAATTCCAAAGAGATTCCCCCCTTTCAACAGACTCATTTAGCCCTTTATATAGGGTAATACATAGTGGTTGACAGCTAAGCTATCCTTTATTTTCGGGAATGTCTCGCGAAGTGTCGCAAATGCACAAATATTTATTCTCGCGACACTTCTTAGCCTTCGCCAGGTTTTATGTCTTCCATTTGTTTTGTTGGTCGTTATTCATCGCGTCGTTTATTTTAGCTCCCTGCGACTTCCTCGCGACGCCGTCGTTTATTAATCCCGCGAACCTTGTTCGTTGCGATATTATGATCCTACATCTTGCCTCTTTTTCCTTGAATATTGCTTGAAAGGCAATTTGAAGGAAAAATTCGTTGTTGTCATAATCCTTGGTCACAATTGGTGAAGGAACGAGCGAAAGAATACTTTTCTTGAAAAGTACGTACTTGCCTCTATTCTTTTAGCGAAGTTCCGAAGCTTATTTGTAGTATATATATGAAGTTCCGTCTCCTGTCTCTCCTTACATCTCCTCTGCGAGGGGGAAGATATCATGAGATTTTTACAATATTGTTTCCGCGACTGCTTATCTTTATCTGTTTCAGTTTTGTACTTTTACACGGATTTTGATTATTAATGTCTTTTCTTGACACGTCTCTTTCAACCGCTTATTCTTGACCATTCATGTCTCTTTGCATTAAATGACCTCGTTTTTCTCGAGGATCTTTTTCCCTATATATAGTTTTCTTTTCCCCTCCTTTTCATCCTTTAGTTTCTCTCTGCAACTTTTCTTTGACTCTCTCCTTCCGCAATTTGCGCTCCCGCTACCGCAAATCTTTTCTTCGTCCTTTCTAGCGCCGATCTTAATCTCCAATCTCCCATCCATTCCCATACCGATAAATGGCTTTCATCGGGCCGTGCATACAAAGCTTCTTTTGAAGAAGTTCAATGAAGTTGCTCGAGAAGGGTTTTACTCTATCAACCATTCCCGATCAAGAACCTTCATCTATTCTTTTCAAGAAATGTTTTTCGATCATCAATGTGATGATCAAAAGATTATAGTCTCGCTAGGTCAGCCTCTCTCGGACTTCCCATTCCCTTGTACAATCCCGAGATGCCTTTATTTTATGAAATCTTGGCCCATGAAAAATTCTCGGGCTGTTTATCAATTGAGTGGCGATTGCATTCGCCTAATGCTTGAGTTCGCGAATCGTGGTGCCGCAAAGGATCTTTATACCCTGCTACATCGTTAGACATCCCGATTTCGCAGACTTGGAAATAGTCATTGAGAAGTACACTGTAGAGAACTTTTTTTGAAAACTATTCAGTGATAAAGATGGTTAATGCGAAATCTACTGGGGCATTCGCCTGAAAAAGAAGGATAATGTCCCCGAGGATAAATTGCTCATGCAGATATTGATTGGCACCCGGCAATAATACTACTCCCTCGCCACTCCAAAGATGAGAAGTGGTGGGTTGTACCCTTGATTTTAAATGGCCCTTATATCGCGGGCTCGCACGTTCTTCCTGCGAATCTCACAGGGTATCATCCTTGGGAATTCAAATGGCCTGATAAGGCAAATGAGGTATGTTTCCCATTTTAAATCTTGCCTTTGCAACTTTCTTTTTATATATGTTGAGTTTGTAAAATTTCTCAGATCGCCAAATTGAGAAGAAAGTACAAGGATAATCCGTTGGAGAGTACTCTGACCATACTTCGATCGCTTACGGATGAAGTAAGAAACATTTCCTTTGTCATTTGAAACAATATTGTTGCCTCTGCTTTTATTTTTAACCGTATGCGAAGGTTGAGCCGAAGAAGTCAGAGAGTGAAGATTAAAAGTAAGGGTAAAACTGCTGCTCGCAAGGGTAAATCTTCTCGCTCCATTAACTAGAAGCGAAAGGTCCAATCTTCTTCTCGCCTTAGCTCAAGCTCGAATCTTCGACGTGGGGATAACCATGACTCGAATCCTTCTCTCGCCAAGAAGATTCCGCCGACCGTTCTTCTATGGATCGGTTATCTAGCATCTTCTCGATCTGCTTCCAAGGAATGGGAGATGCTCCCCTAGCTTCTCTTTGCGGTGCTCTCGCAAACGTGTGTAATGCTACTTTATTAGAGGGCAATAATTCTTTCAATGGAGCCTCCAGAATTGTGTCTCCTGACTTCTTGAATGCACTTGGATCTTTGGTACGTATGCAGTCATATTTCCCTGTTAATTTTAAATTTTTAAATATATATATATTAATGATTTTTCTATCTTCTTTATAGGTTGGAAGAACTTCTTTTGTAGTCGCTCGGATCTCGAGAGAAGACGCAACAATCTTGAAAAGAAGAATTCACAATTGAACAAGAAGATTCGAGAATTAGAAATTGAAGTCAGCGTCATCTCGCGATAAAGACGAGAGAATTCAAAAGTTAAATACCGAACTTGACTCCCAAAGGGATAGGGTGTCCACTCTTTCGTAACGCTAATCAACAACTTTATGGTATAAGATTTTACTTCCTTTTATCATTTCTATTTTATCGGTTGCATATTGTCTGCCTAACTTATTACCTTCGCAGATGTATATAATCTCTCCGATGAGGCTATTCTTCTCCATACATTTCCTGAACCTATGGATAATGATCTTCTTCGCTCACCTCAATCAATCTCTAAGTAGTTCCTCCAATAAAACTAACCTCCTTTCATTAAAGGATCTTCAATCCAAATATCATCTCTTGGAGATCGAACACATGTGATCTAGTTTAAATTTAACTAATCGCTTTAAACGAATGTACCTTGATTCCGAGAAGAAAATCAAGACTTTAAGGAAGAAAATTAGTGACCTCATAGATGAGAACGATCGCATTACTAACAGAGGTGCATGTGCATTAGCAGAATTCCACAAATCTCTTCTTGGTGTAAGTTGAACTAGATGAACTCCTTCATCGTAATACCATTAAGCAACGAGAAGAGCAAGTTCGTTTCTCTTCTCGTTATTAGTAGTGATGATGAATTCGCCTGGGCTGCAAGGTTTTAGATAATGCCAGAATAACCTAGGTGTTGATGTTAGTCTTCATGCCGAGCATACTTCCTTGATTAAAGATATGATATCCGATAGAGAAGGTTACTTATTATACCCATCGCTTCTTACTGTAGAGTATTGCTTGTAAATTGTTAACTTGTTGTTTCTTTTATTTGCAGACTGAGAAGAGGCTTTGAGTTAGAATTAGAGAGCTTGAATCTGAAAAGAACAACTCGCCAGAATTTTCCACGAGAATTGAAGAACTCAAACCGAAAAGAAACATTTCATAAAGAATCTCTCCCTTCATGAGAATAAATATTCCAAGTTGAAGAAACAATTTCTAACGGGTGGAGAACTTTAATAATGATGTTGTTTCGTTTTGCAATGGAGCCATGGAGTTTGTTTGTAAGGACCACAATATCCCCTGTGCATTCATATCCCCGGCTCCTTGAAAAGGTTCCCGAGAATCTGCTGTCTCGGACGTTTCGATAGTGAGGTCGGCGAAGAAGAAAACTCGCGATGAGAATAATAGGTCCGAAGAATCGGATGAAGAAGAAGAATCACCAAAGAGATAACTCTTTTTGTTTTCTTTCTCTCGCTTGTAATATCTCGTACATTTCGTATCCTTATTATAGTGTATTTCTTGGATTTTTCCCCCGAATTCAATCTTTACTCCCCCTTTTTGGTAGTTCTTCCTTGTAATATAATTGGCTAACATTATTGATGTATAACTCTTTCATCAGAAGATGAATAACAATATTTCATCTTTTCCATTCCCATACTTGCCTCTGTTATTTATCTTCAGATGGAAGATTTTAGTTGTCATCATGTATGTTGTTGGATAATTATTTTATTGTTATTGAAATATATCGTTGCGACGAGGTCGCGGGATTTCCTTATTATCTCGCCTTATCATTTCGGTAGTCTTTATTTTATCTCTTCTTGTTGCGACAAGGTCGCAAGCCGCCTTTACACTTTCATGCAATGGCCCATTGACCTTGCCTTATCATTTTTGTGTGGTCTTCCAAGTCAGACCTCCCTAATTAGAGGTCTTCCCCTGCCACCTTTCATCGCGACAAAATCGCAGGACGTCTTTACACTTGCATGTAAAGACCCATTGATCTTGTCTTATCATTTTCCAAGTATTTTTGCCTCTCAGATGTTTTAGTTGCGACAATATGACAGGCCTAGATATCCTTGCGAACATAAAGCCCCATGACATTGCATTGCCGTCGTGCGACGAAATCGCAGACGTCCGTACACTTTCTCGTGTAAAGACCCATTGATCTCGCCTTACCTTCGCGTTAGTATTATTGCCTCTGCAGGATAATTGCACAAATATGACAAGCCTAAATTCTCTTGCAAAAACATAGCCTCATTACATTTGCGTCTGCTTTGATACTCCCCTAATGGAGAGCATCGCCCTTATCATCTCCCCGGTTGCCCCTTCAAGGAGGCGAAACATCGGCCATACAAGACTAGCTCCTCCCATCCGGTCTTAACAACAACCAGTTGTTTTCGCAGCCTCTTATCCCTTATACCTATAGGGTTTATGGTTACAAGGCTGCACCCTAAGTGGAGTTTTCTTGGCGAGTGCAACATATGCCAAGACTTGCCAAGAATGGCCAGTGGTAGGTTCATCCATCCCGGCACTCGCTCAACCGTGTACCTCGCGCCTTGAGCATACATCGACTCCTAAGAAGAGACCTCTACGCCTCAACTGTGCAGGTATAACCTTATATAGTTGGGAATCCAAGGTACCTCTTAGGATAGACTTTCATGGGCCCCAAATTTTCATGACTCAAAGCTTCAGGAGCGGTGTAACCTTCCCCGAGCCATGTCGAGAGATACCCTTATATGACGCACTTTAGGTCTTACATTTGCCTCTTACGAAATGTTATTCGCGAACTAGGTGTACGCCATAAAGGTTCGTCCCATTCATTTACTCATTCATCTTTGTTAAAGTATTCAATCATTCATGTTTCATTATTTGTTAACATTTGTTTGCGAAGCATTCGCAAAATCTCATTTCATTTGTTGTATCTTTATCTCTTTCTTAACCGAATTCTCATTTACCCTTGGTCATGAGATTCTCGCACACCATTACTTCAACGCTACTTTTCCTCCCGCTTTTGTTGATTATTCATTTTTATGCCTTTTGTTTCTCATGCCCTTTGCTTCTTTATTATCATAACATTCACTGTTTTTTAGGCATTCACCTCATGAGGTATGTTCATTCTTACTTCTATAGCATCCACCATCAATTTTTCCTTTCTCGCTCATCTCTCACATGTTGCTTCCAACCTTTTCTTTTGGCATTCCTTTCTTCGCAGCTTTCTACATCGATCTCATGACATTGTTGCGACTCCTTCCAATCTCCCGTATAATACCAATGCCATTTGGATGTGGAAATTTTATACATTGATGATATGTTGATGCGACTCCCAAGATTTCATGAAGCCATGGCCTCCCAATCAGCGCATTATATGGAGATTCCACGCCAACCACGTTGAATAAGATATCGCTGGATAATCCTTGAGTAGGTATTCTCATGTGAACTTCTCCCTTTGGTTTGTTTGCAGTGCCATTAAAGCCATATATCTTGTAAGTCGAGGGGATCAAATCCTCATCTTTTCCTCCCATAGTCTTGTAAGTATGGTAAAAGAGAATATTCGCCGAACTTCCGTGTCGATTAGATTCGGTTGATCGCCCAAGCAAGCTTCGCTTCATCATCTTCCCCATCAATCGGTTTCTGGTTAATCTCTAGTTTCACAACCAACGGGCTATCATGTGTTTTCTTCCTTTTGGTACTTCATCTGGCAGAGAAAGAAATGGTCTTCACTGCCACTTTTCTAATCAAGGCTGCTCTCGCCAAAGCTCATTATTTCTTTATCATTAGCATCTCTCGTAAAGACTCTACCGAGCACGTTGTCATGAAAATCTTCTGACAGGGCGATAGGAGTGGACGATAGAGTTGCAATTCAAATTTTTAGCTTTTGTTCCGACTTCTATAACAAATGTTTCCTTTCCTTTCGCCGACACTCGTTCTCGTGCATCTCCGTGGTGGTGGTAATGTCGGCCTGCTTTTCTCCTTTTAGAAAGTGATTTAGCTTCCCCGATCAATCATCCTAAGAATAATTCTCTTTATGTTTCTACAATCATTTGTTTGATGCCCATGGAAACGATGGTAAGAACAAAACTCATGACTTCGTCGCTCGGGTGGTGGTTCCATCCCTGCGTTCCAAGGTGCTGCTGGTACATCTTCCATCACAAGTATAGCCTCCAGCATCTTTTCCACACTAGCATTCAGTGAGGCATCTTAATTGGTTCCCATACTATTCTCGCGATTTCTCTCGCCCTCCATGGTTATATTGCCTTCATCCACCGTAAGTTTCTTGCACATGATCTAGCCTTTGAATCTTATTATTGTTGTTACGGTTGTAGTAGTTCCTTTCTTGTTCAAACTCCTCCCCGGTCATGGCTTCCCATGGCTACTATCTTCCGCTTGTCCCTCATCTTCGGCCTTCCCTCGTTTGCTGTCCTTGCGAAGTGCTCGCCATCTGATTTATGAATTGAGGTAATAAGCTTGCGTTAGCAGATTCGAGTTTGTGTTCGCGAATAGGATAAGAATTCATTTCATTCTCGTCTTTCTTCTAAGGCGATATATTCTTCCCCGTAACTCTCGCTTCGCCATCGTGATTGTATTTTTGACTCTAAAAATTTGAATGTATAACAAGTTAGTCAAGAGAGCATTCACAAATGAGAGGATGAGATATCTTTCCTCAACCCGTCCCGCCATTTCGCTACACATGGTTCTCCATCTTATTGTCAACCGCCTTAAGCTCTCGCCAACCCTTTGCTTCAACCCAATACATCTTCAATACACGGTCGTGAAGAATTGTTACTTATGTATGCGCCAGAATGTGGCTTGTAAATGGTTAAATGATGTGATTGTGTTCCTTGGCAGACCCTCAAACCATTTTAGTGCTTCTCCTATTAGGCTTGATGTGAAATACTTGCATAGATAGCGTCATGATTCTCCCACCGCAACATACATCTCATATAAGCCTTGATATGTTGTACCGCACAAAGTTGTTCCATCAAAGATGTTGGTTAATGCGTGTAGATTGCACTTAGGAGGTATTCCTCCCATCTGTACTTCTAATGTGAAGGGATTCTTCGCATTTTCTGCGATGGCTTCGCCCAATTGTTTCCTTCCTCCTTCCCTTCTATTGTTCATTAGTCCTCTCATTTCACCAATTCTCTTAAGATTTGTTCATTTGCCTCGTAGTTTGTCTCACTTTGGTCTTTTAGCTCTGCTTCTCTCCTTCTTTCGCTTTCGTGCCTGTTTTGACCTTCTTGCTCGTTATATTTTCTTCTCCTTTCCACGACGCTCTTCTTCGTTTCTTTCCTCAATTCGCACGCCATTATATCGGTTGTTCTCTCTTCTTGGCTGTCTCTCGGCTCTCATTCGCCCTCTCATATTCTTCATTAATATTTCTATTGGTACGATTCTGTTCCCTCCTTCTTTCCGGTTGTCATGGTTATTCTGCCGGATTGCTTCTTCCATCTCTTGATTTTCTATCAGCTCTTATCCTTTCTCTCTCTTGAGCTAGCCGCGCTTGTTCAATGTAGTGTCTCTCAATGTCATCCTCAATCTCTCGGTTTCTTCTCGGTTCTTCTCTCCTGCAAGATTATTCTCCCTTCACAGCTGGGTCATTTGGTTCTTGGAGTTGCATGTTTCCTTGATTTTCCTATTCCGCTCATTTTGAAGATTTTGGGTTGAGGAATATAACGATCTTCTATTTCCCTCTTCTCTCGCCATGCTCTATACTCGGATTTTGTGTTTCTTCCCTGCATTTCTCTGTTGGTAAAACTCTCCTTCTTTCTTCCCTATTCGATCTTGAACTTGATCTCACGCTACTTCTTGATCTCCTATTTTGCAACCTCATATTTTCCATCCTTAATTCATGATTCTTGTCTTGTCAAGTTTGCTCAGTTCCTCCCGCCTCTAGCCGTCTCTCTTCGTGTATTGTTTGTCTCAATCTTTCTAATCTTGCAATTTCTTCGTTTCCGTATTCATTTCTCCATTCATTCCTTGCTCCCCTTGTCCACTGTTCTCACAGCCTTTGCTCCTCTTCCCTCTCGTCTTTAATCGGACCTCCAAGTATGTACACTTACTCTATCATAATCCACCCGCGTTTACCGGGGAGATCGCGTGGTTGGTTTTGATCTTCTCCATCGTTTCTCATATTCATACTTGACGATTCTCCTGTTTCATTCCTCCTTTCTCAAAGCAAGTCTCCCACTTCTTCTTACTGGGTCGTTGGTTGCCCTTGTACATTTCTTCTTCTAGCCATTTTTCTTTTCCAATGAATTCTTGAGTATCTTCTCCAAATCTTTTCTCTCATCAATCCAAATTCCTTCCAATTTCTACGTCAATCACTCTCTGTCCTGTTTCTAGCGCATATGTAGTAGCCATGGATTTCCCCACACTACACCCCTTACTCGATTTTGCTTAATTAATCCATTGAAAGATGTAAGATCAAGAATATTTATTGATTGAATTCATGAAATGTTTACATAGGAAAATAGAATTACACTTAGAAATTAAAGCATGCTTAAACTCTCTCCTAATGACTTGCCCAACAATTCCAAAGAGATTCCCCCTTTCTACACCGGCTATGGCCAAGGCATGGTAATGAAGAAATCATAAAGTGTGGGGCCGGTCCCATGGTATTTTTCTTAATTTTATTATGTTTTCATGATTTTAGGGAAATATCATAAAACCAAGGAGTTTTGTTGAAATCAAGGAGTTTCCATGAAATGAGGAAAACATAAAAAATAATAATAATAAAATAAGGGATGTGTGGGACCGGCTTGGGCATGGTTGGTCAGCTAGGGCCTGGTCCGTGAGTTTTCCCTAATTTTATGTATTATTTCATGATTTGAAGGAATTTTCATAATTTGAAGGAAACATCATGAAATCAAGGAATTTCATGGGATTAAGGAAACATGAAAATATAATAATAATAATAATAATAATAAAATAAGACGTGTGGGACCAGCTAGGGCATGACCGGCCGGCTATGGCCCGGTCCCACGGGTTTCCCTAATATTATATTATATTTCATGGGATTAAGGAAATATCATGAGATTAAGGAGTTTTCATGACATTAGGGAAAATATTGAGGATTCATGGGGTGTGGGACCGGCCATGACTAGGGCATAGCCGGCCAGCTAGCAGTCCTGTGACACCTTTCCCAATTTTATATTATTTCATGATTTGAAGGAAACACCATGAAACTGAGGAGTTTCCTTAAAACAAAGGATATTTGTTCAAATGAAAGGATTTTCATGAGATCAAGGAAAATAATAAAATATGATTAAATATAGAATTTGGCGTGGGACTGGTCACGGCATGATAGTTGCCAAGTGAGCCTGGTCTCCTAGCGCCTTGATTAATATTTTATTATTTATTATTTTCTTCCTATTTTGCATAGGTTCATCGTCTCGTCGTATTATGAAATACTCATTCGTGTGTTCAGGTGCTCGTTAGTGCATTATTATTAAATACACTTGCACCGTTTTGATCGGGGCTTACTCAAAGGTAGCTCAGATGCCCGTGTATTGAATATTTATTACTAACCCATGGAATTCTCTTTGGGAAGAACCATAAATTGAAGTAACGAAATATTATGAAAATATTGAATATTTTCAGGATTGATTAATGAATCTATTGATTTTGAGAATAATTAATTATTGATTCTATACTAGTACTATCGTCTAGGAGCATTAATTATTCAGGAATCTAGTGTTATGAGCTTGTTGAAGCGTCATATTTCTTTCATATAGTCAGGGAAAACATTGTTACATCCTGAAGACGTTATTGCTCTATACTAGAAGGCAAGTTGTCTAGGAGCCGTCTAATATTTCGATTCTATGTAGAAGTAGTTCTTGAAATTGCTCAAGATTCATGAGATATGCCGTTGCCTCACCGAGAGACTACATATCCATATATACTCCGAGAGACAAGTATTCTCGTCAGAGATTCTTGTGGCATGAGCTTTCATGCTTTCGATAAGAGACATGAGCCTCAATATTCTGGATCAGGAATACTTATAATTATGGGTTTACGATTTTAGCCTTTGTCGAAAATCCACCATCTACAGTATCTGATGTCATCTCGATGAGGAGATCGAGTATGTCGTTTATCGCTTCTTTGATCAGGTCTACATTTCTTGCCGGAACTTCTTGCCTCCGCGCTAGCTCAGCCAGCGTTGGGATTTCTCCATCGGTTGAAGCGACAGAGATAACGGGGTTATCCAAATATGGAAATTCACTATAAACAGAATTGTTCAAAGGAGGGTGAGAAACATTACCATTAATTTGAGGGATTTCGGGCCGAGATCCGTCATGTAGAATCATCCCTGAGGCCAACCATCTTTTGAAAATCTAGAGATCGCAACCGAGAGATTAATCTCCCACTGTGGTCGCCAATTGTTTATGGGTGAAAACTATTTCTGCAAGTTTTGGTAATATGGGTGTGTGGATGAGAAATGAATCTAAACCCTAAACAAATGCACTGCACGGGAGTGCTTTTGATTCGAGAGATCAATCTGTACAATTCTGGCCTAAACCAAGAAATGGCCATTCCAGACTTGCTTCGGTCACAAAGTGAAGGAGATGGGGTTGATCTTAGGGAGGGAAGCGAAGAAGGTGTTGAGATTGTGAAGGTGTTGGCTGTTTATGACTTGTATCGTAAAGTCGAACCGGCTTGCGTAATGTAAGCTATCGCTTCGGTGTTTGGATACGTTGTATCAACACTTGGTTTCTATCTTGTCCTCTTTGTGTCTTGTGGAAATAGGGAGGAGAACCTATTTATACAAGTCATAAAGCACAAACCTCTTCTCTCGTAGGAAGTGGAGGAAGTGGAGTGATGGAGTAGTGGAGTCGTGTGTTAGTGTCACACGATCGGCCTTGCCCACTTCTCCCATCATCACTAACCGTCCATGTCTTCCCCGACACGTTCTTGTGATGGCGCGTTGCGCTGCACGCCGTAAACCGCAGGACCAATACCCCGAGTAAGTATCCCCCAGTTTGTGACATGTTGATGTCTCGATTGTGTGGATCGTGGGACCCACAGAAGGTAGCATACGGTGCTAGGTTTAAATAACTTAGTTATTTGGGAAACCGATATTTATGAAATATCGCGTGTATTTTGCATGTAATTCATTGAATATATTCGGCATGTATGAAACATCTCTGTTTTAAGGCTTAACGGAGTAAGTCACGATCAAGCGTCTTAAAACAGCATCATGACCAACCATCTTCGAGTGATCGTTTGGAGGCTGCATGGGCGAGCCATACTTTGGCCAATCACTCTATGTGGAAGAGTGGCGGACGGTGATCATAGGGATGCCTCATTGGTCGCTTAACTCCTAACCAGGGCTTCTTAACCAAGCTGGTAGAGTTGGACGGACGAGATGATCTGTGACGCTCATCTATGACCGTTGATGAAGTTTTAGGGTTTTGAAGAGGTGCGCAAGCATCACTCTTCAACTTGGTCGAATCCAAGCATGGGAGACGTTTTTGACAGGACCGACCGGGCATGCGTGTAGACGGCTTGCCGGTGTACATGTCCGTACCTCACTGCCCCATGAAAGTGTGATCTAAACCACTCAATTTGTCCGGCAAAGAGGAGCGGCTGAGATTGATTTGCGACAGAAATCCCATGCCGCAAAGGAGTTGAAGACCACACGTCATGCCTACTTCGAGCGCGCATTTCGAGACGTCCATCCATGGTTGGCCTTAGTCGATCAGTCAGGCATGTAGATGGGCCCATGGTGATCGTGTTGACATGCTCGGGACCCTTTGAATCTACATCTACACCCTCCACCTATGCTTGCGAAGATGGTCGCTCGTGATCGATTAACGACACATGTAAAATGCCGCAAACCCTAATTAGGGTTTTGGATCGGTCGTGTGTACACGACTTCAGCCTAACGGTTTGGCAGGCTATGCTCCTCCTTTGGGGAGGCTGACCATGTGGGGCCCATATTGGGTCGGTGGTGAACATGGTGATACCTGACTGACGGTCCTAGGCCTAATCTAATCCATCCAAACATGCTGGTGAAGTTGGATGGTCGTGATCAATTTGAGACCTTAGTGGAATTTCCTGCGACCCTTTAAGCATTACTCCGGCCATACTTTGGGCAAACGCACATTGCTCTATGACTAGGTCAGGAGATGGTCGACCAGGCAGGTAGAGAGGGGCCCCGCCGGTGTGCAGGACAAGCTTGTACGACATGTCATGGGATAATCCACGCCGTCCAATCATGCCGGTGAAGTTGGACGATGTGGTGGTTTTGAGATCGCCGTTGGCGGTCTTGTGCGCACAAGCTTTTCCAGTCGCTCCACACCAGTCCAACCATCCTACTTTAGGCTGGTGTTCGGTGGTTATTTGGGAGGCATGGTATGTATTCGACCGACCGGGGCATAAACAGATTGGTGGTCATTAAGGTGGTAGCCTCGCTCCGCCGAGGATCGTCTAGGTGGTTAAATCATGCGGCCAACTTGCGTGGTCGTGATTGTTTCGAGACCGATATGGACAGTCCAGCATTCAAATATGCTCAATCGGGCTAGTATAACACACCGAGAGATGTATGCTCAATCGGGATAGTATAACACATCGAGAGATGTATGCTCAATCGGGCTAGTATAACACACCGAGAGATGTAGCCTGTACGGGTATTTCGTGCATGCCTCACTATTAACACTTGGACATTCGTGTTACTCTGCTGAGAGCAACACTCAGTCGTTATGCCGCACTAATAATGAGAGTTCTGTGGGAACAACACAAGAAATACAAGGCTAGTCATGCATTAATTAATAATGCTATAAATTCACAGGGTATATGGGATTGTTGCCACATGCTCCAACCTGGATGAATTTTGTGTATTTAATTCACAGAATACTGGGATTGTTGCCACATGCTCCATTCTAGGTGAATTAGTAAAGTGAAGAAGTATTCATCACTTATGAGTGGGTCAGCGAATAAATTTGGTTTTACAATTTTAGCCCTAAACTAAAATCCACCATCAACAGTTTGGTTAAGTCTGAACCTTTGTATCAAGTAAACATACTTCGTTGTTGTATTGTCTCGATCTCGTATCCATAGACGATCACACGAAGTGTGAACCGATTAGTTGTATTGTCTCGACTCAGTCCATAGACAATCACTTTCGGAGAAAGGACTTATAGGTAGGAAAAGTTTTATCTTGAGGTATATTTGGGTACCCTCGCCTTTTCAATTGGTATCAGAGCAGGCAAATTCGAAAAGATCCAACAATCTGTATTTGGTGTGATCCAACCTATAAGAATGAATCCAATGGATGATTCAGTTAACGTAATGCCAAGATTAAATGACTCAAAATTCCTTGAAGGAATGTCAAACACTGAAATTGTTGAGTCGCTTCGATCCAAAGAATTTTGGACATTCGACGAATGTCGCTTATATCTTAATCTCACAGAAGATGCTTCTTGCAAGATCGACAGAAAACTTTCTGAATTTGCAGAAATGGAAAAGCAACTCCCTGACTTAAAGATTGAGATTAAGATATATGAACAAAAGGAAGATGAGTCACTATCTAAAACACTCAAGATCCTTGAAGACTCTAGTAGAGTTCAAAGTGAGGTTGATGAGTTCCTCAAAGAACTGGACAACTCAAAGAAAAATAATAATTCTAAAGGAAATCAACTCATTCATGAGTATTTAATGAATTATACCTCGGAAGAATCTGATATTCTTCAAGAAGACTCTCACTATAACTCTTCAGAAGAATTTTCTCTTGAAGATCATAATGACTCTGATATAGATTGTGAGCCTAATAAAACCTGTCATGACTTGTCCAGTGAAATTTCATTGACAAACAGTCTCATGACAACACCTAGTATGTCCAAGTTGTCAAAACCTGGACAAATTAACATTGGTCAAGGAACCGATTGTTGGGTATCCCTTATCAAGTTTCGATTCGTGGTTATTGGCCCTATCCGAATCAGGATCCACATCCGAATACACGTTAGTGTTGGTGATAAAAACAAAGAAAAGTGGGAATATTTCTTCTTCTATCTTCTTCGACCAAAAAGAGACCTCTACAGCAAACAAAGTTTCGAAAACTCTTCACTTGTGATTATGAATGAATGTTTATCTTTTTAACTTCGTATATAAGACATCGACATAATCGTATTGATAGGTGTCTAAAACACCTAATTTTATATCTAGTATTTACGCTTTCTTTGCAAGTTTTCTTGTACATTATGTATCTTACGTTTGTTTTGAGTATTATAGGTGTTTCAGAGTCATTGGAGGAAAATAGGGAAAACCAGGTACAAAAAGGGCAAAAGTATAATTTCACATGGCAGGTGCTACTGGAAGTCACGCCAAGGTTAAGGGGAAGCCAGCTGGGTGGTTCTACAATGGGTGTCTGAATCCTGCCCCAAATCATTACCTAAACCTAAAAATTGAGAAGCATTTCTTCCCATCTCAATCATTTGCATTTGAATTTAAGAAAGAGAGAGAGGAGAAAGCGGCAGCTATGCTGATCCGATTCGAGAAGAAAAGTGTAAGAACGAAGAAGATGGTGTTGGTAATGGAGAAATTAGATCGAGAAGGAACTGAGGCTGCTGTTGGGTGATGACTGTGTTGATTGAACTGGATTTTGAAGATTCAGATTGGGAACAGTGAGGGCTGAGAAGTTCTATGGGATTTATGGGTTTCTGGCATTGAACAAATCAAGAAAGATGAAGGTGATATGAAGAAATGAATGGTTCGGAATTGAGCTGGAATTGATGAGCTTGTAGCCATGGAGATGAATAAGAATTGAATCTGAGCCGTGAGAGAAGATGAAGAACAGATAGTTGCTGCCTTGAAATGGGTGTTTGATGTGAAATGAGTTTATGAAGGTGGTAGTGCTGCTTCTATTACAGAGAAGATGAAATTGCTGTTGAGAATGGAAATGGGTTTGAATCTGAGAGCTGTTATTCATGGGAAAATGGGTGCAGATGGTGATTACAGACCATAGAGCTGAGCTTCTTTTGATTGCAATAAGAGAAAGAAGGTGCATGTGATGCTGTGGAGAAATGGGTTCTGATTATAAATGCAGGGTAGGTAGAAATAGTATTGGCTCAGGTCTGTGATGCACAATGGTAATGCTGTTAACAAAAAGGGAGAATTGCGAATAAATTACAGATGCTGTGAAGAAGGGTATGAAGATGGTTGTGTTTGAAGTTGTTGTTGGACGAATTTGCAGCTGGTAGCTGGTGCAGTGCAAAACTCAAGGAAATGGTGAACTGAAATTGCTTGAATTTAGAAGGCTGGCGAGTGCCTGAGGTGGAATGAATTGCAAGCTGGTGTTGCAGGTGCAGTGGAGGTCTTGGTGGTGCACGAGAAGACTGATGTTGTGGCTACAGAAATTGCAGGAGGCACTGATGAGCAGTGTTGATCTGAGGCTATTGGAAACTATTAGATGAATGTGTAGGATGTTGCAGTGCAGGAATGATGCAGTGGCGCTGTTGATAGTTAGGGCTCAAGTTGCAGGTAGCTGATTGCAGAACTGGAGCATGAAAGTTGTGTTGCTGTGACTAGTAGATTGAAACATTCTAACCTTCACTGACACTTCCATGCCACAGCAACAGTGATATCTTCCCACCAGTTTGCAGCTTCAGTCAGGTAACTCAACATTGTATCATACACTTCAGCTTCGTATCCACCAGACTTCAAGCCTTCCATTGAACTTCCATCACACAAGCTCCTGTGCATTCATCTGAAGATGCATCCTAACACTTATGCCTCCAGCCATTCAGCTTTGTCCTTGTTCAATTACCAAGCCTCATCCAAACATCACCATCCTCATGAACTCTCACCACACTGCCATCCTATACTTGGCAACCAACAAATTCTGCTTGCCTCCAAACTGCAGCTCATTCCCTTGGAAGCAACCACCAGTACCAGCTCATCTTCTAGCCTCCCTTGAGCCTTGTATTCTCCATATGCTCCATTACCAACAACTGACAGTTGAACCGAGTTGACTCAATCCAGTGAGACAGGTGAGCTGACTCGGACCCGGTTGGACTTGGACCTGGGCTCTTATATGTGGGATGTTTCAAGGAGCGACTTTTGGCAGAAGGGTGCGACCTAAATGTGTACTTAAAAATCGACATGCATAGACTATAAAAGGGATATCTATTTACACATAAAAAGGGAATCTCTTCTTCTACTTTTGTTCTAGGGTTTAGAAACATGAAACTTATCTTTCTTCTTGTTATGAACCCCAATAACACGAGTAGTTAATTTTATCATTGGTTATGGATTAATTTGATTTCACAAGGCATGTTTCTTATTCAATAAATTAGTTTTGTCTCCATGCTATATCGTTTATGATTCACCATTAATATTGTCATATGAGTTGAATGCTTGTTTAGTCGAGTCGCGAATCGATTTAGTTTACTTTCATCTCTATTGCTGGATTAGAGTTTATTCTACGCAAAAGTGATAAATTTCTGATTGCAAGTAGCATAATTGTGGGTAGTGCTTGTAGTGATATATCCTACTAGTCACAAGTGAGTCATAACCTTTGTTAAATCGGATTAGTGCTTTTACACGTTCGATTGCTTTGATTGTCCTGATTTCATAGAACTTAACGCATCTAGGGAATTAAACTTGATTAGTGCTTTTACACGTTAGGTTGTTCTCTAAGATAGAATTCATATTCGCATCTTTTAATGTGTTTGTTGATGACAAGAGGAGATTTATGGATATACTTGCGATCAAGGTATTCTAGGGCCTTTGATAAAAGTTGAGATTAAAATATCAATTCTAGTTATTGTGTTGAAAACATGTTTGTGATTGAAGATGAAATCCTTAACCAATATCTTCACATATTTGCGTGCTTGCTTTGCTTTGTTTGCTTTTAGTTTAATTTCCTTTACATAAAATCAGAAACCCCCCCCCCCCCCTTTGTTTACATAAGAAATCGAAACAAACGATAATCTAGACCTCTCAGTGGGAACGATCCTTTCTTGCCCTTGCTTCATAATATATTTTTGACGCATACGACAGCGATTAAATTTTGGCGCCGCTTCCGGGGAGGTAGCGGTTGTCACTTGTTTTTTTGGTTTCTTATTTTTGTTTTTAGTTTGTTTCTTATTTTTGTTTTTCTTATTTTCTGGTTTTAAACCTTGGTTTGAGAACTCTTGTTTCAGGTACCTATTATGGAAGGAGCATATTGGAACAATGGATACGGTTTTCAACCTCCTCAACACTATGACGATTGCCCACCACCTATGGGATACGATCGAAACCAATTTATTGGCTATGATCAATATCCAAGAGCTTATGGTGATTTTCATACATACCAACAACAACCTTGTAGTGGGTATGTAAGTCAAGCACCTAGGTGGGACAATTCTACTTCCAATTTGCTTTATTCGAGATGTATGAGTGCTATAATTGGACTAGACCAACTTGACAGTGATAAAGGGAACGTCGCACAAACCAATTTCTGCAACACTTTTTCTTACCCGACTCCGGATCGTAGTTATGATCATTCACCCATTCAAAGGGAAGAGTCATGGGAAAGAGAACCTATTGTAGCAAATGGTGGTAAGCGTGTGAACATTAGAAAACTTGCACATAAATTATACAAGTTGGAAGATGATGGAGCCTCGGAAGAGCTTGTCGATGAATTTAGTAGGACCATTCATATGGAGCTTAAACGACGTCGTGATAAAGGTTGGGAAACCGACGACGATTCTGATTTCGGTGAGTCTGAAAATGAGGATGATTATGTTGAAAAGGACCAACCTTTATAGATATTTGAAGACACTAGTGTAGTGGACTCAACTCTTGATCTTTATAATGATCAAGCACCTATTCAAAAGGTACATGAGTATGATGAAACTAGTGTTTTACAGAATTTCGTTGCAACAAGGTTTGAATCTAATGAAGACGAAGAGGAATATGTTGACACTTGTGTAGATTACTTAAGCATTGATCTTTATAATGATCAAGAGCCTATTCAAAGGGTGGAGCTTGAGGATGATGCATTTTTGAGTCTTCTTAAAAAGTTCCTTATAGCGAAATTTGGAGCCGCAAAAGAGTATGTGCCTTACAACAAAGAGGAGTGTGTTGAGAATGAAACTGATATAACCAATATTGTGGAAAACCCAATTGAGCTTGCAATGGATTGTAATGATGATGTTGATGTTGAAATTATAGTTGAGACAGAAACAGACGAAGAATGCTTGCAAAGTTTGATAGAGGGCCACGATATACATGAGGTAAGTGATTCACTTGAATTCTATAAGGATGAAGAGGATACCATAACACAAAAGATTGTGATAGGTTTGTCTAACCCTTTGCATATTAATCCTTCTCCTTTACCTCTTATTGGCTTGAATGTATGTGCTTCGAGAATATTGTTAAATGACTTTGTTTCTCGATATCCGCCATTAGAAACATTTGATTCTCATAATATGCAAGTTTGTAAAGAAGTTCTTTATACACTTCCAAGTGTGGACAAGAATAAGTGTGGGGGAAACTTCTATTGGGCTTTAGCTTCACTTTTGCTTTATTGTACTAATGTTTGTGTGAAGTTTATATTTGCAAAACAGGTTACATGGAAGGATCCCCAACTTTTCAGATTATTGGTATATGGGGAATGCAACTTGCAAGTCGGGCTGACGACTTTAAACCAAGCGCTAAATGGGAGGCAACCCATAGGATGAGTATTTCTTGTCTTGATTTTATCTTTTTCTTGTCTTGCATTTACTTTTTCTGATTTCTTGTTACAATATCATTATATGATTTCCCACCTTGACTTTCTTTGGACGATTCAATTTACATTGAGGACAATGTAAAGTTTAAGTGTGGGGGAGTGGTTAAGCATTTGCATTTGCATTGTAAATTTTTCATTTTTTTCAACTTTTGTGTAAACTAGTGAATAAAAAACTCCAACTTGTGGTTAGTTTAGTGTCACATGGTATATTTGTCGCTAAGATTACATCGAGATTCTCATAAGAGTGACTGAACTTAGAGATGACAGAGAACGTGATCGGGTTTCTTACTTGTATGAGAGTTAAAGTTGGATTTAATCATGCCAGTGGCATATGAGGTGCAGACTGAATTCAGTATTAGAGTAGTGGTCCCTTATAGTGGAGACTACCCATGTTACATCATGTGAGGCACCGACCTTCAATTCTTTGTACATGTCTAAATTTGTGCTTTTAGAGTGTGTGTCACCGTACGTAAATTCCGGGTAGAATGGTGAGCTACCCAACCTCCTACCAATAGAAGCACTATTTTGATATCTTGAGTGATATTTTGTCAATCATGATGGTGACATCGAATTGCTAACTTACATACCACTTGTATTCTTGTTCACAGTTAGCACCATCCACTTTATATCTCTCTACACCAACATGTCCATAGAAACACCATCATCATCAACATGAGGAGCATCACAAATTCGAAGGAAAGTTGAAGACGTTCAAGGTTTACAAGCAACGGTACAGAAATGAGCAGATTTCATATTCAAGTATAGCAACAAGACAAGGAGAAGAATTTTTACAAGTTGAAGACTATTGTACAAGAGCGAATATTATCAAGATGAGATTTCAAGAAGTTTAATCAAGACATACAAGTTGTGAAGAACAAAGTGGTAAAGTACTTACACCATGGCCTTTGTACTTGCATTTTTATTTTATCTTTATTCTTATTTGTTAGTTTGTACTTTATTTTCTCTTGTCTAAAAAAAAAAAAGACAAGAGAAAAAAAAAAGACAAGAGAAAAGTTTATTAGGTCCATCGTTAGTTTTAATATTTTGTTTGTTTTGTATTTACTTTATTTATTTTGCATCTTATAAAAAAAAGAAAAGAAAAAAAGAAAAAAAAAAAGAGAAAAAATATTCATTGCATCATATTTGGTTTGTTTAGTTCGTTTTTGGTTTTGTATTCATTCAATAAAGCCAATGGAAGAAGAAATATTCATAATGAAGTTTCAAGCAACCAGGAATTAGAGGAAAGAGTTACATTGTCAAGATCCTACGAAGTTCAAGATTTCATCATCAAGAGTTGAAGACCGAAGACGAAGATGAAGACAAGGATTGAAGACCGAAGACGTTTCTATGGATGCTGTGAGAGTGGTTATAACTGCACGTCGAACTGATAATGAGGTAAGTAAGCATATTCCCACCTTCGTTAAGTGGTTGATTTCCTTTCTTAGAGATCGTCAGAAAAAAGGGCTTTCAAAATGAATAAAAGATGTGGGTTTTCAAAACAATTCGGAGGGTTTGCCTTCCTCCTACCTGGACACATGTGTGTGATCGAATTTTAGATAGTGGTAAGTAGAGTTGTCGTTCACTCGGACTTGTTGAAATCGATTCTAGGATTTAATAAAGAAAAATAATAAAAATAGAGAAAATATACAATTTATGTCACAAGATGAAGAGAGTTACTGGGACTCGGGATTCCACCAATTCTCACATTCATGCGGTTCATCTATTAATTCCAGACAATTAAAGCTCATAAAATAAAAAACATCGACTCTAATTCTTTGCCAAGGTAGATTTTATAAAGAATTATATGTAACACAAGCATGACGCATCTAAAGTACCTAAGACTAAGCATGCGACATCTAACGAATTCACAAATAATCAAGAAAAATCATAAATCAATTATAATAGTGCAAATAGTCATAAAGGAATTAAATAGAATTACCACATGGGTGCTAAACAGCTTCCTCCGTCGTCCCAGTGATGGGTTCTAGCTCCGCATGGTGAAAACACTCTCAAAGGATTTTTTCATTGCTCAAAAAGGTGTTTACAAATATGAAATGGAGAAAATGATGAAAATCGGGTTTTGTAACTATTATAATTGTTGCCAAACTGTGTTACAAAGAACGATACAAATATAGCGTCATGTCACTGAAGCTTTACGACCCACGCCTCTTTGTCGTTAACACTGTTGAAAAACGACTGTCGGTTGTGCGTCTTAGGTTCTTCACAACAATGAACGACTGCCTCTGGTGGTCTTTTGTTCTTCGTGTTCTTGGTGCAGCAGCAGAAATGGTGATTTTGCAACTCGATTTTCTAAGCTCTGTTGACGCTCTAAACTCTCCCAAACTCTCCATAAACCTTCTCTGATACTCCAACACTCTATATATACTACACAGGGCTTCGAATATCTCCTCATTACTCCCAAATAATTCTCGTATCTTCTCCATTATCATTTTTATTCTCCACGGGATAATTTCCCTGTTTTAACTCCTTCACGCGTCTGTTGTATACTGATTCACTCCAACACGTTGGAAACACAATCTGGATTGATTCAAACTCGTTGTAGCACACGCCAGCTTCCAATAATACAACCATAATCCCGAGATAATATAAATTTCCTTTTTTGACGAGATAATTATGGTAACTCGTTTGTTTTCCAATTATACGCCACATACCAGCCCTGGTTTGTCGTAACAGGAAACTACCAAATCAAATCCAACCAAAACTCTGACCGAATATCCTCCAAAATGTCACCTGTGAATCACGCTGTAAACTGATTTTTCAAATTAGTTTTTCCCGCCAAAATTATATTCTCGTGAAAGAAGAAGGTCTCCCCCTATCCGTCTATGGAGTGTAAATAGAAGGTGTTCAATTGAGGCGCCCCTTAGTAATTTAGGTGCACCTTATCCAAACTGAGAGTCCGGATAACAAATCTCCTCCGGGGTTCCAAATAGCACTTTTTGAGCCGAATTTTGCACACATGTTTATTTCTCCAGAAATACCTACACATACACAAAAACACCATAATTAGTACAAAATCGAGTGCCAACAAAATATAATATTGAGATCAAATTAGTCACAAAAATATGTCTATCAAATACCCCCAAACTTATTATTTGCTAGTCCTCGAGCAAATTTATTCTAGAAAATAAAATTCAAACTCACTAGGTGGCCCTAGTGACCGAGATAAAGTCTCGGGAGGGTTTAACAAAGGTGTACCCACAAAACCTTTACTCCAGACCCTAGCTATCTACGCAGAACCTTGGAAGGCACTAAAGAATCTCCTTGGTTGGTATACAGACATTGACTATAGGAGGAAGTACCCTGATGCGATATTCCAATTGTTGTACACGAGTTTGCACTCAAGCATACTAAAATTCATATAAAGTGACAGAGCTCTACTCAGATAGTTTCTGGACATCATAAACCGGAGTCAACCAATCACATGGATAGATTAAGAAGATGGATGTAGAGAAAAACGTAGATGATGTTGACTAAGGTGAACCTATCATAATGGACTGAGATCTGAGTCGACTAATATCAACACAACTGGCATATACAAGGGAACCAGTGGTCGATAATCCTAACTCTAGGTCAACTCAGCTGGCATATACAAGGGTACCAGTGGTCGACTTTATTGTATTTATTCCGGTTGGTCTGATGGTCTGGTCTTAATTTTTTTTTTTTTAATTTTTTTTTATTTTGGTATCTCAGCCACTCTATTTCACCCTAGCAATGGTAAAAAGAAATGATCAGGATTCTTTCGATGTTTCCATCACGAGGATATGGCGAAACTACCATGTTTTCTTTTCTAACACCTGAGCTCTGTGCTTTTATGAATAGACTCTTCTAGATGTTTCCATCTAATCAGATTGGTTCCTCAACTCCTACTACCAAGATGTTCCCATCCACTTAGATTAGTTAGTGCCAACCTTAATAAGCATAAATTTCTAGTCTCTGGAGTTTATTTATTGCAACTAAAAAGTTTCTCCCATACCCCCAAACTTAAATCTAACATTGTCCTCAATGTTCTAAAGATGAAATTAAAAACATGAACAAGGAGAAACTGTTACCATTTGAAGCAAAAGAGATAAGGAAAGATATTACCGTGTCGCATGAATATTGGGTTACCTCCTAAGAAGTGCTAAGTTTAAAGTCTTCACTGGACAATGGAAGAGATTAGTCACCTCGAAGAATCATATAGCAATGGCGGAATAACTCGGGTCATCTGGATCAAAAAGTGGTAACCACAAGAAGAGGAAGCGCAAATGAGACCAGGAAGATATCCAACACACCCTTATCTATTTTTTTGTTTAAGACAACTACATCTAGTTGTGGTTCGGGTTCAGGCTCTATAAAAGGGTCTAGATAAAAAGCTTTCATTGGCTGGATTTCCTCAAAGGCAGGATCCTGAAGATCAGTTTCTAGAGTCTGGAAATACTCAATTAAGAACTTAGAAGCACATAACAATAACCTGAATAACTGGGGATCCTCTAAGTCAATCAGACTTGACTCACACAGTTGACCACAGTAGTGGTCATTCTTTAGCAAATGGGTCGACCCTAATCTCCTAAAGTAATTAGGTTTAGCCTCAAAACTTAATAATTGACACATCTGAAACTTATACGTTCCCACAATTGGTTGAAAAATATTTGGTGGGAAAACAAAATCAATCGTGGTATCATATCCTGGGTTAACCACATCAACGAGAGGATGGGTTCTTAATAACTGAACTTCTTTATGGACACAACTAGGTTCAGGAAAAAGTGTATGAAGATAATCTTTTAAAATGGTTGAGGCACAAATGTCAAGTCCCAAGTTAGGGACCTTTCTAAGAGTTAAGGCACATGGAGAATGATAATCACCCCCAAACTTAGAGTTTTCAGTGTCTCTAAAAAGACTAGTCACAACTTCCCTAATTTCAAGGTCATCTGATTCCTGAAAATGGTCAATTGATTCTTCTAAGTCAGGTACATCCTCACTCATCTCTACGAGTTCATTTTCTTTTTCTAAGTCTATTGTTTCTAAATCGCTAGACTCAAAATATACTCGTTCCTCTAAACCCTCATTGGCTTCGTAATCAAAAGGAAATACTACATCGTCTAAAATGGGGGTATCTCTAGTCAAATCATCATCCTTTTGAATAGGTGAATAATTATTAAAATTATTTGGATTTGAACTAGAAATATTATCATTATTAAGCTCAATTGGAGTAACAAATTCCTGATCACTATGCCTACTTATTTCAAATTCTTCATCAACACTATCCTCATCATAATCATCATAATATGAAAATGGTTGAACCTCATCTAGACAAGTAGTGTTACTAGTTTTATCCTCGTCATCTTGTATGTAAATAACTATCCTCATTTTCGGGGGTACTATTGGAAACACTAAGATTATCTCGAGCAGTTCCGTTCTGGGCCTCTAACAAAAGCTTTCGAATCGACTCATATGACTTCATTATGGTATCGTGACTCGACTCACATGACTTCCTTATTGTATCGTGACTCGACTCACATGACTTCCTTATTGAATCTAGGAAAGAAATTTCACTCGTTGCATTGCTTTCGTCCATAACTAAGTTATTCATTTCTGCTAACTTACGTGTCGACTCAGCTAACTTACGTGTTGACTCTAGTAGAGAGAAATTTTGCTCGTACGACCGGTTGGTGTGTGGATAGTAATTGGGCTCACCATGGTATGACCCATAACCTTCAAAAGTTTGGCGTTCCCAACCACTATTCACACTATGGTCATAAAAAGAGTGATGTCCATATTGTTCAGTTGGATATTCATATTCATTGTGATGGATATTGTAATACCAGTTTGACATCCTAACCGCAAGGGAATTCTACACAAACACAAACCAGGCTGACTCGACCACAACAAACCTACTGATTTCTAGCAAACAAAAAGCATGATGGCTCCACTTAGATTGTTTCTAGACCAGCTTCTAATCCTTCGAAAGGGAATTCGTTACAATTTAAGCAAACCCCTCTGGAATCAATCCGAGTTTAAGTAAGCTGAATAGAGGTGAGGGAAGCTGCGTGGAGCTTTGATACCCAAGGCCTCACCGCTTTACAAGGCGGCGCAGTCACACATTCAACTCACAGAAACCATCATGAACTTCGAAGTATGCTTAAAAGAGTAACCAATATTTTTCGAATGACTTTCCTATTAAGCTCGTTACCCTATCGGTCTCGTTCTAGTCCAAATTTTAAGGCTTAGGTTCACGTAGGTTACGTGTTCCTAAGGCGGGCAAGAAGAGAACGGTGATGAAATTCAAACCCTTATCTTATATGGCCAGGCCTTGCCCTTTACTAGAAAATTAAATCCGATTTTAGGTCCTCAACATATATGCATACAAAATCATCCAGTAAACCCGCTGACAGGGGATTCGCGGGTGTTTAGAATTCTTACCTCCCGTTCCAGACGGGGGATGAACCGTTGAGGTCGACTCGGGCCACAACTCCTATGTCATGTGCGAACCCGAGGGGCCGAGACAATGATCGTGAATCGTCGTCCTTCCCTGTGCAGTTTATATTTAAACCAACCCTTCTTTAGGGTTTTAAAAATAAAGTCCAATGTTCAATGTCCCAAAGAAAAAAAAATGTCCAAAAATAAAATATTACAAAAATAAAAACCTTAATTACAGTTTCTAAAAAAATAAAATAAAATAATATACAAAATCTTCTTCTTCACTCCTTTTGGATTCCTCTTTTCTTTCCTTCTTTGGTTTCGCTTTTGTTTTCAGCGCTTTCTCCCTTTTTCTTTAGCTTAGTTCCAAATCTGAAAACAAACAAGAAATACCAAAAGGCGTAAAAAAGAACAAAAATAATAAAACCTAAAAACAAATCTATACACAAGTCTGCGTCTGCGGCGCCAAAAATTGATCGAATTTTAGATAGTGGTAAGTAGAGTTGTCGTTCACTCGGACTTGTTGAAATCGATTCTAGGATTTAATAAAGAAAAATAATAAAAATAGAGAACATATACAATTTATGTCACAAGATGAAGAGAGTTACTGGGACTCGGGATTCCACCAATTCTCACATTCATGTGGTTCATCTATTAATTAGGACAATTAAAGCTCATAAAATAACAAACATCGACTCTAATTCTTTGCCAAGGTAGATTTTATAAAGAATTATATGTAATTAACAAGCATGACGCATCTAAAGTACCTAAGACTAAGCATGCGACATCTAACGAATTCACAAATAATCAAGAAAAATCATAAATCAATTATAATAGTGCAAATAGTCATAAAGGAATTAAATAGAATTACCACATGGGTGCTAAACAGCTTCCTCCGTCGTCCCAGTGATGGGTTCTAGCTCCGCATGGTGAAAACACTCTCAAAGGATTTTTCCATTGCTCAAAAAGGTGTTTACAAAGATGAAATGGAGAAAATGATGAAAATCGGGTTTTTGTAACTATTATAATTGTTGCCAAACTGTGTTACAAAGAACGATACAAATATAGCGTCATGTCACTGAAGCTTTACGACCCACGCCTCTTTGTCGTTAACACTGTTGAAAAATGACTATCGGTTGTGCGTCTTAGGTTCTTCACAGCAATGAACGACTACCTCTGGTGGTCTTTTGTTCTTCGTGTTCTTGGTGCAGCAGCAGAAATGGTGATTCTGCAACTCAATTTTTTAAGCTCTGTTGACGCTTTAAACTCTCCCAAACTCTCCATAAACCTTCTCTGATACTCCAACACTCTATATATACTACACATGGCTTCGAATATCTCCTCATTACTCCCAAATAATTCCCGTATCTTCTCCATTATCATTTTTATTCTCCACGGGATAATTTCCCTGTTTTAACTCCTTGACGCGTCTGTTGTATACTGATTCACTCCAACACGTTGGAAACACAATCTGGATTGATTCAAACTCGTTGTAGCGCACGCCAGCTTCTAATAATATAACCATAATCCCGAGATAATATAACTTTCCTGTTTTGACGAGATAATTATGGTAACTCGGTTGTTTTCCAATTATACGCCACATACCAGCCCTGGTTTGTCGTAACAGGAAACTACCAAATCAAATCCAACCAAAACTCTGACCGAATATCCTCCAAAATGTCGCCTGTGAATCACGCTGTAAACTGATTTTTCAAATCAGTTTTTCCCGCCAAAATTATATTCTCGTGAAAGAAGAAGGTCTCCCCCTATCCGTCTGTGGAGTGTAAATAGAAGGTGTTCAATTGAGGTGCCCCTTAGTAATTTAGGTGCACCTTATCCAAACTGAGAGTCCGGATAACAAATCTCCTCCGGGGTTCCAAATAGCACTTTTTGAACCGAATTTTGCACACATGTTTATTTCTCCAGAAACACCTACACATACACAAAAACTCCATAATTAGTACAAAATCGAGTGCCAACAAAATATAATATTGAGATCAAATTAGACACAAAAATATGTCTATCAGTGTGACCCATAAAAAAGCTGTTTATTATTGAGAGCAACTTCATAAAACCCTTTCTTGTGAGGCAGAGTCGAGACTTTTGATCACTCCGAACCCGAATTTCTTTCGATAAGGGATGGTTATTTCTCTCTCAACTTTTAAGGATGATATTGTGTTCATTTATGTGTCTAACTTCTTATTACTAGTGTGCAGAATCTCTATATCTTCTTAGCGCGTTGGATGCTATCATTTCGGAGAACTTGTAAGTTGGAAAAGTAGGTTTTGTGGGTATATCTCTAGTAAACCCTCACGAGACTATAACTCGTCCACTAGGGACACCTAGGGGTTTAAAGGCTTGTTATACATGCTAAGTGTGATCGTAGCCTCGATGACACGGAGTTGTATGTATGTTTTAGAATTGTTTTGTTTGATTTTCTCAAGGACTAGCAAAGTCTAAGTGTGGGGGAATTTGATAGGTGTCTAAAACACCTAATTTTATATCTAGTATTTACGCTTTCTTTGCAAGTTTTCTTGTAAATTATGTATCTTACGTTTGTTTTGAGTACTATAGGTGTTTCGGAGTCATTGGAGGAAAATAGGGAAAACCAGGTACAAAAAGGGCAAAAGTCTAATTTCACATGGCAAGTGCTACTGGGAGTCACGCCAAGGTTAAGGGGAAGCCAGCTGGGTGGTTCTACAGTTGGGTGTCTGAATCCTGCCCCAAATCATTACCTAAACCTAAAAATTGAGAAGCATTTCTTCCCATCTCAATCATTTGCATCTGAATTTAAGAAAGAGGGAGAGGAGAAAGCGGCAGCTCTGCTGATCCGATTCGAGAAGAAAAGTGTAATAACGAAGAAGATGGTGCTGGTAATGGAGAAATTAGATCGAGAAGGAACTGAGGCTGTTATTGGGTGATGACTGTGTTGATTAAACTGGATTTTGAAGATTCTGATTGGGAACAATGAGGGCTGAGAAGTTCTATGGGATTTATGGGTTTCTGGCATTGAACAAATCAAGAAAGATGAAGGTGATATGAAGAACTGAATGGTTCGGAATTGAGCTGGAATTGATGAGGTTGTAGCCATGGAGATGAATAAGAATTGAATCTAAGCCGTGAGAGAAGATGAAGAACAGATAGTTGCTGCCTTGAAATGGGTGTTTGATGTGAAATGAGTTTATGAAGGTGGTAGTGCTGCTTCTATTACAGAGAAGATGAAATTGCTGTTGAGAATGGAAATGGGTTTGAATCTGAGAGCTGTTATTCATGGGAAAATGGGTGCAGATGGTGATTACAGACCATAGAGCTGAGCTTCTTTTGATTGCAAGAAGAGAAAGAAGGTGCATGTGATGCTGTGGAGAAATGGGTTCTGATTACAAATGCAGGGTAGGTAGAAATAGTATTGGCTCAGGTCTGTGATGCACAATGGTAATGCTGTTAACAAAAAGGGAGAATTGCGAATGAATTACAGATGCTGTGAAGAAGGGTATGAAGATGGTTGTGTTTGAAGTTGCTGTTGGAGGAATTTGCAGCTGGTAACTGGTGCAGTGCAAAACTCAAGGAAATGGTGAACTGAAATTGCTTGAATTTAGAAGGCTGGCAAGTGCCTGAGGTGGAATGAATTGCAAGTTGGCGTTGCAGGTGCAGTGGAGGTCTTGGTGGTGCACGAGAAGACTGATGTTGTGGCTACAGAAATTGCAGGAGGCACTGATGAGCAGTGTTGATCCGAGGCTACTGGAAACTGTTAGATGAATGTGTAGGATGTTGCAATGCAGGAATGATGCAGTGGCGCTGTTGATAGTTAGGGATCAAGTTGCAGGTAGCTGATTGCAGAACTGGAGCATGAAAGTTATGTTGCTGTGACTAGTAGATTGAAACATTCTAACCTTCACTGACACTTCCATGCCACAGCAACAGTGATATCTTCCCACCAGTTTGCAGCTTCAGTCAGGTAACTCAGCATTGTATCATACACTTCAGCTTCGTATCCACCAGACTTCAAGCCTTCCATTGAACTTCCATCACACAAGCTCATGTGCATTCATCTGAAGCTGCATCCTAACACTTATGCCTCCAGCCATTCAGCTTTGTCCTTGTTCAATTACCAAGCCTCATCCAAACATCACCATCCTCATGAACTCTCACCACACTGCCATCCTATACTTGGCAACCAACAAATTCTGCTTGCCTCCAAACTGCAGCTCATTCCCTTGGAAGCAACCACCAGTACCAGCTCATCTTCTAGCCTCCCTTGAGCCTTATTGGTGGAGCCGCCTATTCGGAGAGGAAAGTAACCTAATTAGGCGAAATCTCTTACGGCCGCTCAGTTTAAAGGCTTCTTTGGGATTTGTTGATTGTGGTTTTTATTTCAGGGATAAAATTGTAAAACCTTGTATTTAATGCGCCGTCTGCAAGGGGACTGAGCCATTTGAAAGTAATGAGTGCCCGGGCCTCTCTACTCACACATGTATTGAGCAATTCAGTATATTTATTCAGAATGGTGCATGTAGCAATAATCCCAAATATTCTGTAAAACTCTCGCCTGCATTACTCATTAGTGTATGGTTTATTGAGTATTTTACTATGCTATGTTCCCCAGCTGAACCCTTAGTATTGGTATGACATGACAATTAGTGTTCACTAGCAGCTGAGTAGCATGAATTTCCCAAAGTATCAAAATTAAGGTCTGCATGAAAATGTTCAATCAAAAGACGCGCTAACTGCTCTCTGAGAATAAAATAACTTTGTGTCAACACACAGAATTTGTTAAATTTGTTCAATTTTGTGATAACTCACAAGATTCAAGTGTTCGGCCTAATTAATTTGCAAAATTAGGTTTTTGCGCCTTATGCAAATATCTCGAACCCTATTGGTCGAGGCCAAACCTAGGTAAGCTAGGAAACTGATCATCGCGAGATAGTAGGAGCAAAGTCCTATCAGAAAACAAGAAACAAAAGAGGAATTGTGGCGAATAAAGAGCAATGACGAAAGAGGCGCGGCCACGCCACATAGCCGGCTAATCCGCTCCAATAGGCGCCGCCTGTGGCCGTTGGCCACGCTCCATACTTCTCTTGTCGACCCCCTCTCCCATCAACCAATCAGATCGCTCAAAACCCGCCACACACACTTTTAATAAAGTTGGAAGTTGGTAGGTCGATGCGCCTAATTCCGTTAGGAATCTAATCTAGACGGCCCAAGTCAGTCTCCAAAAACAATCACGGCTGTACGATTTGGCCACTTGATTTATTAAGTTTAGCCGCTTACCAACGCAACCAAACATGCATCACCATGCCACCACAAACAATGTGCCAACACCGCTGCTGCAATTTGCGCCAAAGTGCTGGGATTGCCTACAAGCCATCCCAAAACCGCACCTGGTAATCATCACCCGCGCTAGTATGCCAATTGGCAGGCCATACCATTCCGCGACAGCAACATACCAATTGACTAGCCAACCTGCCAAACCACGCCAGTATGCCAATTGGAAGGCCATACCATTCCGCGGCAGCAACATGCCAATTGGCTAGACAACCTGCCAAACCGCGTCAGTATGCCAATTGGTAGGCCATGCCATTCCACGGCAGCAATATGCCAATGGCTTTGGTCAAACCAAACCTATTTTTCTAGTCGTGGCTCAAATTACGCCACTCTGGGCCCACAACATGCCACAAGCCATGTGGGACCCAGGAGACCCTAAAGAATGGCGCCCGCGCCATATTATGATTACCCACGATCGTCCATGGACATGCCCACTGTAGGACCAGAATATTGCAACACTAATACTTCGCGAGATTAATAAACAACTGCATCGCGAAGGAGTCGCATGGAGGTAAATAAATGACGTAATAGATATGACGACAGTTAGAACATGAGGAAAGTGTGAAGACTTGGCGAGATTTAAGAGTGTCGCGAAGGCAAACAGTTGTACATTCGCGAGCATTCGCGAGACGTTTCGAAAATAAGGGACAAAGATAGTTGTCATCCACTATGTAATACCCTATATAAAGGGTCGAGTAAGTCTGTTGTAGGAGAGGTCTTTTGAATTGATAAACAAGTCATTAGGAGAGAGAAAGTGAAGAGTGATTGTAATTTCTTTAGCTTTGTTCTACATTTCTTTGTAAATCTTTCAAGAAAACAATTAATAAAACACATTATTATTCATCTTCAAATGGATTGATTAAACAGATTTGAGTGAGGGGTGTAGTGTGGGAAATCCTGCAACTACATATGCGCTAGAAACAGGGATTGAAGAAGATCAACCTTGTGAATTGGAAGAATTAGGGATAACAAGAAAGAAATCTTGAATAATTTTTAACAAATTACTAAAATTGAGAAATGGCTAGGAGAAAGAATGCATCAGAACAACCAACGATCGTAAGGAGAAGTGGAAGATTAGTGGGAGAAAGAAGAAATGAAGTAGGTGAACCATCAAGGATAGATGCAAGAAATGGAGAAGAAGATCCAATTCAACCACCAATTCAACCATCAACTCAACCACCAATTCAACCATCAACTCAACCACCAATTCAACCAACACTAAACAGAGTAATCGATTATGATAGAGTGAGCATGCATACATGGAGATCAGATTCTACGGAAGAAAGAGAAGAAGTACAACAATTGATGAATAATAGACAGGAAGAGAGAAATCGAGAAGAGATGGGAGAAACAATTCGTGGAAATGAAGAAATCGCGGCATTAGAAACGCCGAGACATGACAATACATGAAGAAAGGCGGTTAGAAGCGTAAGAACGCGCGAATCTAACAAGGCAAAACCACGAATTGAGGATGGAAAATAGGAGGCTGCAAAATAGAAGATCAAGAAGTAGTAATGAGATCGAGATCGGGATCGACTAGAGAAAATGGGAGAAGAACATTACCTGCGGAGAACATTAATGAAGAAAATTTGGAAAGAGAGTTAAATCATGGCGAAGAAGGTCGCGAAGAGAGAGAACTAATAGAAAATCGTTATATTTTGGTAAACAATCACGATGATGGAAATCAAGAAGATAGGCGGCCTCGAGGACGAGAATAACCCAATTAATGAAGAAAATCAGGAGGAAAGAAGAAGAGCACTACATGGGAGAGAAACACAAAGGAAACAAAAGGAAATTGAAGATGATATTGAAAAGCATTACATTGAGCAAGCACGTCTAGCCCGCGAGAGAGAGAGATTGAGAGCAGAAATGGAAAATCGGGAATTGGAAGAAGCGATCCCAAGAGAATAATCATGATAATCGAGAGAGGAGGCGCGAGCGAAATCGCAACGACGGAGATATTAACGAAAAATACGACAGAATACAAAAAGTAGACACGAACGAATAAGGAGAGAAGCGAGAATTAAAGAGACCGATCAATTCAAATTTGAGGCAAATGAACAAATTCTGCGAGAATTGGCGAGAGATGAGAGGAATATTGAACAACGAAGAGAAGGAGGAGGGAGAAGGCGGTTAGATGAAGCTATCGCGGAGGTGCGAAAAATCCTTTTACATTAGAAGTGCAGTTAGGAGGAATACCCCAAAATGCAACTTACCAGGCGCTAACTAGCATTTTTGATGGATCAACTTGTGCAAGTACAACACATCAAGGCTTATGTGAGATGTATGCTACAATGGGAAAACCATGACGCTATATTATGCAAATACTTCGCGTCAAGTTTAACAGGAGAAGCTTTAAAATGGTTTGAGGGTTTACCAAGGAATACGATCACATCATTCAATCATTTATAGGCTATATTCTTGGGGGCGTATATAAGTAACAACTCTTCGCGACCTGGCATTGAAGATGTATTTGGACTAAAACAAAGAGTTGGCGAGAGTCTAAGACATTTAACTATCAGATGGAAGACGATGTGCAGCGAGATGGCCGGCAGGGTAGATGAAAGATACCTCATACTGTCATTCATAAATGCTATGTTCGCAACCAATCTATTATATGTTCAGGTTTTCAGAGTTAAGAATACAATTACAATGACTGAATTACGAGAGCTCCAGGAGGAATATATTGCTTTAGAAGAAAGACAGAACGAGATGGAATCTTACCCAGTGGCAAACACAAATTCTAGTGTCGCGAATGGAAGTTTATTACCTCAACTAATACACACAAGATGGCGAGCACATCGCAAGGTCAACAGAAAGAAAAGCGGTTGATATAGAACCAAAGTTAGTGGTTATGGGAAGTCGCGATCAGGAAGAGTTTGAAAGAGAAAGAAATTTCTACAACCGTGGCGGAAACAATAAAATTCAAAGGCTTGATCAACCACAAGAAACCTATGGAGGTCAAAGGTATAATTCGCAAGAGACTTACGGAGGCCGAGGCGGAATTATCATAGAGGACAGCGAAGTCATGAGTAGTGTGGGAGGAAATTAAAATGCCGCCATTGAACGCCAGTGTGGAAAAAATATGGGAAGCAATACTTTTGATGGAAAACATACCTGCACCATGGAACATGGGAAGTGAACCACCACCTGGAGATAGAAGTCACGAGTTCTGTTCTTACCACCGCTTTCATGGGCACCTAACAAATGACTGCAGAAACATCAAGAGAATTATCCTAAGAATGATTGATCAAGGAAAGCTAAATCACTTTTTAAAAGAAGAAGAGAAAGTTCAACATTTGCCACCCCCACCGGCAAAGGGAAAAGAAACATTTGTTATAGAAGTTGGGGCAAAGGCTAAAAATTTGTTTTGCAACTCCATTGTACACTCATACCGCACTATTGAAGATTTTCATGACAATGTACTTAGTAGAGTTTTCGCGAGGGATGTTGATGATAAAGAAGTGATGAATGTTGCGAAGACATCGCACTAAAAGAGTGGCAACTCGCAGATTATTTCTTTCTCGGGTGAAGAAGTACCCAAAGGAAGAGAAATACATGATAGCCCACTTTGGTTGTGAAGTGGAAATTAATCCAAAACCCATTGATGGCGAAGATGATGAAGCGGAAAATTGTTGGGCAATCAATAGAATATTGATTGATATCGCGATTCAATCAACATTCTTTTCTACCATACTTACAAAACTATGGGAGGAAGAGATGAAGACTTGATCCCTTCAACATACAAAATATATGGTTTCAACGGTGCACATGCGAACAAGCCCAAAGGAGAAGTGCACATGAGGATACCCTTGCGGGGTTATCGACCGATATTTTGTTTTGTGTAGTTGATGTGGAATCTCCCTACAATGCATTGATTGGTAGACCATGGCTTCATCAAATTCTGGGTATAGCATCGACATACCATCAGTGCATAAAATTTCCACATCCTAGCGGTTTCGGAATTATAAAAGGAGATTGGATAGAGGGGCAAAAGTGTTATGAGGTGGATGTAGAAAGTCACAAGAGAGAACAAAGAAAAAGAAAGGTTGGAGGAAGAATGTACAGGATGAACAAAGAAAAGAAAGACTAATGGTAGATGCCATAGAAACAAAAGAAGAAGAGATGCTGCGAAGTGAATGCACAAAAGCAACTGAGTATCATGATGCAAAGGAGACATTGAAATGGTGGACTGATGCGGAAGCAGAAGGAAGTAAGAATAAAAGGTGTAAAAAATGAATAATTGCGAGAAAAGATAACAATTTAGTGATGAAAGCATGATAAGGATAAGAAGCAGAGATGATGGTTGCGGAAAAATTGTGCGAGAATCTCGCCATGAAGAATGTATACAAATCTATTGAATAATGGAAATGAGATTGTGCGATAACTTCGCAGACAAATGATTGAATAAATTGATAAAATGAATGAGTGAGTGAATGGGACAAACCTTTATGGCGTACACCCTAGTTCGCGAATGATATTTCGCAAGAGGCAAATGTAAGACCTAAAGTACGTCATATAAGGGGTATCTCTTAACATGGCTCGGGTGGAAGGTTACACCGCTCCTGAAACCTGGGTCATGGAGATTTGGGGCCCATGAAAGCCTATCCGGGGGAGATACCTTGGATTTCCAACTATATATATAAGGTTATACCCTGGTTGGACGCCCGAGGGTCTCTCCCAAGGAGTCAGTGTATGACCAAGGCGCCGAGGTACACGGTTGAGTCAAGAGTGCGGGGAGCATGGAACTTCCTTACCACTCTTGACAAGTCTTGGCACATGCTGCACTCGGCCCGAAGAAAACTCCACTTAGGGTGCAGTCTCGTAACCATAAACCATATAGGTATAAGGGATAAGAGGCTGCGAAAACAATTGGTTGTTGTTAAGACCGGATGGGAGGAGCTAGTCTTGTATGGCCGATGTACGCCTCCTTGAAGGGGCAACCAGGGAGAAGATAAGGGCGGCACCCTCCATTAGGGAGCTGATAAGTGTCAAAAGACGCAAATGTCATGAGGCTTTATTCTCGTAAGAGAATTTAGGCTTGTCATATTTGTGCAATGATCCTGCAGAGGCAATAATACTAACGTGAAGGTAAGATGAGATCAATGGGTTTTTACATGAAAGTGTAAGAACGTCCTGCGATTTCATCGCAAAGACGACAATGTCGCGGGATTTTATGGTCGCAAGAACATTTAAACCTGTCATATTGTCGCAAATACAATGTCCTGCAGAGGCA
Source organism: Papaver armeniacum (assembly GCA_023531295.1). Taxonomy (NCBI): domain Eukaryota; kingdom Viridiplantae; phylum Streptophyta; class Magnoliopsida; order Ranunculales; family Papaveraceae; genus Papaver; species Papaver armeniacum. Next base: position 659,206 of record JAJJWW010004528.1, read on the forward strand.
AAAATACTTAAGAAACGATAAGACAAGATCAATGGGTCATTACATGAAAATGTAAAGACGTCCTGCGACCTTGTCGCAATGAGGGGTGGCAAAATAAGACCTTTACTTAGGAAGGCATAATAAGACCACACAAATAATGATAAGGCAAGATCAATAGATTTCTTAATCCATGAAGATATCTAGCGATCTTATCGCAGTGATAATGTATAAATTTAAAAAAAAAAAAAAAAAAAAAAAAAAAAAGAAGATATATATATTTATATCTCGCGAGAATGATTATATTTAACTCGCGTCTTATGGACAGAGGCAAGAATGATTATATTTAACTCGAGAATGATTATATTTAACTCGCGAAGTTGATTATATCTTATGGACGGAGGCAAGTGTGAAGTTATAATTACAAAGAAGGGTTGTTTGATTAATATATCCGAACAAAGGAAGCAAAAGTTGAAATTTACATTCAATAGTCGAAGATATATGTATACAGATATTACAAGAAATCAAAGAAGAAAGAGAAATTATTTCTTTTCTTGGTTCTTCTTCTTCATCCGATTCTTTGGTTCCATCACTCTCGTCGTCGATTCTTCTTCTTCTTCATTAGCTTCACTATCGAAACATCCGAGACGGGCAAGTTCTGGGAACTTCTTCAAGAAGAAAAGGATATGAATGAAGAGGAATGTTGTGATCATTACAAACTATTTCCATAGCTTGATCATAAAAACGAACAACATCATTATTAAAATTCGCCACCGTAGTTTGGAATTGTCGCTTGAGTTTAGAATATTTATTCTCGCGAGAGAGAGAGATCCATCGCGAGTTGTTCTTTTCGGTTTCAAGCTCTCCAATTCTAGTCTCAAATCTCTTTTTGATTAAGAAAACATGAGGAAATGAATTAATGTTAATAATACAAAAGGAAAAAGAATAGAAAAATAAAGAAGTATGACAAACAACCTTCTCTTTCAAAGATCATATCCTTGATTAAGGTAGTTTGCTCGGTGCGAAGACTAACATCAACACCTAAGTTATTTCTAGCGTTATCTAAAACCTTCGCAGCCCGTGCAAATTCATCATCATTATTTATGACAAAAAGTGAACGAATTTGATCTTCTCGCTCGCTAAGTAGGGTATTCTCGACGAAGGAGCTCATCTCGCTCAACTTGCACATCAAGGAGAGATTTTTGAAATTTTGCTAATGCCTCGTGCACCTCGTTAGTAATGCGATCTTTTTCATCTATGAGATCACTAACTTTCTTCCTTAAGGCTTTGGATTTCTTCTTGGAATCAAGGTACATTCGTTTAAAGTGATTAGCTAAACTTAAGCTAGCCCTATGCTCGATTTTTAAGAGATGGTGTTTGGATTGAAGATCCTTTAATGAAAGAAGGTTAGCATCATTTGAAGAACTACTTAGAGATTCATTGAGGCGAGCAAGGAGTACATCATCATCCATGGGCTCGGGAAATGAATGAAGAAGAATGGACTCTTCGAGAGAGATTATATATGTCTCGAAAATAGTAAGTCGTGCAAAGAAAAGTAAATGATAAAATAAAAGGAAAGCTGAGGAATAAAGATTGCTATACCATAAAGTCGCTGATTTGCGCTTTCAAGAGTAGATACTCTATTCTCGTTGAGAAGTAAGCTCGGCCTCCCATTTGTTTAATCCGTTCATCCTTCTCGCGAGATGTCGCAGCCTTCATTCTCAAGTTCTCGCATCTTATCTTTAAGTTGCAAATTTTTCTTTTCGAGATTGTTGTGTCTTTTCTCAAGGTCAGAGGCGACAACAAAAGAAACTCTCCCAGACTACAAAGAAAAATATAGAAATGATTAAGATAAGGTTTATAATTGAAGTCGCAAAGAAATAAAGAGATACAAACATACCAAAGCATTAAGAGCATTTAAGAAACTAGAAGTCACATTCGAGAAACCCCGCGAAACGACTCATTGTCCTCCAAGAGTGGGGCATCGCAAATCTTAGCGAGAGCCTCGCAGTAGCAGATTAAATGATCGTCCCCCAATCCTTGCATGGAATCGGAAAAGATGCTAGACAATTGCGCCATAGCAGAGGTGGTTGAACGATTCTCCCTCACGGAAGAAGTACCAATCTCATTTTCATTCTTATCGAATTCTCACTTGTTTGAGAACTACAATGAGAAGAGGGATGGGTTTTCCGTTTTTAGAAAATGGAGCGGAAGATTTGTCCTTGCGAGAAATGGCCTTATTCTTGCCTTTAGCCCTCGCAGCTTGACTTCTCCATCATTAATCTTTGCGGTTTCAACTTCTTCAACACCAATCTTCACACACGAATAAAGATAAGAAACAGAGGCAACAATATTGTTTAAAATAACAAAAGAAAATGTTTCTTACTTCATCCGTGAGTGATCGAAGTATCGCCAGGATATTTGGTCGAGGATTCTCTTTGTATTTCTTTCTCATTCGGTGATCTAAAAATTTTCTAAAAAGTTAATGAAGGAAAGAAATGGAAGACATAGCGAAGCAAATCTAAAATGAATGATATGTATATACCTCTTTTGTCTTCTCGTGCCACTTAAACTCCCAAGGATGATAATTCGCGAGATTACCGGGAGTACATGTGAGCTGCGATATAAGGTCCACTCGAGAAAGAGAGGTACAACCCACCACTTTTCATCTTTGGAGTAGCGAGGATATTATTTTTACCCGAATGCTAGTCAATGTCCCGCATAAGCGGTTGTCAACATCAACGTTATCATTTTTCTTCAATCGAACACCCCAAATGAGATTTATCGTTTCTCATAGTTATGATGAATAATTTGCAAAGAAATTATCCACAGATACTTCTCGGCAATTATTGGTAAATTCGCAAATTGAGGATCTCTAACATTGTCGGATATAAAGATCCTTTACCGGCACCACGAGAGGCGAATTCAAGCATCAAAGCGAATACAATCGCCGTTCAATTGATACATAGCCCGCGAGAATTTCTCGTGAGCAAGAATCTCATAAAATAATGGTATTTCGGGATTATATAAAGGAATGGGGAGCCCGCGAGGAGTTGACCTAGCGAGACTATAATTTTCCGATCATCACATTGATGATCGAAAACAATTTTGCGTAAAGCATAGATGAGGATTCTTGATGTGGAATGGTAGATAAAGTGAAACCCTTTTCCTGTAATTTCTTTTGAACATCAGTAAAATGAGGAGCGTATGTACGACCAAGTGAAGCCATTATCAGAATATAGGAATGAAGGGAGAAGTGAAGAATTGAAAAGGAAGCAGTAGCAGAAGCGCAAATTGCGGAAGGAGAAAGGTGAAGAAAAGTTGCAGAGGGAAAATAAAAGAGAAGAAGAGAAAAAGGAGAAAGCTATATATAGAGAAGAGAATTCTCGAGAAAACAAATGCATTTAATGTGAGATGGGACGTGAATGGTTAAGAATAATCGGTTGAAAGAGACGTGTCAAGAAAAGAGTGGAAGAAGAAACACCTGTAATAAATTCCGTACATAAACAAAACGAGTGAAAATGAACAATCGCAAGATAAAGATAAGCAGTTGCGGCACTTTAAAATATTGGTTCTCATGACATTCTCTTCTTCGCAGAGAAGACATGAGAAGAGGCAAGATGTAGGACCGAATATCGCAACACTAATACTTCGCGAGATTAATAAACAATCGCATCGCGAAGGAGTCGCATGGAGGTAAATAAATGACGTAATAGATATGACGACAGTTAGAACATGAGGAAAGTGTGAAGACTTGGCGAGATTTAAGAGTGTCGCGAAGGCAAACAGTTGTACATTCGCGAGCATTCGCGAGACGTTTCCGAAAATAAGGGACATAAGATTTGTCATCCACTATGTAATACCCTATATAAAGGGTCGAGTAAGTCTGTTGTAGGAGAGGTCTTTTGAATTGAGAAACAAGTCATTAGGAGAGAGAAAGTGAAGAGTGATTGTAATTTCTTTAGCTTTGTTCTACATTTCTTTGTAAATCTTTCAAGAAAACAATTAATAAAACACATTATTATTCATCTTCAAATGGATTGATTAAACAGATTTGAGTGAGGGGTGTAGTGTGGGAAATCCTGCAACTACACCCACGTTATGGCCTTACCATGGTTTCTTTGATCAAAACGACCAGGCAGTATTTGCCAAGATGCCGCCGCGCAACGCCACCTAGCCGCGCGCGCCACTTAGGATTTTGACATGCCAAACCCTAATTTGGTCAGGGCCATTACACCGCCCCATGCCAAATAACATTACCTAGGCATTAAGTTCGATGTGGCAACTAGAGCTAACGTCATTAAGCCATATTTGGATCAAACACCAACATGCCAAAATACCAATACATAAGTCAGGCCTTTGTGAATAGTTTTACCAAGAACATAACAAGTCATGAACGGTTATACTAAATCACATATATTGGATGTTCACAAGATATGCAATGAATAACAATCCCAATAACGCCTGGCGATTTCCTTTTCGATTCACAAACAAGTTTATGAACTTACTTCCTTAGAACACATGTAAAACATTGTTCCCTAGGATGAAATCCTCACCTCATACCCATACATAATCACAATAGCATTCAAATGATGGCGATGTCTTATCTACAAAGTTTAATGGTTAAGCAATAAACCTCGTATTGTATTCCTTAATACTATGTCTATCTAGAGTTCAAATATGCTTCGCAGTTTTGTTTTCAATATGCACGACTTGAAAGATACGTTAGGGAATGAAACAATTCAAGTCAAATATCACTAACCTCAAGTTGAAGGATGATTGTTGTCGTTGTAGCTCCTTGCTTCTTCACATCTTCAAGTCTTCGCAATACTTGTAAAGTCTCATTATCCTAATACTTTCAAGCTAACCTATACGAAATTGACTCTAGTACATAATCAAGCGACTCTTAACATGAGTTTTGATTCACTAAAATATGACAACCAAACTTGACATACCAACGCTTGGTAGGTTCAACCGAGCAATGCTCTAACACATTTAAACGATTATGTCGATGTCTTATCTACAAAGTTTAATGGTTAAGCAATAAACTTCATATTGTATTCCTTAATACTATGTCTATCTAGAGTGTTCATGCTTCGCAGTTTTGTTTTCAATATGCACGACTTGAAAGATACGTTAGGGAATGAAACAGTTCAAGTCAAATATCACTAACCTCAAGTGGAAGGATGATGTTGTCGTTGTAGCTTCTTACTTCTTCTCTTCTTCAAGTCTTCGCAATACTTGTAATGTCTCATATCCTAATACTTTCAAGCTAACCTATACGAAGTTCACTCTAGTACATAATCAAGCGACTCTTAAAATGAGTTTTGATTCACTTAAATATGACAACCAAACTTGACATACCAACGCTTGGTGGGTTCAACCGAGCTATGCTCTAACAATCTCCCCCGTTGTCAATTTTAGTGACAAAACTCTTACAATCATATGGATAAACAAATTACAAGAATTCATTACACATACGCTTGATTCCCGAATTCAACAACACAATAACCTGCATTCATTCAATCCTTAAATGCCGTTGTTGACATTATAATAACAAAGCTAATACTCCCCCTAAAGGTGAGATAGTTAGATTTCATCAATCTGCACGTCTTTGTTATACCAATCAATATGATATGCTACCCCCTTAGTCTATGCTTTCACTGTTTCGTTAGATAAACGTTTAAGCACCAATGTTCTTTTCCTTAGTGATACCAATCAATATAAAATAAATACCAGTATCACTTGTTTACTCCATATATTTTTCCCCCTTTTTGTCACAAAATGACAAAGAAACGAAAAAATAAAAGGACAACACGAAAAGAATCTTACAAATCTCAAAAATAGACTTGCAAACCTATAGAGTTAAGCACGAGGGTTCCACACACCATTTTTGATAACCAATATCAAAACAGAAACTACAAAGTAATTTATTTTGATATGTTACCAAGGAAACAATTGCCCGAAGCAATTTTCCCAATTTAGTTTAGTAAACCAAAAAATAACTAAGCACCTTAGTCCCTTTGCTAAAACCGATTGTACAAATACAATCACTTCATTCGATAAGACCAAAATAAAGATAACTCTATTTTTCTCATCAGGTTATAATTATCCATATAACTTAGACCTTTCAATTTTAAACAAGACAAGTACTAGGTTAGTTAACTAGTATATCTTGTTAAGGCTTTCGATTAGACTTGAATAACCGAAACCTCCATTTTGATAAGTCTAACTAAGAAAACCTTAGTTTCTCTTATACGAAATCGAATTGGACTAAACAACTCATCTCGTAAACTTTTTCTTTCGTTAAGCCATAAATAATTCATACAAACCAAAGTAAATCAACTTGCATAATTATTCACCTCAACCGGAAGCAATTGAAACAACATAGACATTAAAGCACCGCAATTGCACCGAAATTTTGTAAGCCTAAACAATTGATACCACACAATAAAGCAAGATAACAATAGTTTTTCTTAACTTAGGAACCAATTGAATCACACACATCCACACACACATCATGGAATAAAACATCAATTGTACCGAATTTTTGTTAAGCAAAAGCAAAATATATAAGAAATAAAATCAGGCTTTTCTTAAACAGGAAAACAGTTAACTAACAACATTGTTACCTCAAATTTCGCATCCACTTCTCCAATATGTTTGCATCTTCTTCCAAGGAGAAATGATATCGAAATATCATTATGTTGTCATTCTTATGCAAAAACAAAAGAATAACAACAACCAACCTTTACCAGAGAAAGGTTGAAAATCGGTTTTAACAGTTGCGAGCAAAAGTTGAAAACCGTCGAAACACATATGCTTTTATGCTAAACCAAAACCGATTCAACATATTGTGACTTTTTCACATATTGTTTGTACCAGAACCCCTCATGATCCTTTGATAAAGCCTATCAACATGGGCTAGAACTTAATCCTGCTAAATCAAAAGGTCACCCAAACCATAAGGGTTCATAATATTATGAGATTGAATACCAAGGTAGTAAAACCAAAATCAAACATCCCATAAACATCCATTGCAATAATAAAGCATTCAAGCACAGGCTATGTAAATCAAACTAGGAAAATTACGGATAGACCGCATTGAAAGCATACAACATTTTACTGTTACACATGATTCTTAATAGACATACAACAGTAAACATTGTTCATCAGACATGCCTACAATAATATACATAATATTATACAATTAACAGTTGTAGAATCTAATCTGAGATGTCCATGTTAGTATCTTCTTCCGAGGAAGTGTTTTGATACTTGTCTGAAATGCCACTCAAACCTTCAGTAAGATCTGGATATATATTTGTAGCATGATCAATCAGATCGACAATACAGTCATTTTTCCTTTGTAGTCTTCTCTTAAGAGTTTGTGGGTCTCCTTCAACTCTTATAGGAGGAGGGGCATTGAATACTCTGTTGAGAATTCCTTCTCCTAATTTCTTCGGAATCTTTTCTCTGGCGTTTGTCCAGACAATCCCAAAGGAGCTGCATATTCTTGTAATCAAACAAGCAAAACCAGGAGTTCTTCTTTTACCCCTTCGAATTGTGATCATCTGTCTGATCATTAGCCCACATAAATCAAAATTTTTGACTCCTCTAACAATATGGTATACAAGTTCAGCAACATCTCTAGTCCATTTTGTCTTATGCATATTGCTAGGACACATGTTTGCACAAGCTAGTTTTTCAAAGACTTTGAGATCAAAATTCAACATTGTGAATAAGAAGGGAGTTACCTGTCGATGTTCCACCCATTTATGAAGAGATAGTATTGTTGTCGACTCTGTATCTTTCATCCGAACATGGCAAGAAGGTATTCATGTAGGGATAGAGAATCAATTCCGAAATTACTTGTTTGTTGACTTCAAACGACCTTGTACCAATCATAGTACGAAAAGTACAACCTTCAAAGTAATGAATGAAACACTAAACATAAAACTCACCGTATCGCATCGAGAAGAGCAAAAGCAGGCAACTTTTTGAAATCAAGAATCCAGTTGTTGAAGGACTCGGCAAGAGTTGAAGAGTGAGCACAATATCTGCATACATGGAAAAATGCATTTGCCCATTTCTCCTTTGGAATAGTCCTGATATAGTTAGCAACATGTCCACATCTAATTACATGCATGCCCCGTAAAGCTTCTTCAAAGTTTGCTGCTTTGTAAGAGTAAGCAGCTTTGTAAAACAAATCAATAACGGGCTTTGAATTCGCATCACCTGATCCAATGGGGAGATTACACTTGATGTGGTAAAAGCAATAACTATGATATGAATTAGGAAAAAATTTTGGAATGCCGTGCAAAAGTCCTTCTCCACGATCACTAAGGAAAACAATCTGACGATCATCGACAACTTGTTTAAGATTCTCTAGAAACCAAAACCAATTATCTTTGTTTTCAGCAGAAACGAGAGCAAATGCAAATGGGTAAAATTTATTGTTCCCATTGATACATGTTGCAGCCATCAAAGCACCCTTGTATCTACCAGTAAGGAAAGTAGCGTCCAAGTAAATCATCGACATGAGATACCTATAGTTATGCTTGCAAGCACCGAAACAAATGAAGATCCTCTGAAATCTTCTGGTTGCATGATCAACTTCAAACTTCACATAGCTGTTAGGATTAGTTTGCTCAATGGCTTGGACATACCAAGTTAAATCTCTATACGACTTCTCGTCATCGCCATGCTGTTCTTCAAATACGGCTTCTTTCCCTCTACGAGCATGGCGATACTTGATATTGGAACCATAAGTCTTCTTAAAAAGTGACATGATCTGTTTGGGTTTTAGACTAGGATCCCCCTGTATATTGTCAGCGATCAAACTCTTGACTAACTTGGTTGTCACCGCATGACTCTTCAACCTCAAACTAACACCACATCTACAAAAAAAAATCTGGAATAAAAGTAATGTGCACCACAATGTACACCTAATAAGATCTCAAAACCAACACCACATAAATGCAAAAAAGAAAACACAGACCAAGCAAGAATATGTAATTTCCATAAAAAACCTACAACAAGTAATGTGCCAATTAAAAAGCCTACAACAAGAAATGTGTACCACAATGTACACCTATAACAAGTCTACATATAAAAGCCTAAAAACAAGAATTCGTAATGTGGACTAATATGAACACCACTAACCTGTGAATAACATTAGAATCTTTCCATACGAACCGATAAATGTCACCATTGACAGGCCCAAAGTGAATCCTCCAACCACAATCATTTTCTGCGCACTTTGCAGTAAAACGAGTCTTGTCATTTTTAAGAATAATAATCTTGTGACCAGTAGCCATCTTGTACTTATCAACAATAATTCTAACAACTTTAACACCACCCATGAATTCTCTACCAACTTTGTCAAAAACATAAACCCATTCATCAATAATCATAGGCTTACCCTTGTCTGCGTCATGATCTACCACCCTTACCATCTTAGGACTTTCAGTTACACAAGAATTTGCAGTACTAGAACCAGAACTAGTGCTACAACCAAAATTAGAACGAGAAGTATGATTCCGAATGATGTCAACATTCAAATAGAAATCTTCATTCCCAATAAGAATAATAAGTGCAACTAAACTTTGCAGTTGTATATCACCTTGAACAAAAACTAATTGATTATTATCCATATAGCTGAAACGTATACTCCAAGGATCCAAAGACCTCCAATGCTTGCATGCAAAATGCTTCAATTCATCTACGATTATTTTAGTATTAACACGAAAAACAGCAGAATGCTCACCGTGATTCAAAACAACATTAATAAACTTCTGAGACATGTTCGATACACCTACATATTACAAAAGAAATGATAATAAACATTTGAAGCTTCAAACAACAATTTCAGATTTGAATAACCTAAAACTTAAACATTGTACAAAAAATTACACATTTAATCGAAGCAAAAAACATCAAGTAACAGTAAACCTAGATAAAATACTCCATCAATTAAGCTTCAGAATCTTACTGGAACACATAATTGAATAAATCAGAAGCCTACGATCTAGTATCGGTTCGATTTCATATAATGCATCATAAAACTAAAAATCATCATCAAACAACAATAAAAAAAAACCGTTTCACGAGAATCAAAAGCTAGTATAAAACAAATATCAAATCAATATCATAAAAACAATAAGATGTAACAGATCGAATTGATATCATCAACTCATAAACTCAGAAAAACTAAACATCAAAAACAAAACCTGAAAATTAGATGTAACAGATCTTTAAACCAAAACAAAACTTACATGAGGTTGAATTCTGCTCCATTAACAATCAAATCCAATCTAACCTTTATGAATCTGTTAAATCACCTCCGAATTCAAATCTGGATCGATCTATCTCTCAATCTATCGTGAATTCAAATATGAGATTAAGAAAATCGATTTCAGAACACTTTCGAATGTAACCTGAGTTGAAATATGATGAAGAAACGATCAAATCCTCTCTGAAACTGTTAAATCGCCTTCCAAAATTAATCTCTGACCTGCTCCCTGTTTTGAATTCATGTTTTAGATCCAAAAATTTCGATTTCAAACCAAGCTTTATATATACGGAATCGCTTCAAGGATAATTATGGTATATGGAAAACTCGTAAAATTGGGAATCGACTTGATTTTGGACTAACTCGTCCAATGTTTGGACTAAATTGTAGCAAGCGGGGTTTGTTTGGACTAAATTGTACTGGGCTTCTGATGAGTGGACTAAAGCATCCAAAGCCCATAAACTTTGGGACAATTTCTACTTGTATGCCTCCACCACGAAAGGCCGTAAAAGATCAATAAAGCCCTAATCCATACAAGTTCCGGTTCGGACCCTAGCACCAATTAAAACGAAACCTACATATTCTCCCTCTTTATCACTCACCGCAGATAAACCCTACTAATCTGGAGTTTCTTCTTTCTTCAACTCAGATATTTTGAAGAAGAAGAAACAATTCGAATCAACAATGGCTTGTCACGGTATCCCAGATTTAAAACCAGAATGGTTGGGAGCATCAGGAAAGACAGCAGAGAAAATGAATCTATTAACACTCCAGCACAAGATGAAGATTGACCCAGAAGGATATGAAACTGAATTAGCTCTTTTATATAAACATTTTGATTCATTACTTTTTTTGTTTCAGCAACAATCAGCTTTAAGTTTCTCATCTATTAACGGTGATCCTACTGTTAGTAAAGATCTTGGTGACATGGCTATGTTTTTAGCTCATGTTACTCCTTATTATCCAACTCAGTTATCTGATTATCCGTGTAAATTAGCTGATTTGTTACGCTCCTCTGCAAAGTCTCTGCCATCGTCTCTGAGATGCCATCTTACTAAAGCCTTGATTTTGTTAATTAATAGAAAGGTAATGAGCTTTTATTACTCTATTTGTTCTTCTTTTGTTGAAGTTGCATTGATTTATGTGATAAAATGATTGGAATAGTTTTTGCCCTAATTATATTGTTGATTGGTGGCACCACCACATACAACCACACACCACCACCACACAACCACATACAATTACAACCAATCAAATACCACCGCAGGCACCTTCACCATGTAACTGGTCGGGTTGTTAGTGCCGTATGTGTTGGTTGGTGGCGATGTTACGTTACGGAGTCTTGAGACTGATATTTGGGATATTCTGTTGTTTCCCGTACCGGGATTGTGATAGATTGTGGTCGTTGTTTGTAGTTTGTTGATATTGGAGAGACACTTGGGTTATTTATGGCGCTTCAAACTTTAGGAGATAGGACTTTAAGGAAAGATGCATTCTCGCATGTGATTCATAGTATACGACGGATGAATCAAAAGCATAAGAATGAAACTCAGAATCGACCACTTCAGAATATCTTGTTTACAATGCTACAGGTAGGTTTTTTTTTTTTTTTTTTTAGCTTCTCAGATTTATGTGAATATGAAGCTATTGGTATTTCTGTATTTCTGTTTTAGTGTTAATTAATTATGGGAAATGGTGATTTGCTTACTTAGGAAGAGGATGAAGCAAAAGCTAAGAGGGCTCTGATTGTACTTTGTGATCTTCACAGAAGAAGAGTTTGGTTTGATGAAAGAACAGCAAATGCAATCTGCACAGCTTGTTTTCATCCATCATCCAAGTAATTACCTTTTTTTTAATGTATTAATATTGTATAAAGGATTTTGGCCTTAGAACTAGTACTTTTTCACTTCGTCTGTATTGAAAGGAAAAAACAACCACCTTATACGAGGGATTTATCATTGCAAGTTTCTAGCATTTGGAGCCTTACTTAAGATCACCAGCAAGCTTTTTCCATTTTGCCTTCTAATCTTTTTTTTTTTTTTTTACCTGATTATCGCATTCATATGATTGATTACTAGATAAGGTAGTTTCTGGTTTTTTGACCTTAGTCTTGTGATAAAAAAGAAAAGCTAGTCTGCTTTATAACCTGTTTGTACCAGCTCTTAAACACGGTGCTCCCTGGCTAGTTGGCCAAGGCGGGTCCACATTTTATAATCTCAGCAGTTGTTGCTCAGCTATGTTTGAAATGCTGCTTCTAACAGAATCTGATTTTTCTTTGTATTTTACGTGAAAGTCTAATGTTCCGTTCACTGACTAGTTAACTGGGAAATTATTTTTAATCTTATAGGATCATGAATGCTGCTTTGTCGTTCCTTCTTGGTTTTGAAAAAATTGAAGAGGCAGACGATAGTGACGTCGATAGCAGTGAAGATGAGAAAAATCCCCAGGTTGTTCTTCAGAGGGAGGATGTCTATAAGGTATGAAATTCTAAATTTTAACTTCTCGGAAGCTATTTAGTTTGCAGAATTAGCCTTTGTATAATACTTGCAAACACCTTATAATTCTGTTGGCCATTTCGCCTCTTGTGCTTCTTTGTTGTTTTTGTCAGTTTATAATTTAATGAACACTTGCTTTAATTACCTTACTACAGGCACATCACAAAGGTACACTTGCTAGCAAGAAAAAAAAGCAAGCAAAGTTGCAACGTGCTATCCGCAGCATGAAAAGGCAGCAACGTGCTAACTCAGAGAAGGATACACCGAATTACTATTCACCACTTAACCATTTAATTGATGCGCAGGTTAGCTAGTTCTAATACTGCGGTTTAAACTTTCATTTTGTTTCAGATTTGTGACACTTTTATTTTGTGTACAGGGGTTCGCTGAGAAGCTATTCTCCCGTCTCCAGACTTGTAACGAACGGTTTGAGGTGGCTATTCTCACTTTCCACATATACATTGCATGTATGCGTTCTCCTTATACTCCTACCAGATACTAGTATGACATCAATCTATATCTTTTGTCTTCAGGTTAAGATGATGATATTAAAAGTAATTGCGCGGACTGTTGGACTCCATCGCTTGATTCTGTTGAACTTCTATCCCTTTCTTCAGAAATATGTCCAGGTATACCATGTCAATGATGCTTCGATGTATGCTATTTTGGCATTCTTCATATGTCGTTAGCGCTTTATTATACTAATGTGTTGATTATCTTGATACACTTGCAGCCTCATCAACGTGATATTACTGAGTTGCTTGCTTCAGCAGTTCAGGCTTGCCATGATATGGTTTGCTTCTCTTCTCCTTCTAGTATCGTTCTTCGTATTGTGTCATATTGCTGCATTGGAGATTGCTTGGGACTAGTCGAATGTTCTAATATTTCTATTCATCTCTTTTTCTTAATAGGTTCCTCCCGATGCGGTTGAACCATTGTTTAGACAAGTGGTTAACCAGTTTGTGCATGATAAGTCTCGAACAGAGGTATTCAGTACTCTTGTTTTCGTTTTATTTTCTATTGTATCATGTTGGTTGAGCTGGTTTTGCAACCATTTTTCTCTTACACGATGTTTCTTCTTACAGGCAATCGCTGTTGGACTGAATGTTGTAAGGGAAATCTGTCTCCGTATTCCTCTGGTATACTTTTTTATCTGTTTCTAATCTCTTGGTTTCAAACCCTTAAATGACCCAAAATCTCACTATGTTGTTATTGTTTTATTCCACATTTAGTTAATGACAGAAGATTTGCTGCAAGATCTGGTCCTATATAGGAAGTCACATGAGAAAGCTATATCTACAGCTGCTCGTTCATTGATCACTTTATTCAGAGAGGTTGTGATTTAACTTTCGATCTAATCTTTGGCTAGCAGTTGCATCGTTTCAGTAGGAATACTAAGTATAGTTTGCCTTGTAGGTATGCCCTTCGTTGCTGGTTAAGAAGGACCGTGGTCGCCCCACTAACCCCAAGGCACGGCCAAAGGCCTTTGGAGAAGTGAATATTGCTAGTAATGTTTCTGGTCTTGAGCTACTACAAAATGATGATGGTGAGGATGACTCTGGTGAGGATGAAGAAAATGATGGCGGTGATTCAGATTCAAGTATGTTTGACAATGATGAGGGAGAGGCTACTGAGATAACCGACATTGCACATGCTCAGCTCAGCGATGAAGGTAATGATGAAACCGAAGAAAGTGATGTAGGTCTTGATGATGATGATGAAAGTGATCAGAGTGAGGAAGAAGAATCTGATAGTGAGGACAGGGATGGCGATGAGGATGAAGAGCAGGAGGACTCTAACAAACGTAAAAGGAAGCTCAGTGACTATGCTGGGGAGTTGAATGCTGATACAAGTCTACGGGCCCTTAAGAGGATAGCAGAATCAACTAGGGAATTTGAATCATCAGATTTGGCCGATGGTATCTTATCAAATGAAGATTTTAAACGGATCAAGGAGTTGAAGGTAAGATTCACTGAGAATTTCTTCTTTTTTATTGGTTAGTTTCCCTAATTTTGTTCGTGAAAGTGACTTATGCAGGAGTATTGAGGATAACAAGCTGAAATGTTCCTATTTGACTTCTTTTACTATCTGTTTGTTCTAAAGTTGCATATAATTATTCTTTGCCTGGACTTGGCTAATTCACTATTTTATCTCTTTGGCTTACCAGGCAAAGGAAGGAGCAAAACTTGCTTTAGGTCAGCATGGGCTGTTAAGGAAGGGCCCAGAAGCAAAGTCACCTGCATTCAAGGTTCCCAGTTCCGAGGAATTAAGTCTGAAGCGAGTGAATCCATCAGTGCTCGAGGTGAGTCCTAAATTTATTCTGAGCTCTTTCATGCCCTTGCATTTGTATAATTATTATATAATGATGGTACTACCTCCATACTCTATTGTGTTTATTAAATTATTATATAATTGCATACATAAACTCAGAACCTTATGTTGCTTCCACGTTATCTTATTTGACACTTTATTACAGAAATGGTACATCAATCTTATATATCTCCAATCCATGCTCAATGTTAGCATTTTCTCTTCCTTCCATTATTGTTACAGAAAGCATATGGCAATACACAGCTCATATAGTACTGTTGTGAAAATTGCAAGCTCCTACTTTGACATTCCTGTTTCCACTTTTAAAATGGGTTGTACTAAATATTTTGCACTTATTGCTTTGCAGACTAACATAAGAAGGAAGATGACTAAAGAAGAGAGGCTAGAATTAGTTAAAGCTGGAAGGGAAGATAGAGGAAAGTATCAGGCCCGAGCTGCCATAAAACAGAAAAAGGTGTGTTTTTTTAATCATTAAAAGAATCAGAATCAGATTTTGTTTCTAAGAGTGGTATCCTAATCTTGCTTACATCCCCTTTTCTCCTTAATGCAATTGTGGATTGATGGGTGATTCAACAATTTCCACATTATTGTATTCGAATTTGTTTGAAAATTTTGAGTCATTCCATAAATGCTCAAAGTAAAGGGTACATAGTAGCCTACAGATACCAGATGTTTCCTTAATTCATCTTCTGATTGCTTTGTTGAACAGACCGGTGGTACCAGCAACAAGCAAAAGGAGCACAAGAAGAATATGCCTATGGTTGCAAAAAGAGCTAAAATTGTACGATCTCGACAAGAGAGAAAGAGATTAAACCGAATTGCTGGCAAACAGTTCAGGGGTAAGAAAGCATGGAAGTAGGCCTGATGTAATGCTGTAAAAGAAATCCTTATTTGTTCACAATTATTTTGTCAATTTTGTTTTCTTATATTTGAGAATATACTTGTGTGCAACCTTTCAGTTTTCTTTGTTAGAATTGTTCCTTTTTGATAATTGAAGGAACCTCGAATCCTTTTCAGTATGGATCCTTACTTCAGACCTGTTTTCTCCTCCTAGTATTCTTGCCAACAGTAATTGCTATTGAAGTAGTTCTGTTGATTCTAATCATATTGGTGAGTTAAGCAAGTCATAGGGACAGAACTTGTGCATTATAGGCTCCTCACAATTAACGCACCCGGGATGATTAACATCAAGACCCCTTGTTTTATAATTTCTCATAAAGGAATTTTTCTCTACCTATCGGTGCATATGGGTAGCTTTTTTTTTTAAAATTTTTTTATTGAAAGGAAAAAAGTTACACAGGATTTTCCAAAATGTTAGTTTCCCTTATCTCATCTAACTAATTTGAACCCCATTTTGCAAGCTAGAACTAGCAACTGAATTAGAAAAACATACATCCGATATAAAGCAGATTTTAAAAAGTGTGGCATCAACAATCATTGTTGTTTATGAATTTCCCGTTTGCGTTTCTTTTGCCAAAATGTCTGCCACTTCATTTCCTTTTTTGTTCTTAAACATAAAGCCCAAATTTTTTTCACAAGTCTTCAGAATTTTCACCGCTTCAGAAACTATGGCTTGGTTTCTCCAAAAGATGTTACTCTGCTTGTCCTGAGCATAAAAGATTGACCTCTGACACTCACCTTCCACCCAGAAGTTCTTTAAGTCCATTCTTTTCTTTTTTCCCAGTTTGTTGTCTCCAACATACTCAGAGCCTCTGCTTTTTCTGTTGTGGAGGTCCTGAAAGTCCCAGCTGTAGCTTGGATTGCACCACCTGTATCACACCGCAGAATTATACCATATCCAGCAGGAGTAGAAGAATCAATCCAAGATGCATCAAAGTTTACTTTGAGTTGGTTTACTTGGGGTTTTGACCATCTACTAGCATTTGTGTCATTATGGTAACACAGAAAATGAGTTAGAAGTTACACCATGTTTTAATTGTCTCAAGTGAGACCAAAAAGCCAGGTGCCTCTGAACAACAAGAGATAGTTGAATGCTTGTAGTTGATTTGGAAGGAAAGATGTCTAAATCAACCAACATTTAGTAGCCATGATTTCTATTTGAGAGTTATCATATACGACTGCTATCCAGTTAGAATACATTTGTGCAAAAGAGTAATCTAAATTACTACTATGATTTATACCCACCACACGAGGAAGTAAAGCAACAGATTTAGCATAAGGACATTCAAAAAACAAATGCTTTAAAGATTCACATTCATGCTCATAGAAAATGCATGTCATATCTATATCTTCCATATGTTCACTTAGTTTTTTCCTAACAGGCAGGGCATTATGGATACACTTCCATAAGAAAATTTTAATTTTTTGAGATACATTCAACTTCCAAAAGATTTCCAGAATACAGTAATATCAGTATTAATGGAATCAATCGAAGGATATTTCAGTTTTTGGTACATGATTTAACAGTAAATTTTCCGTCATTAGTAAGTAGCCATCTTAATCTATCTTGTTTCAGAGTACCATTTATATTTGTGAAGATTCTAATTCCTAGAATCTTACCTCCAATTTCCGGAACGAAGTTACTTTTAACTTTCGTTACATTCCACTTTTTAGTATTTGAGTCTAACAACTCAGATACAAGTGTTAGTTGATTACCACAGTAAGATATGGGGTTTTGTTCCATACCTGGGATCCATTTATCGGTCAAAATGTTGATAGACTTACCGTCGGCTACCTCCCAACAACTAAATTTGTGGATTAAAGAAACCCCCTGCATAATGCATCCCCATATCGAAGCATTGTAATGTTTTTTGGCATGGAAAATAGTTGAGTTTTTAAAATATTTGTTCTTAAGAACAGAGCCTAAAAGGGTGTTCTACTGAGTTGCTATTGTAGTTGCAGGAAATCCTACACTACACCCCTCACTAGAATTCACACAACTAAGACATTTGAAGATGAACAACTATGATTTTTATTGATTAATTCTTTGAATGTTAACAAGATATAATGGAAAAGAGCTAAAGAAATTACAATCACCACAAACTTTCTCTCTCCTAATGACTTGCCTAACACTCGAAAAAGATCCCTTCAACAGTTCTGTTCGACTCCTTATATAGGGTATCACACATTGGACGACAGCTAAGCTGTCCTTTATTTTCGGGAATGACTTGCGAAATACCGCAAGTGTACAATTATATAATCTCGCAACTATCCTAAATCTCGCTAGGTCTTCACATCTTTCTCGTGTTTTGGCTATCGTCATTCATTCCGTCATTTATATTACCCATTTGCGACATTTCGCAATGCTGTCGTTTATTAATCTCGCGAAGTATTGATGTCGCGATATTCTGATCCTACATCTTGCCTCTTCTCATGTCTTCTCTGCGAAGAAGAGAATGTCATGAGAACCAGTATTCTTAAATGCCGCAACCGCTTGTTTTTCATCAATTTTTGCCGACAAAATTCCGTGGATCAAGGATGATTACTTACACGTGTCCAAATCATTTCCTTTTTACCGGCACATTTAATGTTATCCGGTTACTCCTCTCTTGTCTATTTAAAGGGGAATTCCTTAAGAAAGTATTTCTTTTCTTTTACTTCATCTTCTTCATCGTCTGCAACTTTTTACTGCTGTTTTTTCTTCATCGTCTTCTTCATCATTTTTCTGCCATTATTCTTCTGCTACTGTTTCTATGGAGCCATCAAGGTTTGTTAATTTTGCTGAATTTGATTACTTTGTGATTGATCTCTCTTATTGAAGTTGTTTTGTTTTGATACTGTTCTTCTTTTAATGGTTCCCCTATTTGTTTTTATTTTAGCAAGAACAAATCTAACACCAAGTTCACCATTGTGAACCCTAATATCTCCATGGGTTCGCAACCGAAAAACACTGTCACTAAAAGAAAGCCTGCGAATAACAAGGTATTTAAGAAATATTTACTCTTTTAATAACAATATTGTTGCCTCTGTTTCTTATTTAACTTGTAATTCGCAGGATGACGGAAATGTTGATAGGTCCCCCAAGAAGCCTCGCCGTTCTAAACCTGTTGCACCTGCTGTTTCCTTTCCTACATTCAAACTTACAACTCCTCTGCGAAATCTTCGCAAGATAAACCTACTGTTTCTTCTTCCGAAAATACTGTTGATGATAGCACTCCTATGCCTGAATTTTTCATAGATCAAATCCCTCATAACAGTCCCGTTGCGAATGAACCCATTTCTTCTTCTATTGTCAATGCCTCTACCGTTTCTCCAGTCATTGATCTTCAAGAGACTTCCACTTCTCATGATATTCCTTTAACAAAAAATGACTCATCTCTTCCTTCTTCTATCGCCTTTACTTCCTTATTTGAGCAGATCCCTCTTACTAAAGAAAATTTGGAAGGAATAGATGTGGCCTTCAAAGTTCTATCAGATATTGTGAACGATGCCAAGAAGACTTCTGTCGATCCTATCAAATCTGATGTCTGCGAGATTTTGAGCAAATACCTTGGCTCCGATAGAATTTCGCAAACATCTTTGGAGCAAAAAGTTAATACTTTGAAGAATGATCTCCAAGCTATGACTGCAAAGTGTAATATTCTCCAACTTGAGAATCAAAAACTTCAAAATGTTTCGCTGGATCGTGATAATCTTCGCAAGAAGAACGAAGAATTGAAAGGTACAATCTTTCCTCTATATTCTCCATTTTTTTTATTGAACCTCAAGCCCTTGTTCGCCCTTCAAGCATTAAACCAGAAGCGAAAAATGGAGATATATCAGTTGGAATCTACTGTTGAAGAAGCTCGAATGGATAAAGATCGTTGGATGGAGCAATATAACCAATTAGATAATCTTCATACATATTCTGTTGATCAAATAGATAATCTTTCTAAAGAAAATGCTGACTTAGTTCAGGAACAAGGCTCATTAAGTAATGAATTATCTCGTCTCTCTTACTCTTTGACTAAAGCTAATTTGGAGTTGGAAACTTTATCAGATGAGAATGGAATTCTTTCTCAAGAGAAGCGAACTCTGTTAAACAAGGTGGCGATTTACTCGCAACAGTCTGATGTTTTTCAAAAATATGTAAAGAACAAGAACAATCTCTTCGTTCGCTGAGAAATCAACTCGAAGAAGTTACTGCCGAGAAGGATAAACTTATCCAGGGTAGAATAACCTTAAGTGTAAAGGCAAACCAATTCAAGGATCAATGTTCCAAGTTAGAAAAGTTCAATTCTTCTCTTGCGAAATAAAATGCCTTACTTGTTTCGAACGAAAAAAGCTTGCGATCTCGACTGAAAGGTTTAATTGGAGATAATTTTGATAATGCCATGGATCACTTGGAGAATAGTTGTTCGGCTTTAATCCAATATCTTACCTCGCAAAAGGAAGGTAGTCTTATTATTTGACTACCTTAATCCATTTATTTATTATTTTGTGATATTTTCCTTGCGAATTCCAAAAATCTGAATAATTTTCTATGTTCTTTTCTTTTGCAGATTCTAAGAAAAATCTTCATTCCTCTATTGCCACTCTAAAATCTGACTATTCAAAAATTCGCAAAGAAAATGGAATACTCATGCTTCCCTTGCTCGTTCTCGCGATCGTGCGTAAAGAAGATTCGATTATATGTCCGATTTGTAAAGATATAGAGAGTAGAAATCATCGTAAAGCACTCTTCGTCAATTTCATCTTAAGGCCGAAGTTCTTGTGAATGATGTTCTACTATCTAAATCTCTTGATCCCGTATGTATCGAACCTCCGGAAGTAAGCGACGATGAAGTTCCTAATTCTCCGACAGCGATTTTGACTACAATAGTGGTGAAGAGCTCGCAAATGAAGAGACAATCCCTCCTAGTAAAACTGTCAATGATGATGGGGGTGAGGGAGGATCTGGTGGAAATATAATAACTGGCGAAAATATGGATAAAGTTGCCGAAGAAAGCACAGTATCTCCTTCTGGTGAAAAAATTGATATTTGAGAATTGACTTTCTCTTGTAATTTTTCTTCTTGTACTGTTACTTCCTTACGTACTTCAATCATCTTTTAGATGTGTTCATCTGCTTATTATTACTCTTTCTTTCAACGAGTATAATTTTTGATATTTAATAATTGCTATTTTGTTTTCCATTATCTTCATTTATGTTGAAATTCATCATTGCGACAAGATCGCAGGACGTCTTTACATTTTCATGTAATGACCCATTGATCTTGCCTTATCATTGCTCTTGTGTGGTCTTATTTTGCCTTCCTAGTTAAAGGTCTTATTTTGCCACCCCTCATTTTTGCGTCAATATGACAGGTCTAAATATTCTTACGAACATAAAGTCCCATGACATTGTCGTCTTACGACAAAATCGCAGGACGTCTTTACACTTTCATGTAACGACCCATTGATCTTGTCTTATCATTTCTTTAGTATTTTTGCCTTTGCAGGATATTTTTCTTGCGACAATATGACATGCCTAAATATTCTTGCGAACGTAAAGCCCCATGACATTGCCGTCTTTGCGACGAAATCGCAGGACGTCTTTACATTTTCATGTAAAAACCCATTGATCTCGTCTTACCCTCGCGTTAGTATTATTGCCTCTTCAGGATCATTGCACAAATATGACAAGCCTAAATTTTCTTGCGAAAATAGAGCCTCATGACATTTGCGTCTTAAGACACTTATCAGCTCCCTAATGGAGGGTGCCGCCCTTATCATCTCCCTGGTTGCCCCTTCAAGGAGGCGTACATCGGCCAAACAAGACTAGCTCCTCCCATCCGGGTCTTAACAACAACCAGCTTGTTTTCGCAGCCTCTTATCCCTTATACCTATAGGGCTTATGGTTACGAGATCGCACCCTAAGTGGAGTTTTCTTCGGGCCGAAAAGCATGTGCCAAGACTTGCCAAGAATGGCCGAGACACTTCAAATGCCCTGCACTCTTGGCTCAACCGTGTACCTCGGCGCCTTGGTCATACACTCGACTCCTTGGAAGAGACCCTCGGTCGTCCAACCAGGTATAACCTTATATATATAGTTGGAAATCCAAGGTATCTCCCCGATGGGCTTTATTGACCCCAAATTTTCATGACTCAGTTCCGGGCGGTGTAACCTTTTCCCTGAGCCATGTCAAGAGATACCCCCTTATATGACGCACTTTAGGTCTTACATTTGCCTCTTACGAAATATCATTCGCGAACTAGGGTGTACGCCATAAAGGTTCGTCCCATTCACTCATTCTTTCATTTTCGTCAATTCGTTCAATCATTCATTTTTGATTATCTCTTGTTATTTTATTTACGAGATATTCGCACATTCTTTCTTTATTTTATGCAATTTCGCAATCACTGTCACAGAACATTTCATATGAATTCATTTCATTTCTTCCATTCAATATTTCGCAACTTACTCTTTCCCTTCCATCTTCTATGGGTAATATTTCTTGAGATACAATCTATTCCATGGTCTATCCAATCTTTGGCCCACATCTTTGCCCTCGGGATCCATTAATCTATATGCCCCTGTTCCAACTATCTCCTTGATGATATAAGGTCCATCCCACTTTTTCGCCAACTTGCCACCACTTTCTCGCTGATATATTGGTGTTTCTCTCAATACCATATCACCTGGTTGAAATTCGCGTGTCTTGACACGTTTGTTATATTCTCTGGCTAATCTTCGTAGGTAATTCTCCATATGTTGTAGTGCTCTTTCTCTGTTTTCCTCTAATTCATCTAATTTAACCAAAATGTTACCCGCACTAAGATTTTTCTCCCAAGCTTCTCTCTTTGTTGTTGGAATAATAACTTCTGTCGGAAGTACAGCTTCAACTCCATATGTTAGACAAAATGGCGACATTCCCGTGGCTTCTCGCCTTGTTGTATTGTAAGCCCATACTGCATTATGCACTTGTTCACACCATGCTCTATTTATGTCCTTCTAACTTCTTCTTCAGTATATCTGCGATTGTTTTATTTGTTGCTTCCGCCTGTCCATTGGCCTGCGGGTATAAAGGAGTTGACTTCCCACATTTTATTTGAAATGCATTAAGCAGCAATTCTATATTTTGTCCCTCAAACTGTTTCCCATTGTCGATACCAACTGTCTTTGGAATTCCAAATCTGCATATTATGTTTTCGAATATGAAGGTAAAAATATCTTTATCGCGAATGTGTTGTCTTGCTTTTACTTTCGCCCACTTTGTGAAATAATCTGTAGCGACAATCATATATCTCCTCTGCCCTGTACCTGGTAAAAATGGTCCTACAATATCTAACCCCCACTTTCCAAAAAGCCATACACTTGTTGAAGAAGTTAATGGTGCTCCTGGTGCATGTATTTTCTTTCCGTGCCTTTGACAATCTTCGCAACGTCTTGATATTTGTTTCGCATCTTCATGCATATATGGCCAATAATAGCCTTGCATTTTTGCCTTATGTGCTAAAGACCTTCCGCCACTATGATTGCCAGCATCCCCACTGTGTAACATTTTTAGCACTGCATCTCCTTCTTTTCGTGTTAAACATCTAAGCGAGGGTCCATTAAAGGATCTTCGGTATAACACCCCATCTCGTAATTCATAATTTGTTGCACGGCTTTTTAATTTGTGCATCTCTAATCTATTTCTTGGTGTTTCTCCTTTCATTAGATAAGCATGAAGTTCTGTTCTCCAATCTTCGCAATAGGGTCTTTGTGTTCCATCTTCTATGAGCATTACTTCCGCTTCTTATTCTTCCTCTTTGTTGATTGACGGTGATAGAAGTGTGTATTTTTATGCATCTCGCAGTTGGATTTGTCATCATACTTGATATAAAAGCAAAAGCATCCGCGAGTCTATTGTCTCTTCTTGATATGTGTCTCCATCTTATTTTTGGTATCTTCGCCGATAATTCTTCAACAAGTTTTTTGTATTTTTTCATTGATGGTTCATTTGTAGTATATTCTTATTTTATCTGGCGAATAGCTAACTGGGAATCACTGGTGACTCTTACATTTTCCAACTTCATTTCTATTGCAAATCGCAAAGCATGTATTATATCTTCATACTCTGTTTCATTGTTGGTAGATGCAAATTCCAATCTGAAAGAAAAAGCCATTTTATTTCCTTCTGGCGAAATTACAATGATCCCAATTTCGTTACCTTCTCCATTTGACGATCCATCTACCAATATTTCCCATCTGTTTGGCTCAGTTAATAAATCCCTTGGATTTCCATGTTCTTCTTCTATATCCATCATTTCTTCCACTGCTTCATCTTCTTCCAATGAAAATTCTGCTAAAAAGTCTGCAATAACTTGTGATTTGGGTGAGGATAGTATTTCATATTTGAGTTTGCAATGACTTAATTGTGCATTCCATCTTTCAACCCTTCGTGACCTTTTTGAATTTTTCATTACTGACTCAATTGGTACTTTTGTCATTACCTTAACCATGTGTGCTTCGAAGTAGATGCGAAGTTTAAATGTTGCGTAAACTAATGCTAAGATTAGTTTTTCAATTTTTGAATAATTTTTTCTCCGCGGCATTGAATGTTTTGCTGATGTAATAGATTGGCTTTTCCACTCCTGCGTCCATTCGCAGTAATACTGCGCTTAGTGCATGCGAGGTTGTCGCAAGGTAAATTAGTAATTCTTACCCTGGCTCTACTTTTTGTAAGATTGATATATCCATTAAATGTTATTTTATTCCTTGTAACGCCTTTTCACATTCATCTGTCCACCTAAACGCTCCCTTTTTAAGTATGTTGAAAAAATGCTTGCACTTATCAGATGATCGCGAGATGAATCTTCCTAGCGAAGCTAATAGTCCATTTAACTTTTGCACATCTTTCATCGTTCTTTGGTGTCGGCATATCGCGAATTGCTTGTACTTTCTCTGGATCGACTTGTATTCCTTCTTTTGACACAATGTATCCTAAAATTTTTCCAGATGCCACCCCAAAGGTACATTTTTCCGGATTTACTTTGATGTTGAAATGCCTCATTTGTTCAAAAATTTCCTTCAAATCCCGTACATGATCTTTTGCTTCTTTACTTTTTATTAACATGTCATCTACGTATACCTCTAGTGTTTTATGTATCCATTTTTCGAACACTTTTTCTACCATCCTTTGGTATGTTGCACCAGCATTTCGCAAACCAAATGGCATTTTTGTGTAACAGTATAATCCTATTGGAGCGAAAAAGGCAGTATGCACTTGGTCTTCTTCAGCGAGAGGGATTTGATTGTATCCCTTGTATCCATCAAGAGAAGATATCCTTTCATTTCCTGCTGCTGATTCAACCATTTGCGGAATATCTAGCAAAGGAAAACTATCTTTTGGACAAGCTTTGTTTAGATCGGTAAAATCTATGCAAATTCTTATCCCTTTTTTCTTCTTTGGGACTACGACCATATTCGCTATCCATTCGGGGTATTTTGCTTGTCTAATAATTCCAGCAGCAAGCATCTTCTGTAATTCTTCTTTTATTTGAGGATGATATGCTGTTGCAATTTTTCTAATTCTCTGCTTGAATGGTCTTGCATTTTTATCAATCTCTAATTTATGGCACGCTACAGATGGATCTATTCCAGACATCTCATCCATATCCCACGCGAAGATGTCTTTATAATCTCGCAACAAATCAATAGTCTTCTTTTCCTCATTTACCTCCATTTTAGTCCCAATTTTTAACATCTTGGGTTCTTCTTCAGTTCCGATATTCACTTCCTTTGTTGGCTCTGCCGCAATGTAGTTAGCCTTCGGTTCTCCCATGGGTGTTGGTCCTTTTACTTCCTTCGCGAGTTCATTCTCTTCGCCAGTTCATTATTCCTTTTCCTTTTCCTTCTTTCGCTCTTATCATGTAAGTTCTAAATTCTTCTTCCTTTTTCGCTGTTTTTGCCATCTTCTTGCGATCTTTTCGCCTCTTCACCTGTTCTTCATAATGTTTTACTTCGATTTGATGATATATCCTTCCTTTATCGGTATCTCCTCTGATTTCGCCAATTCCACTCGATATAGGGAATTTGACACATTGATGAAATGTTGATGCTACAACTTTTATTGCATGTATCCATGGTCTTCCCAACATCATGTTATATGGTGATTCCATATCCACTACACATAACGTCGCATGTGTTTCAATTTCTCCTAACAAAATTCGTATTTTTATTTCCCCTTTAGGTTTTGTTATGGATTTGCCAAAACCATAGATATGATATGTTGCGTAAGTCATTTCTTCAACTTTGTATCCCAATTCTTTATAAGCATGATAAAACATTATATTCACTGAACTCCCTGTGTCCACCAAAGTTCTATTTATCGCCCATTCTTCCATTGTTTTTGTTAATTTTCCTTCTTCTTTGCTTGCACTTACTGTAATTACTAGTGGAGATGCGTGATTTAAATTCTCTCTTGATATCTCCGTTGATGTGAACATAATCTTCTGTTTTTCCCATTCTTTCAAGGATGACGTCTTCTCTGCTGTTATAATTTTCTTTCCTTCAAAATCTCTTTTGTGTATTCTCCCTCTGATACTTTCATGAAATTCATTAACCATTGTTTTTGTAATCATATTACATTCCAATTCTCCATTACTCTCTTTGATTCTGGCTTTCTCCAATTTATCCATCATACTCTTGATTTAAACAATTTTAGTGACAATATCCAATCTCTTATCTTCAATCGATCCCTGTTTCTAGCGCCAATATGTAGTTACATGAAATCCTACACTACACCCCTCACTAGAATTCACACAACTAAGACATTTGAAGATGAACAACTATGATTTTTATTGGTTAATTCTTTAAATGTTAACAAGATATAATGGAAAAGAGCTAAAGAAATTACAATCACCACAAACTTTCTCTCTCCTAATGACTTGCCTAACACTCGAAAAAGATCCCTTTAACATGATTTACGTTGACTCTTATATAGGGTATCACACATTGGACGACAGCTAAGCTGTCCTTTATTTTCGGGAATGACTTGCGAAATACCGCAAGTGTACAATTATATAATCTCGCAACTATCCTAAATCTCGCTAGGTCTTCACATCTTTCTCGTGTTTTGGCTATCGTCATTCATTCCGTCATTTATATTACCCATTTGCGACATTTCGCAATGCTGTCGTTTATTAATCTCGCGAAGTATTGATGTCGCGATATTCTGATCCTACAACTATTCTCCATGCTAGTTTAATAATCATTTCCTTATGCATATGGGTAGTTGGAAAAGTGTAATGGCCTGTTTTTCGTTAGGTGGAATCTGGGTTGCACAGACGCTGACGCGGACACGACCAAATACTGAAAATACTAGGACGCGGACGCGTATATATAAATATAAATAAAATATATTATAAATATGAATGTATAAATTTCATGTTCCAAGAATAAATAGTATGTAAATGTTATGCAAATTTGAAATAAGATTTCATAGAATTGTAGAATTAGAGGATTCAATAATGCAAATATGAATAAATAGAAAATATGTACAATCAATATAAAAAAAAATCGCTGGTGCAATGGTCCGGGGATAGTACAAGGAGGTTAAGGTTCGAAACTGGCTACCCGCATTTCTTTTTGTGTGAACAAAATATGCGTCCAGCCTAGCGTCCAACGCGTGGAATATGCGTCCAGCCTAGCGTCCAACATCGATATCACGTGGGACGCGCACGTGGAGCGTCTGACACGCATCGTGGGCGCGTCCCAACATCGATATCACGTGGGACGCGCACGTGGAGCGTCTGACACGCATCGTGGGCGCGTCCCGCACATCGATATCACGTGGGACGCGCACGTGGAGCGTCTGACACGCATCGTGGGCGCGTCCCGCATCCACCGTGCGTCAGACACGGACTGCACCGAAAACGGCGCGTTCGTGCATCCCAGGGTGGAATAAGTCCCATATATGAAGGACACTGCAACCAACATTCCTATTGTCACTTCTTTCTGGCGTCTAGGGGCGGACTAAAAACATGGTTTAAATGTGGACCAATCCTCTTCACTGTTGAGATCTATAGGGGGTGGGTTTTTTATTTCTGGCGTCTAGGGTGGACTAAAAACATGGTCCAAATATGGACCAATCCTCTTCATTGTTGACATCTCTAAGGGGTGGGTTTATTAAGAAGGATTAATTCGGGTATACTGGAAATGGAAACAAGACAATTAAATTTAAACTTAAGGAAACCAAATGTTTCAAGAGTCTACACCACCCTCCTAATTTTTAATCGATCCTAATTTTTAATCGAAAATGCTTAAGTTAAAACCAGTTGCGCAATTGGGGGATATGGGAATTAATTGGGGGATATAGCTACAGGACAAAAACGGTGTCCCAATAGCAATTCTGGGTGACCCCCTATGTAATTATTTTTTTAATTTCTAATCTAGCCCCCACTAATCAGGATTATTGATTAATTATAATTAGTAAAATGTTAAGTATTTGGGGATAAATTAGTGTGTATTTATTTTTATTTGAATTTGTGTGGGTTAGTTGAGAGTAGAAGGAGGGAAAATGGTTTTTGAGTGGAAATTTTTTTTTGAAAATGGAAGATGATTGTGATGAGAGAATTGCTGCTAAGAGGTTGAAAATTTGATTTTTTTTCTTTGAATCCACCATTGTTGCAGCTGAAAAAGCTTGGTGCCGTCATGGTATTCAACCAAAAAACCATGCCGGCATTTGCTGGAAATTTTCATAAATTGTTTGCCACTATCCGGGGGGGTTCGGGGGGCGTAGCAGTTGCTGGAAATTTTCATAAATTGTTTGCCACAAAATTTTTCAGGTTTTGATCTTCAAAACCTATTTGAGGTTTTAATCAGTCTACTTCCGGCACAATTATCTGATTTTCGAGCATGCCGGAACTACTTCCGGCATGGTTTTTGCTAAAATTTCTATGCCGGAACATGATGAAAAGTATCCAGAAAATTGATTTTTTTTTCACTTAACTACCGGCATTGATAGATTTATATCGAGCATGCCGGCATTTAGTTCCGGCATTGAATTTCATCACTTACGGCATGGTCTTCATCATTTCCGACATGTTCTTCATCACTTCCGGCGTGGTCTTCATCCTAAATAACCATGCCGGAACTCACTTCCGGTGTGGTCTTCATCCTAAATTTCTATGCCGGCACATGATGAAAAGTATCCAGAAAATTGATTTTTTTTTCACTTGACTACCGGCATTAATAGATTTATATAGAGCATGCCGGAATTTAGTTCCGACATTGAATTACATCAATTCCGGCATGGTCTTCATCACTTCCGGCGTGACCTTCATCATTTCCGACATGTTCTTCATCACTTCCGGCATGGTCTTCATCACTTCCGGCGTGGTCTTCATCATTTCCGGCATGTTCTTTATCATTTCCGACATGTTCTTCATCATTTCCGGCAGAGAATGAGAAGAGAATTTGAAAGGAAATGGGGAAAATTTAGAATTTGAAAGAGAATGGGGAACATTTGGGTTTCAAAGTTTTAACCCTAAAAAGATTAATAAGAAGTGGAGATGGAAATGAGGAATATGATTTTGTTTTTTGATTTTAAGTTTTTTGATTTTTATTTTGAGGGAAGGGTGTTTTAGTATTTTCGCCCCCAAAAGTCACCCCTTAGCACACACCATGGGTTGGGGGAAGTAATTCATATCCCCCAATTAATTCCCATATCCCCCAATTGCACGTTCTTATTAAGGCACACCTATACATTTCAAGCACCCACTTCCAAGTTTAGCTTAGGCAAAATCCAAATGATGTAAAAATGCAAAAAAAAAGAAAAGAAAGTAAGATGCATACTGTACATTTGGGCAAGGTTAGTTGACATCTACCACCTAAACAGTAGCGGGGAACTCAAGCAATTACACACAGAAAATGTCAAAAGTCATAATTTAAGAGTTAACGTACATGAAGGAATCTCCGACCATGATAACATATATAAGTATGTCTGCTTCTGATAACAGAGGGGATACAAAAAAAGAAGAAGCAATGTTTCAAACACCCAAGACCAGAGACCCATCGTATGGGCAAGTTTACAGTTGCAATCCATATAAAGATCATTTTTCTTTTTTTGAAGCATGCATTTTATTAATTTAAACTGAGATTACACGTGGGAATGTTATGGCCATAGAGTCTGTTATTACAATAGAACTTATAGGTGTGGGAATTACATTATCCCACACTGTTGTTGCGAGCTTTCCTATAGAGAAATCATCTGCCGCTCGATTTGCCAGGCCGTCCGCTGCTTGATTTCCTTCTATGTAGACGTGCCTAATGGTATATTGCTGAATTTGGGTAAACCTATACTTGATTTCTGCGATCTGGTTGGAAATATACCATGGAGCTTCGGCGTCCGAGATTAGAAATCTCGTTAAGTTCTCCGAGTCTGTTTCAAATTGAACTTTTGGCCATCCCCGTTCCACTGTCGTTCTTGAAGCGATGAGCATGGCCCATGTTTCCGTTGTAAGTGCACTGGTGATACCCAGTGGTTGTGCAATTGATAAGACTGTAGCGGCCTCCTCGTTTCGGCATATAACACCTTCTCCCGCTATTCCAGGATATCCCCTTGCTGCTCCGTCCATGTTAATTTTGATCCAATCTAAGTGGGCTTTGAGCCATCCCACATAGATGGTTGTTGTTGCTAGTGTTGTTTGCGCCAAGTTCGGATAAGGTTGCCTCCCAGGCAGTACTGGAGGTAGGTGGTTTTTAGCCCACGTATATTCCTGCTGGATTTTAATGGCCATCTGCGTTATATTCGTCAGATTTGGCAGTTGCTGGCGATAGACTACGTCGTTCCTAGCTATCCATAAGGACCAAAGAAGGAAACAAAAGGTTGTGATGGCTGGGGTAGGAGCTTTTGTTTTTAGGAGTAGGGAGACTGTCGTCTGATGGGGCAGTAAGGTGGGTATATTATGAGTAGGGTTTTGGTTGTTAATGAGATGAGTTAGTAGGAGGTTCCAAGAATCAATGGCTGTTTGACAATGAAGCAGAATGTGACTGGACATTTCAGGGCTAGAACTGCATTGAGGACATAGGTTGGAGTTGGTGAGTTGGATGCGGTTGAGAATGTTGAGGGTTGGTAAACCCTCATTAATTGCTTTCCACAAGAAAAGTTGTACTTTTGGGGGACACGGGAGTGTCCAAAGGAAGGTAGTTGGTGGAAGAGGGTTCTGATGGGTTTGTGCAGAGTCGTTAATGAGGCAGTTATATCCTGATGCCGTCGTATATTTTCCGCTTTTGGTAAAAGGCCAAATGATCTTGTCTGGTTGGTTGTTCCGTGGGATGGGAATGCTGACGATTCGTTGAACTATGGGTTGGGGAAATAGATTCAGCCTATCATGATTCCAGTTCCTTGTTGACGGGTCGATGATGTCATCAACCGATTGAATGGGATAGCATAAGACTGGGTTAATGTTGTTATTGAATTGTGGAATCCAGTTTGATTGGATAGGGGTGTTTAATCCGTCTCCAATTTGATGGAAGAGATGCTGTTTAAAGGTTGGTATGAGCGATGCTAATTGTCTCCATTGTGGACTGGGAGATGACGAGAGAGGAGGGATGTTCTCGAAAATGGGTGTCTATTTGAGGTATTTTGCATTATATAATGTGGCTAGAATGAAGGTAGGCTTTTCGTGAATGTTCCATATTCATTTCATGAGAAGTGCTTTGTTGTGCTCCTTGCTTCTTCTGATGCCTAGTCCTCCCTGAGCTTTGGGTTTGTATAGCTTGTCCCTTCCTAATGGGTGGAGCTTCTTGATGGAAGAGTCATGGCCCCAGAAGAAATTTGTTGTAATACGATCTATTTTTTTGTGGATGTGTGTAGGAAGGGCTTGTGTTTGCATGAGGTGATTGGCCGTAGGGGTAAGGGACGATTTTATAAGTGCGAATCTTCCAACTTGGTTTAGGCATTTAGTCATCTAACCTTTTGCCTTTCGAGTTAGGCGTTGAAGAATTGGGTCAAAGATATGGCTGGAAGATCTCTCATGTTTAAATTGTACTCTAGGTAGTAGGTGTGGTGGTGTGTGTGTGGGGGGGGGGTTGATGTTGTTGGCATATTGAAGGCTTGTTTTAGTTCATCTAGTTGGTGTTCTTTTAGCTTCAGATGATGGATGATTATTGATTTTGATGTGTTGATGTGTTGACCCGCCGAATTTCCATAAACTTGTAGTAAATGTTTGAGGTGATTGGTACCTTCTGGAGTTGCTTTATATGTTATCAATAAGTCATTCGCGTACATGAGATGTAGTATTGGCGGGGCCTTCTAGGAAATGCGGAGCCCTTCTATCTTTTTCTGGTTTTCAAGGATTCCCAAATTTGTGGATAGTATTTCCGCGCATATAATAAATATATAGGAAGAGAGAGGATCTCCTTGCCTTATTCCCCTAGTTGGAGTGATGTACCCATGCGGAGTGCCGTTGATATTGATTGAGTAGGTTACTGTTGAAATGCACAACATAATATAATCCACGAAGGTAAATGGGAAGCCTAACCTGGTAAAATCTTGTTTGATGAAACCCCAGTCCAAGGAGTCATAAGCTTTTTGAATATCTAGTTTAAGAGATATTTTAGGATTCTTAGTGCGGTTTGAGGTTCTGATGTAGTGAAAAAGTTCGACAGCGATGGCTATGTTGCCGTGAATGGATCTTTGTGGCACAAAGGCACTCTAATATGGACTTATCAAAAATGGGAGTAAAGGTCTTATGCGATTGACCAGTATCTTTGAAATGATTTTATACGTGACATTATATAACCCTATTGGCCTAAATTGGGATGGTTTTGAGGGGTGATCAATCTTTGGGATCAACGTGAGGTTAGTATGATTCATGAGAGGGTGAATACTAAGGGAAGTAAAGAAACTTCGAACCATCTCAATAAGCTGCGGTTGGGTTGTTTCCCAAAAAACTTTGAAAAACTTACTGGTATATTCATCCGGTCCTGGGGCACGTTCATATCCTATTGAGAAGAGCGCCTCTTTGATCTCCTCATGGGTCACTTCGGCTGTTAGCATATTACATTGTTGAGGGGTTAACCTTGGTGATACTGCTTCAAACAGGCTTTCGTCAATTACTGTATTGGGTGCAGTATACTGATCTGTGAAGTGCTCAATCATGAGATCGATAATTTCTTCCTTATCTGTAATCCAATTGTTTTGATGATCCTGGAGTTGTTGTATGTTGTTACAACTTCTATGAATTGTAGCCTTGGTATGAAAGAAAGTTGTGTTGCAGTCTCCCGATTGAAGCCATTGGATTCTGGATCTTTGCTGCCAGTAAGTTGCGTGACAATCAAGTAGATTTAGATGTTCAATTCGGAGTTGCTTTTCTTGTTGAATCCAATTTTCCAGTTCTGTACCAGTTTGCGTCGCACATTGATGTTGGGCTTCTTTGATTTTCGCGGTCGATTTTTTAATCAATGTGGGAAGGTGACCGAAGTTGATCTTGTTCCATTCTGTTAGGGCTTCGCTGGTTGATATGAGTTTGAGCTGGAGGTTTAAGGGTGGATCCGAGTCATGTAGCTTATCCCATGCCGAGTTAACTACTTGATGAAGCTGAGGATGAGATAGCCATATGTGCTCAAATTTGTAATTCTTGCTCCCTTGCCAGTCTAAAGCTTTTGTCTGAAGTAGAATAGGAGCATGATCTGACGTTATTCGTGGAAGATGAGTGACTCCGGCGTGAGGGTTGGCAGTTCTCCAGTGTTGGTTTGCTATTGCTCGATCGAGTCTTTCCTGGATATTGTCTTGGCCTTGTTGATTGTTCGTCCATGTGAATGGGTCCCCTCTGAAACCAAGATCAATGTATCCCATCTGATCCATTAAATTGAGGAAAGGCTGCATTTGTGCATAAGTGACTGGCCTGCCTCATTTTTTCTCTGATTGGTCCATCACTTCATTGAAGTCTCCCAGGAGTATCCAAGGTGTTGAAATGTTGGGAAAAAATTGTTGGGAAGTCTTCCCAAAATATTTTCCCTGGGTCTAGGTGTGGAGGCCCATACATACCTGTGCAAAGCCAAGGCTGGGCTGGAGCGGGAGGTGTGATGAGTGCATGGATGTAGTTCTGGGACTTCAAGATAATTTGGACATTGACCTCGTTTTTCCATAATAGGCATAAGCCCCCCTTCTACCTATTTTAGGAACGGAGCAATGGTTTTGAAATTGTAATGTTTGTGCGATGCACATCATTTGAATTTCATTGGCTAATGTTTCTGAAAGGAACAAAATAGTTGGTTTATACATCAAGATAAGTCCACGAAGGTGTTGAACTGTTGTTGGTTGGTTTAAACCCTGACAATTCCAAGCAAGAATAGTCATTTTTGTGAGTTTGAATGGTATGAGAATTGGAGAATGAAGTTGGGTATTAGTTGGAGTATAGGAGAAGGTTTAAATGGTCGGTGAAAAGATTTATTTTAAGATAGTTGGTTAAAACGCTAGATATTATGGCTAGACTTTAGAAAAGTTAATATGGCTAAAATTGAAAAAACGACTTTCTAATTTATAACTTGACTTTTGAAGAGATTAAAACAAACACTAAATATGAACTACCAAAGCTAAAGATCAGAGCAATGTGGATAGGGAAATTGGAATGCTGGAGTGCCTTACCTGTGCCGAAAGCGAGATCTGAGGTAGTTGACAATATGGGTATACGAGACATGTAAAAAACCCGATGGATTAGATCAAAATAGAAAATACCTCCCGACGATTTTGAAATCAACCGCTTGTTCGTCTAGAAAAAGAGATAACTTTGTCCGAAAATAAAAAGTATAGATTTAATTCCCTTAAGCACCGATAAAAATCTGAATACCATTGTCTCAAAGTGGGTTAACCACTGACGGAAGGAGCCCGAAAACAGAAAAAACCGGATAAAACTAGCCAAAATACGAGGTGGGACTAGAATAAGGAGAAAACCAAGAAAAGCCTTTCAAACTAAATGGCCCAAAAAACGTCTTTAAAACTTCTTTATTATAAAAAAACCAGTCATCATTACATGTTTCCTAAATTGATTCCTAACAAGTTTCTATCTACACGTGGCAACAGAACCTAGGGACAGAAGCAATTAACAAGGACCTAATACGCGTCAACACGCGGCAACATTACCTGCCACACAAGGGAACTTCTCGATACAAAACTTCGAGATCAAGAAAAATGTTGAGAATTTCTTACAAACCGATTCAACATGTACCAACACGGCCGATTTAATTCAGATCATCCTCTCGGAAATTGAAAGGACAGGAAAACCATTACATTTCCTTCTGCTAAAAAAAATACTACCCATAGAAATCCTTGATTGAATAATTAAAATTGCTTCTTCATTAACTTTCACTACCACCGATGTAATTAATAAGACACAGCTCCAAACAGCATCCATTAAAACTCAAGTAAAATAAACAAACAACAGTGAAGACCCAGCAAGTATTATCATCCCCCAAATATAAAGCAGAAACTTAAATATTGAACCCAACTTCATCAAATCAAGCCAACCCAAGAATAAAATCCATGAAATGGAGAGGGAATTAAACTATAAAATTACACACAGCCAAGCATCACAAGAAAAATCGCCGGAAGAAAAGAACAGATAACCTAATCCATCATTTGCCGTCATAACAAAATCACCCAAATTGAACAACCAACCTGATTCGGTCCCACCCGGCAAACAGGTCCGGCATCCCAGTAGGGAACTACTGTTCAGGAGGCCCTTGATGTCCTTATGTTGGGAAGGTCAACCATTATAATAGCTCGAAGGCTTAGTCTTATAAGAAATGCTGATTATATAGCCGTGATGGAGGAGGGTCAACTTGTTGAAATGGGTACACATGATGAATTGCTAGCATTGGATGGTCTGTATGCTGAACTTCTGAGATGCGAAGAAGCAGCAAAACTGTCGGGATTAAGTACCGGCATAAATGGTAATGGACTCACTATACCGGTATTACGTTCCGGCGTATGAAGTTGAAAGAAACGAATGCCGGTATTTAAGTTCAAAATATCATTAGGCATCGTAAAACCAGCATTCAATCTTGGTTTGAATACCAGGTATGGTCTTGAACAGGGGGATATTTTGTCCCGGCATTCAAATATCTATGAATACAATGTCGGTTAAATGATACCAAGCGTAGTATTCATACAACGAGCATCTTAGGTACTAAGGTTTTTTGAGAGAAATGGCGGCTTCAAAAAAATAAACCAATTTTTCGACCTCTATGAAGCATTACTGTGTGTTGGGGTTGCTTGTATCTGCCGAACATGTTTACTTTCTTGAGTTGGTTCTTCACAAAACATTTCATGATCAAGAAAATAATGATTCAAAGGTGTTGGTTCATCATACAACAATTGTGAGTTGTTATCATTAATCAAGATTGAAGATATGATTGTTGTTGTAATTGTGCTAAAGATTCAAACACTGCAAGTCTCTCATCGAATCATCTTCCATTTTCAAAAAAAAAAAATTCTACTCAAAAAATTTTTCCCTCTCAACTAACCCACACAAATTCAAATAAACATAAAAACACAAATTATATCCCCCAAATCATTAATTTTACTAATCGGGATTAATAACTAATTATGATTAGGAGGGTTAGATTAGGAATTAATAATTTAATTATATAAGGGGTAACCCACCTAGGATATTTGGATCCCTATTTTGTCATTTAGTCATATCCCCAATTAGTTTTCATATCCCCCAATTACTTGTTCAATAAAATCCATGAAATGGAGAGGGAATTAAACTATAAAATTACACACAGCCAAGCATCACAAGAAAAATCGCCGGAAGAAAAGAACAGATAACCTAATCCATCATTTGCCGTCATAACAAAATCACCCAAATTGAACAACCAACCTGATTCGGTCCCACCCGGCAAACAGGTCCGGCATCCCAGTAGGGAACTACTCGCGACTCGCCATCGCTCCCTTTAGATTCCTAAACTTATTGATTCTGGTTAGAAAAATGGTGTTGAACGAGAGAGAGAGTTAATAACGATCATGTACAAGATCCCAATGATAATAGCAAAATCTACAAAAATAACATGGGATCACAGCAAGCAAACTAAACTACCCAAGTACCCTGTGATATACAATATCATCAATGCTTATAAAACAGGAGGGTTTGGTGTGTCACCCAACGGCTGAGATATATTCAATTTTCTAACTGGCGGCCGTGATCCTCCCTCCTCCATCTGAAATTGGTTTAATCCAATGGCTAACAGTCCTTTACGTCCCACATTAAAAGTAAGATTATTTAATTTTGTAACGCTACAGAAACCCTACTAAAGGAGTAACTAGAACACCGCTGCCACGGTGGGGAGGGCCGACCGAAGAAAAACGAAACACCATCTCAAGTGACATCAGAATGACATTTACCTGCAATAAGATTTCAGTTAGACAAGTAATAAATATAGGTAGAATGTTGAGAGTATAATGAACTGAGCATAAAAAAAAAACTGCGAACGAAAGCAAGAGAGAAATTCTATAGGCAGGACTATAAGACCTTTAATCAAAGTATTATAATGACCTAGTGATACAATTAATCCAACCACAATAAAAATTCCTTATTTTACCTCAAGATCCAATTGGAACTCTGACTCTAAAGAAGAATTCCAATATTTTGTTCTCCACTAAGGCATCCTAGTACCTCAACGATGAAACTCTGGTAGCTAAGGTATGCATCTTATCAGCTAACAAGGATGTGTACTGAATCAAATATCTCTATACAATAGAATAATCAACTAGCCCAACACAAAAACTGGTTTGGCACAATCACAACCAAATACACGCCAAACAGGAACCAAAATGAAACAAAGTATTTTAAGCCAGCACATGGCTGGATTCATAGGCAGCACTTACTCGTATATACATGATCCATTGTTTAAGATAGCACCTATAGTTGAATGGATCCACCATCCTTTGTGCAACAAACTGTTTCACACAGGAAAAGCAAATTTAATGCTTCAAACAAGAATATGCTTCGACTGATAATAAAGTCTGAACTGATAGCTAGGTGCTGGGATCCACAAAATTGACAATCCATAATTGAACAAAAAGCAGCTTACTAGAAAATGTATCACATTGAGTTTTAAACAAAATAAACATTGATATAAGAGCTGGAAAATAGGCAAGCATAATTGCTATACCAAGGTAACAAAAACTAATATTAATCTTCACAACATAGTGATTAAGTATGTACATCTAAGCTATAATTTTAAAAATTACCGAATAGTATGTAGTCCAGAATCGGATCTTTTCCTTCCTGCTGCTACTTTGAATCCCTGCCTTTTGCTACCTCTATTGCACTTCCACCAAATTCTAGTCAAATATAGACACACAACAGCCTCAAACTGACATAAAACACATGAAGGGTCGTATGCAGATACTAAGACACACATCTGCGCATAATAAGCTAGCTGTTCACATGCCAGCCTCCTCTTCACTGACAAAGTAGCTTTAATGCTTTCAACAGCCAATCCAAGCTGCAATTCTGAACCATGGACTGGTAGGATAATCAGTTTGCTAGACATTAAATAGTAGCTCAAGCTTCCAAATACCTGGAGAACTTTTTGCACCAATAACTAAATGATAAAAGTCTATGCCATAGACGAAGCATTGAATCCCAGAAAATTAACCGGTAGAATCTATTTAGTAGTTAGTTTGTTAGAATTTTTTCATTGAGGTATTTTGTGAAACAGTTGAAGTTCATTTAAAGGAAGAGTTTAATTTCAATTTCAACCCCCAAAGTTTACAGTAAGCTTACTTGAAGCTTGATTTCATAAAACCATTGAATCTAAAGAGAATCGAAAATTGTGTTTAAAATCGGAATGGCATTTGAAATCGGAAACGGAAATTAAAAAAGAAAAAAACATTGAATCTAAAGGAAATCAAAAATTGGGTTTCAAAATCGAAGTTGCATTTTAAATCGGAACCGAAAATAAGAAGGTACCTTGTTATGGTGGTGGTGGTGCTGGTGTTGGTAAGTGATGAGTAATGATTAGGGTAGAGATGAATTATTGTATTTGATGATGGAGCAGGCGGAGTTACTACTGGTTGTGGAGGTGGTGATGGTGCTGGTACGTTTAATCAAGGAAATATCCTTAATCAATGTTAAAAATTGAGTAACTTTGAACAGATATTGGACTGAAGTCGAACAAGATTGAAGATTAGGTTTAATCAAACTCCAACTGCAAACTCCAAATCGAGAAAATCCTCAATTTCTTCTCGAACCCTAACTTTGTAAAATTCTGAACTTCATCATGAGCTTCTTCTTTACAACAGATTTAGAAACATCTTCATCTGCTCTTCTTCTTCTTCTTAGATCTCTCATAGCACCAGATTCTGCAAACTCTTAACAGATCTTCCCAAATCACCAACAGAGCAACACTCTAAAATTCGAAGAAGAATCGACAGAATGAAAGTTTCTGAGTGCATTTTGTTATATATATTTTTTAACTTTAGGTCCTTATAAATTTAGTTTATTTATTATACACCCTTATAATATCTTATATACTGTACCGAAATCCTTTATAGATGAACGGCTCCCATCAAATCCTTGATTTAAAGTAATCTTATCCAACGACAGATATCGAATCTACACACAGAAATCTGAACGGCTCATAGCAATTCCGTGTTTTTAAGCTATGTGATCCAACGGACCATATTGAAATTGGACACAGAAATATTTGCAATCTTTTATTTAGGGTCCATTTGACAAAAAAGTGGTCATAAAAGGGACTCCCTCCTACGGGCCCTTCGGTCGGTCGGCCCAATAATGATTTATTAGCGTTTCGATTACCTTCTCCAATCAAGCACCGATAATGGCCCTTCTATCATCTCTTAATCGAAAATTTCCCTTTCTCTATTCCATAACGTTTTAGGCTTTCCATTCACCACAAAAAACTTTTCAATCTAATAGAACTTTTTGCGACTTTACAAAGAAAAAAAAAGAGAAAAATGTTAGGGTTCTAAACCTTTACGCTGGATATAAATTGCAAAAGAACTCAAAAACAAGGATAAAGCCCTT
The DNA here is from genome assembly GCA_023531295.1 of Papaver armeniacum. NCBI lineage: Eukaryota > Viridiplantae > Streptophyta > Magnoliopsida > Ranunculales > Papaveraceae > Papaver > Papaver armeniacum. Next base: position 699,207 of record JAJJWW010004528.1, read on the forward strand.
TGATCTGGGGCGAGCAGCCTGTGCCTTTGAGAAATAACGTAACAAACTTCTTAATATTGATAACTGTCTTGATACAAGCTAGGATCGAGCTATATATAGCTGAATAAACTTGGTAAACAAGCAACTCACTAAAGAAACCTTATAAACTAGGAAACTGATTGTTTAAGTACGTATGGAAAACAAACTAATAAGGTAATAAGATAACTCTAATAAAAGAAGTAGGAGTTGGCACCGCAACATCCCACCCTACCTGAAACAAGGCTTTTCCTCAAGCGTCTAACTCTGGAAAACGCGCAGTGAGATCATAAGCATCTTCCCAAGTTGCATCATCTTTGGAGTGGCCCTTCCATTTGATCAACCACTTTGTAGCAACTCGATTTCCTTTCTTGTACATTTTCCTGTCTAAAATTTCTTCCGGTTCCCATTTGTCATAATCGATAATGGCAGGTAATGTAGCCTCAACAGGAACAGTAGGACCAATCTTCAATTTTAACTGAGATACATGGAATACGTAATGTATTCTACTAGTGATAGGCAAATCTAATTTATATGCCACAAATCCAATCTTCTCAAGAATCTTAAAAGGTCCATAAAAACGAGGTGATATCTTCGAAAAAGATTGATGAGCAACTGCGTTACTCGCCCGTAAGGTCAAGACAGAGATAAACAAAATCATCAATCGAAAATTATCTCGTCAGTTCTATTAGAATCAACGTAATTCTTCATACGAGCTCGTGCATCGCCTAAGTGAGATTTTAACAGACTTTAATGTGTTATCCCCGGCACGTAAATTCAAATCCACATCATTCACAGGGGTGGAACCAGGTAAGTAAGCTGAAATTGTTGGAGGAGGACGGCTGTAAAGAGCTTCATATGGTGTCATCTTAATGGCAGAGTGATAACTGGTGTTGTACCACCATTTGGCCCAAGCTAACCATTTAAACCAATCTTTTGGTTTCATTCCAGCAAAACAACGAAGATAACATTCTAGTGTACGATTCGTGACTTCAGTTTGGCCATCACTCTGAGGATGATAAGCTGAACTTTTTCACAGTTGTGTATCTTGCATTGTAAAGTAAGAGTCCCAAAAATTACTCATGAAAATCGGATCTCTATCACTTGTGATGGTCTTTGGCATCCCATGAAGACGTACTACTTCACGCACAAATACATCGGCTATTGATCGCGAGAATATGGATGAGACAATGCAACAAAGTGTGCATATTTTGTGAGTCGATCAACAACTACTAAGATGGAATTCTTACCATGCGAAAGTGGAAATCCATCTATGAAATCCATAGAGATGTCAATCCAAACATCAGAAGGTATTGGAAGTGGACTTAAAAGGCCAGTAGGAGCTACAGCTTCCGTTTTATTGCGTTGACAAGTCTCACAATGTAGAATATATTCCTTAATCGAATGCTTCATGCCAGACCAGTGAAAATTTTGTTGCAATCTCTTAAAAGTTCTCAAATAACCAGAGTGACCACCCAATGGAGTAGAATGAAAATCATGGAGAAGTTTTTTACACCATTCTGAAGAAGAAACTACCACAATTCTTCCTTTATAACGGAGCTCCCCATTGATGTAAGAGTAATTACGTTTACTGGTAGGATTGAGCTTCAAATGGTCTATTAATGCACTTAAAGTGGGATCAGTATGAGATTCTGCAATAATGTCATCAATACCAGAAAAAATTGGTGCAGTTATTGAGCTCACAAGTCGAGATAAGGCATCGGCAGCTTTGTTTGTCGAGCCACTGCGATAAATGATTTCATAATCATAGCCCAATAACTTTGAAACCCATTTCTGTTGTTCAATGGAAGAAATACGTTGCTCCAAGAAATACTTCAAACTTCTATGGTTTGTATAAATTTTGAAATGACGACCAAGCAAATAGTGTCTCCATTTATTCACAGCAGAAATAATGGCAAGCATTTCTTTATCATAAACCGAGAGATTAAGATTCTTACCAGATAAAGGTTTACTATAAAAAGCGATAGGCCGTGCGCATTGCATTAAAACAGCTCCAATACCTCCACCAGAAGCATCACACTCCAAATAGAACTCCTTTGAGAAATCAGGTAGCATAAGAACAGGTGTAGTAGTTAAAGCTTGTTGTAGCAATTTGAAAGCAATCGTTGCATTTTCTGTCCAGTGAAATGCATCTTTCTTAAGAAGCTGAGTGAGAGGAGCACTGATTTTTCCAAAATCCTTCACAAATTTTCGATAATAACCTGCTAAGCCCAAAAAACCTCTAAGTTCCTTAACTGAAGAAGGAATTTTCCATGAAAGAATGCATTCTATCTTATCCGGCTCAACTGAAACTTGATCGCTATCGTAAGCGTCAAAAATAATTTCACTTTCTTACTCACTAAATATGAATGAAGTACAAGGTAAGGAAGAGTTCGTTTCCACAGAGAGGCAATTGTTGTTATGCAATTTTCAGTTTCTAATGTAACCAAGGGGGGATGTTTGTTGTTTTAACGAAATACTAAAGTAAAAATAAAATAAAGCAAAGCAAATAATTGGAATAATCAATAAGGAGAAGATATTGGTCACGGGATAGTATCATTCACAAACATGTATTTTCATCAATGATTAGAATTGGTATTTTAATCTCTTATTTACTAAAAGTCCTAGGATACCTTGATTGCAAGTATATCCCGCTAATTCCCTGTTTTCATCACAACCACATTAAAAGATGCATATGTGAATTCTTCCTAGAAAGCAACCTAAAGTGTAAAAGCACAATTAGATTTAACTCCCTAAAAGCAATAAGTTCTATGGAATAAGATTAATCAATGCAAACGAATGTGTAAAAGCACTAATCGTTTTAACAAAAGTTATGATTCACTTGTGACTAGTAGGATATATCACTACAAGCACTACCCACAATTATGCTACTTAGAATCAGGGATAAACAACTTTTTCGTATTGAAAACCCTAATATAGCTCTAGAGATGAATGTAAATCGGATTGATTCCGGACTCAACCAAACAAACTATCAAATCATATAACACTATCAATTGTGAATCACAAACAATAAAATATTGAGACAAAACTAATTCATTGAATCATATAACATATTGAGAAATCAACTTTATCCCATAACCAATAATATTTATTTAGCTACTCATAGCTATGGAGTTCATCATAATAATATTGATTGAAAAGAAGAAGATGAACAAAAGCAAACCCTAGAAGCGTAAACAAAACCGGCTCTCCAAAGTTCCAAGAAAAATATGTGATTCCAAAAGTTGTAGGACTTCTCTTTTATAGCTCCTCTTGTTCCAAAATTAGGTCTAGTCTTCAAAGTCCATTAGATAAAAATCCACCAAGCCCATAAGTGAGAGAAACCCATGTAGAAAATATGTCCCAAAAATTGTCGCCGAAAAACTGGTATTATGGCCGGAAATAGGCCGGAGAAGTGACCGGAAAGTATCTCAGGTGACCGGCAAAGTCCGCCCGGTCACCGGTCAACGAGTCGACTCGGCCAGGTCAACTCAGTCAAGTGTCACTGAGTCAACTCGGTGATGTCATGAGTCAGAGCCGAGTCAGATCGAGAGTCGCTATCTCTCTCGGGGTGATTGGGATGAGTTTCCAGGCCATAAGCCATTTGCACAGGCCATATCTGTGTTGCACCAAGATGGTGCATCAGTGCTTCTCTTCCAGCCATCTTGGCCTGCACCTTTCTTTGCCACTTCCACAAACCAGCTGCATCATTTGATCTCTCAAATTCAACACTTTCTCTGTCTTGTACTCAGCCCTATCTATCTTGCAGGCCTCAATTGCATCCATTTCCATTCAATTGCCACCACCAGAACAAGCTTCAGGCAGCAACACCTCTTTCTACAATCACCAGCTCCATGGTCCTATCTGTTTCAACTCAATACCACCTGCAAGTCAGGTTCAATCCAAACTCAACTGCAGCTGCAGTTCACCAGAACCATGTAACCTTATTCATCTAGTCGCAGTTCCAGCCAAGCTAAGAACCAACCCCAAATCTGTATCTTTTCCTGCAAACTGAGCTACATCCTGTAAGATCATTACACTGCACCTATATCTCATGTTCATCACTGCGTCTAGCCAATTATCGCATAACTCGCCCTCGCCTCAGTCCATTGCAGGTGCAAGACTGAGCATAAAATTGAATACCTCAACTCAGTAGCTCTCAATCCATTCTCATTTGCTGTTCTGCAACGAGTCCAAGCAAATTTCATCTTCTCTTCTTTCTTGCACCACCTGAGCAGCACACCTTCTTCCAACAACAGCTTCACTATCATTACCACTTCAAGGCCATTATCAACTAGCACCAGCACAAAACCAATAACCTATAACAACTCCATACACAACAGCAGCATCTTTCTTTCAGCTCCTGGCAAGCACAACCACCTGCAACAAACCATTTCCTCCTGCAAATCACAGGCTCATCTGATTCCACCATTAGCACCAGCAGCAATACCCCAGATCAGTTTCACTGCATCTCAGGCTCAATTCCAACCTTCCATCAACACCACTACAAGCCACAACAAACACCAGCCATTACCAATTGCTTCACAGCAAACAGACCCCCATTTGCAATTCATACTCAATCTCAGTTCAACCGCCACTGCTCAAGCATCTCATCTCCATATCATACTTCACCCGCAACTTCATTCTAGTAGTGCAAGAATCACCTCCTGCAAGACCAACTCCATCTTCTTTCGAATCCAGCATAAACTTCAACAATCCATTCTGCAGTTCAGTCTTGCCTGCAACATAGCATCACCACAAATCCCTGTACTAACTGCAATTCATTACCACCATTTCACTCAATTGCTCCATTATGGAAGCAACAACACTTTCCTGCTTTTTACCAACAGTGTATCACATACCAACCATGGTAGTAGTAACATCATCTCCTTCATCCCCATCTTGTTCCTTCCCTTGTAATCTTGATGAGAATACAAAACCCATTCATCACACACAATCAACATTCATAAATCTCAAGCTCAGAATCCATTATCTTCACCTGATTTCATCCACAAAACCCATCCAACCTCAGACTCTAACCTGTGAATCAAGAACCAAACACAAATCAAATCCAACCAATAACTCCACCACAATGAACCCATTTCTTCCTTCCATGTTCGAATCGGAACCAAGGCAACAACACCTGATTTTCTCATTTCTGATAAATCAAACTCATACAAACCCTAGATTCAATTTCAGCCATCAATCCCATGTCAAATCTTTTCCTCTTGCACTCAACAACAGCACCAGGAAACCCATTCTCTTCTCACAGCAAAAGCTTGATTCTCACACTCCCATTTCATATGTGAATCTCTGCATTTTCTCCCCTGGATTCCAACATCTCGGATTCAGAAGCAAATCGACTCAATCCACAGCCACAAACCCATGATAGATTCAATTGCAGCCACACAAACTCTCAATTCGTGACCAACCCATTATTATCTTCAATTAACATAACCCAATCTTCATTTCTTCATCTCTATCTCAATTCAACTTCAATCTCTCATATCAGCAGCAACAAGGTCTTCTTCTTTTGCTTCTTAATCGACCAAAGCCCTAACTCAGCCGCAAATTCATGACAAACCCCATTCGAGAACTCGATTCCATGGCTGCTGTGCAACCTCTTTCTCTGAATTTCAAGTGATGGAAATGATTGAGAAAATAACACTTCTCGATTTAGGGTTGTGTAGGTAGGTTATAATTGATGTTCTGTCACCTTGATAAGGTCTACCCAGATGGCATCCCCTTAACCACAGCTAGTCTTTGTTTAATACTCCTCCAAATAGAGTTGCCCCTTAACCTTGGCTCAACTCCCAATAGCATGTGAAATGACAATTACGCCTTTTTGACTCAATTTGAATGATTTCCGCTTCTTTTCCTCCGTGCGACTCCAGAGTACCTAATAACTCAAAAACACGCGTAAAGTACATAATTCACTAGAAAAATAGCAAAGGAAGCGTAACTACTAGATAGTAAATTAGGTGTTTTAGACACCTATCAGATTCCCCCACACTTAGACTTTGCCAGTCCTCGAGCAAATCAAACAAAACAATTCTAAAGAATACATACAACTCCGTGTCGTCGAGGCTACGGTTACTCTTAGCATAAATAACAAGCCTTTGAACCCCTAGGTGTCCCTAGTGGACGAGTTATAGTCTCGTGAGGGTTTACTAGAGATATACCCACAAAACCTACTTTTCCAACTTACTAGTTCTCCGTAATGATAGCATCCAACGCGCTAAGAAGACATAGAGATTCTGCACACTAGTCATAAGAAGTTAGACACATAAATGAACACAATCTCATCCTTAAAAGTTGAGAGAGAAATAACCATCCCTTCTCGAAAGAAATTCGGGTTCGGAGTGACCGAAAGTCTCGACTCTGCCTCACAAGAAAGGGTTTTATGATATTGCTCTCAATAATAAATAGCTTTTTATGGGTCACACATGTGTCCATGTAGGAATGAAGAGAGAATCCTGTGACACGTTGAATGGTAGGAAGGTAGAAACCCTCCGAATTGTTTTGAAAACCCACATCTTTTATTCATTTTGAAAACCCATTTTTCTGACGATCTCTACGAAAGGAAATCAACCACTTAACGAAGGTGGAAATATGCTTACTTACCTCGTTATCCGTTCGGCATGCATCTAGCACCACTCTCACAGCATCCATAGAAACGTCTTCGGTCTTCAATCGGTGTCTTCATCTTCGTCTTCGGTCTTCAACTCTTGATGAATCTCGAACTTCGTAGAATCTTGACAAGGTGATTCTTTTCCTCAAATTCCTTATTGCTTGAAACTTCTTTGTAGATATTCCTTCTTCCATTGGCTTTATTGAAAGAATACAAAACTAAAAACGAACTATACAAACCAAAATATTATATTTTTTTTTCTTCTTCTTTTTCTTTTTTTTTCTGTTTTTTTTTTTTTATCAATTTTTTTTTTTAATATAAGAAAAATAAAATAAATACAAAATAAAAACGAAATTAAACAATAAAACTAGTAATGAACCTAAAGAAATTTTCTCTTGTCATTTTTTTTTTTTTTTTTTTTTTGAGACAAGAGAAAGTAAAATACAAATAAAATAAAAAGGTAAGTATAAAGGCCATGGTGTAAGTACTTTACCGCTTGATTCTTCACAACTTATATGTCTTGATATCATAAACTTCTCGAACTCTCATCCTTGATAATTTTCACTCTTGTACAATAGTCTTCAACTTGTAAAAATTCTGCTCCTTGTCTTGTTGCTATACTTGAATCTGAAATCTGCTGAATTCTGCACTGTTGCTTGTAAACCTCGAACGTGTTCAACTTTCCTTCAAATTTGTGATGCTCTTCTTGTTGATGATGATGGTGTTTCTATGGACCTGTTGGTGTAGAGATGATCGCTGTCGTAGGCGTCAAAAATAAATTACACTTTCTTACTACTCAAAATATATAATGAAGCAAGGGCAAGAAAGGATCGTTCCCACAGAGAGGTCTTGGTTGTCAATATGTTTCGGTATCTTATAAGTAACACCGGGGGTTTGCTGATTTTTATACACTAAAATAAAATAAAAGCGAAGCAAATAAATAAACACGCAAATCAATGAGGTGAAAATATTGGATAAAGGTTTCATCTTCAATTGTAAACAAGTTTTTGAATATATGAATAGAATTCGTATTTAATCTCGCTATCATCAAAAGCCATAGAATACCTTATTGCAAGAATACTCCGTAAATTTCCTAAGTCATCAACACACACATTAGAGCTGCGTATGTGAATTCTAACTAAAGAATAACCTAACGCCTTGCGCTAATTAAGTTTAATTCCTAGGAGCATTAAGTTTCAGAAATAGGCTAATCAATGCAATTGTAATACATTGCGCAAACAATTCGAACAAAGGTCAATTTCTACATATGACTACAAGGATGTATCACTACAAAACGCAATCATATCATGCTACTCGTATTCAAGGTTATTGCTCGATGATGAACCCTAAATTAGCTATAGATATAGATGTGAGTTCAATCAATTCTAGACTTAACTAAACAAACATTCAATCATATTGCAATACATCAATCATGCAATTATTATAACCCGTAGAAAGTGAACAATGATTTTGAGAGAAAACTAATTCATAAAAATCATAACTTGTTTTCAAAATCCAACTACATCTCTAACCAATAACAATAAATCAACTACTTGGGTTTTTGGAAATCATCACAGAAAGCAAAGAAGAACTATCATGTGAAACCCTAGAAAACAAGTAGAAGCCTCCCTAATGGAGATATCTAGGTTTAGAGAAAGACTTTTCTATTTATATGCTTCTCCCATTCCAAAAGGATACTCCAAATTTAGGTCTTCTCAAAACCCATCTCCAAGTGGTCCACCAAGCCCATGTGTGGAAAATACCCGTGTGAAAATCTCTGTCCAAAATTGTCAGTCGGAATTGATGACGTCATCGCCGGAATCCGGTCACCGGACGCCGGAATTTGTTACCGGAAAATTGCATCCAACCACCTGAGTCGTCGTAAACTGTCACCGGAAAGTGCATACTCCCAGCAGCTCAAATCTACTCCTCTGAAGTTCAAACATTCACTAGAATCATCCAACTCAATTCTTTATTTCTTGCGGAAACGTACCCAAAAGCGCGAACCGTAGCTCATATATGCCGCGGTCGAGTCATGCATCCAACACATACCCCCTTCGTGATTCACTGAAATATTATGATCCCCACTTTCGGTTCCAAAATTCGGCACCCGGAACTAGTACCACGGGCTTGCCATTCTTGCTGCATTTTCGCACCATTTCTGCAGCTGGAAAACTATCTCAGGCCATACTTTCATAATCCAACCATCTTTCATTACTAACAACAACTACCACCTGCTTCAGCTCCATTTCTTTGCTGCAATGCATCAAATCCCTGTCACTGGTTCCTCAGCTAACTTGCCGCAACTTCATACTTCATTCACTGCCATTCATCTATTGTAGCAACAACTCATTGCAGCACCAATTGCAAAATCTCACGCCAAATCCAGACTGTATCTGCTCATCTCAAGAGAGCTCTCAACCCTCCAGTTCAATCTACTGCATCCCTGCTTTCCTAATTCATTCATCTAGCCATCTCAGCTCAACCTGCTCGCAGTTACACTAAACTGTGGCCATGACCGCAACACGAACAATCCGCAACAAACTTATTCGTCCCATGTAATATCAGCTCATTTACATTCATGGCACCTGCATCTTTACCAGCACCACAAGCACTTCTTTCTCATCTTCTATAGGCTCATGACCACCACCAATTCATCAATTTCTCCCAACTGATATCACGCAGCTCTTTCAATGTGTCACCCCTTCAGCTGCAACCTTTCCAGTCCCTGTAAATCACATACACATCACCAGTTGTATCCACCACTGCCGAACTGAAACATTCATTGCTGCCATGATCCCTTCCACCATCTCTGTACAGCTCTTCTTACCATTAAAACTACCTGCACCTGAGCATCAGACATATTCCATTAAACACAAGCACATCATCTCTTCCTTGAACTTCACCTGCACTTCACAGTTGCAATATCGTCTCAGGTCACCTGAACCTAAACATTCATCTAAACTCAGCTTAACCTCTGCAACAGCTTAAGTTCCTTATCAAAATCTCCATCTGAGCTGCAACTGCAACTCACTCTTGAACAACAACCACCATTTCCTTCACTGAGTTTCTCAGGCTAACAAAAACATCACAGCTACCACCTGTAACCCTGGCTACCACCACTTGTCCCTGCACTTCTCCATTTGATTACATAGAAATGGCAAACCCTAACCATCATTAAAACAACCTCAAACACGTTGGAACTTCAATTCCAGCTAAACCCATCTCAGCTATACCACCACTGATGCTCCATCTAAGTTGCGCCTGTGATCATCCCTTACTTCAGATCCATCACCACCCGAATCGTCACAATTGTCGCAATCTAACCACTCTGCACCTGCAATTCAGCTCCACAACACTTCTTCCATCTTGTTATCATTACAGCTGCATCACTGCTTTGATTCCAACTCAGAACTTCCTGTAATCTTTACTAGAGCAGCGCCTCCAACTGCAGCACATCTCAGTTCTTCTCCATTGCTTTAGTTGGTAGCTACAACTCCACCAGATTCATTCAACCAAAGCCATCTTCTTGCTTGCTTGCGCCTCATTCTTTCACAAAGATCAATAGAAACATCTTCTTGTTCTCAGCATCCATCATTAGCTCTATCAAGCCTAAAGCTCCACTTACTCCAGCCATCACCCTGCATCTCTGGCAGAACCCATAACCTGCGGTGTACAACCATCTCATTTACTGCAGACACTCATTTATTCGCAAATGCAGCTGCAACCACTAGCCCATAACAGACTCATACAAAACTGCATCTCTTCTATATTGCACAACTGCACCAGCCAATTATGTCCAGCACCACCAGTTCAATAACTTCATTCTCGCACTCTCTGTGGTAGCTCTTGCGACTCAATCAGCACCTGCAATTCCCATCACTTCTTCTCAGCACCAACAACAGCATCATTCCCTTCTTACCTGCGACAACGCCATATCCTTTGGCTCCACACCTGCATTCCATTTCCCTGTAAAATACCCTCCAGAACCCATAGAATACTCGGAGAAAGTAAGCTGGTTGCAGCTGGAATTTCAGTTGTGGAAAATACTCGTTCAAGCCTTTACACAAACACCATGTGTGCAGTTTGCAAACTGACGATAGTTGTGTATTGGCTGCATATTGAGAGCCACCCAAATCATTCCTTCCCTGTTAAGAATTCAAATGTAAAACACACCCATATTTTCTAGGCCATTCAGAACATCAAATCACCATTAATCTTCATTATATACTGCCAGACTCGTATAAGCTTGCTAATCTTCTCCGTTCATGAATTAGTCACCTCCAATTTCAGCAATGAACCGAAGTTGTTCCTCGCGTTTCACTTGTACCTAAACCCAGCAAATCTACCGTGTCCTTGCTTCCTTGATTCACACCCAATTAACCCATGGCAAGTACTTACACGAGCTGGCACAGGCGGCAGGTTTTGGTGCAGCCACGAGAGAGAGAGAGAAACTAGTGCAGTGATGAACAAACTTTGGCCATGAGTTGATTTGAATTTCAGCCTAGATTTCCCTGTATCTTCTCAATGCTCAGAACCCCAAATCAATTGATTCTTCTCTGGAACCCTAACGCCTCTTTTAATTTCAGGTAAATGAACTGAATGAGAGAATGTTTCTCTCAAGTTTAGGGGTAGTTAATGATTGGACCCGATATTGGCACCCCATGGGTTATGATAAGGGTTACCTCCATAATTCTTCTTTTCTTTGTCGAGTTTTAGAAAATTGACAAGCTTAATCATCGATTTTTTCGTAACTTTGTCATACGACGTCGGAGTGTCCTCATTCATCCGCCGCTGGCTTTGTCATTTCATTCTTTTCAAGATGTTGAGAAGAAATCCTGGATTTAAGCGAGTTCTACTTCTTTTTGCTCTAATGACTCCAAAACACCTATAAAACTCAAAAGCAATTACAAGATACATAATTCATAAGAAACTCGCAAAGAAAGCATAAACAATAGATATAAAATTAGGTGTTTTAGACACCTATCAAGAGAGAGATAAGGTGGATGGTGCTAACTGCGAACAAGATTACAAGTGGTATGTAAGTTAGCAATTCGATGTCACCAGCATGGTTGATAAAAATAGCACCCAAGAGATCAAAATAGTACTTCTATGGTGGGAGGTTGGGCAGCTCACCATTCTGCCCGGAATTTACGTACGGTGACACACACTCTAAAAGCACAAATTTAGACAGGTACAAAGAATTAAAGGTCGGTGCCTCACATTATGTAACATGGGTAGTCTCCACTATAGGGGATCACTACTCTAATACCGAATTCAGTCTGCACCTTATGTGCCACTGGCATGGTTAAATCCAACTTTAACTCTCATACAATTAAGAAACCCGATCATGTTCTCTGTCATCTCTAAATTCAGTCACTCTTATGAGATTCTCGATGTAATCTTAGAAACATGTATACTATGTGACTGTAAACTAACCATAAGTTGGAGTTTTCTTATTCACTAATTTACACAAAAGTTAAAAATTTTCAAAAATTTACAACGCAAATGCTTAACCACTCCCCCACACTTAAACTTTACATTGTCCTCAATGTAAATTGAATCGTCCAAAGTAAGTCAAGGTGGGAAATTCTAACAAAAAATCAGAAAAAATAAAAACAAGACAAGAAAACTAAAAACAAGACAAGAAATAAATACAAGACAAGAAATACTCATCCGATGGGTTGCCTCCCATTTAGCGCTTGGTTTCAAGTCGTCAGCCCGACTATCTCCTTGCTTTCTATGACTCCTCCAGAGGGAGTACATCCACAAAGTTAACTCCTTCCACCACTTCGGAAGTGAAATTCTCATAATATGGTTTCAACCGGTGCCCATTAACTTTAAGTTCCTTTCCTGTAGCTATGCTGCGAATTTCCACTGCACCATGAGAAAACACTTTAGTATCAATAAAAGGTCCGATCCATCGTGACCTTAATTTACCCGGAAATAAATGCATGCGAGAATTAAACAAAAGCACTTTCTGCCCAATGCAAAATTGTTTTCTAGAAATCATGTTATCATGAAATGCCTTCGTCTTTTCCTTATAAATGCGTGAGCTTTCAAATGCATCATTGCGAAGCTCCTCTAGCTCTTGGAGTTGTAACTTCCTTTGCTTTCCAGCCCCATCCATCTCCATGTTGCATTGCTTAATAGCCCAAAACGCCTTATGCTCAATTTCCACGGGTAAGTGACAAGGTTTACCATACACAAGCCTAAAGGGAGACATCCCTATAGGTGTCTTGTATGCGGTTCTATAAGCCCACAAAGCATCATTAAGTCGCATGCTCCAATCCTTCCTTGTTGGGTTTACCGTCTTCTCTAGAATAGATTTCACCTCCCGGTTAGACACCTCGGCTTGTCCATTTGTTTGGGGATGATAAGGTGTTGCAATCTTGTGCGACACATTGTACTTCGTCAACAAGCTTTGCAAAATCTCGTTTTTGAAGTGAGAACCCCCATCGCTAATTATGGCTCGGGAATTCCAAACCTTGCAAAAATATTAGCTTGCACAAAATCGAAACCACTTTAGAATCATTAGTTGGGGTAGCCTTAGCTTCCACCCATTTCGAGACATAATCAACCGCAAGTAAGATATAAAAATTCCCATGGGAGTTGACAAAAGGCCCCATAAAATCAATACCCCATACATCAAAAACTTCAATAAATTGAATAAAAGTTTGTGGCATTTGATTTCGGGCACCTAGATTGCCGGTTCTTTGGCACCTATCACAAGTTGTACAAAATATATGTGCATCCTTAAACAAAGTTGGCCAATAAAAACCACTTTCAAGTACCTTGTGAGCGGTTCTCTTACTCCCAAAATGTCCTCCGCAAGCATAGGAGTGACAAAAAGACAAGATAGAATTAAATTCAGATTCGGGAACGCACCTTCGTATTACTTGGTCACTACCATGTTTCCACAAGTATGGATCATCCCATATGTATTGGTTCCCTAACTTCTTAAGTTTGTCCCTCTCAACACGAGACAAGTTCTTTGGGATTTGTTTAGAAACTAAGTAATTGACAATATCGGCATACCATGGTTCTCCAAAGGCAATTGAGAATAGTTGCTCATCCGGGAAACTTTCACGCAATGGGATAGCTTCCTTGTCCACAGCAAGTCGGCTCAAGTGATCCGCAACGGTGTTCTCAATTCCTTTCTTGTCTTTGATCTCAATATCAAACTCTTGCAAGAGTAAAATCCACCGTATGAGCCTCGGTTTTGCCTCTTTCTTTGTAAGCAAGTACTTAAGCGCTGCATGATCAGAAAAGACAACAACTTTTGTACCAATTAGATAAGAGCGAAACTTTTCTAAAGCAAAAACAATGGCTAATAACTCTTTTTCAGTGGTTGTGTAGTTTTGTTGGGCCTCATTTAACGTTCTAGAAGCATAATAAATAGCATGAGGAAGCTTCCCCACACGTTGCCCAAGCACCGAACCAACCGCATAGTCACTTGCATCACACATGAGCTCAAAAGGTTTGCTCCAATCCGGTGGTTTAATGATAGGGGCTGAAATCAAAAGTTCTTTCAAACGATTGAATGCCGCCATACATTTTTCATCAAAGTTAAAAACCACATCTTTTTGCAATAAGTTACAAAGTGGTGATGCTATCTTGGAAAAGTCCTTGATGAATCTACGGTAGAAAACTCGCATGACCAAGAAAAGAACGTATCTCCCTCACCGTAGTGGGAGGGGTTAGAGCACGAATAAGGTCTATCTTAGATTTATCGACTTCCAAGCCTTTAGAAGATATTATATGGCCTAAAACTATGCCATGAGTTACCATGAAATGGCACTTCTCCCAATTCAAGCACAAGATTTGTTTCAACACATCGTTCAAGGATTAGAGACAAATTGTTCAAGCAAAGGTCAAATGAATCACCAAAGACACTAAAGTCGTCCATGAACACTTCGATTATGTTTTCAACATATTCGAAAAGATACTTACCATACACCTTTGAAAGGTAGCCTGAGCATTGCATAAGCCAAAAGGCATCCTTCTATAAGCAAAATTACCGAAAGGACAAGTGAAAGTGGTTTTCTCTTGGTCCTTCGGCGCTATCACAATCTGATTATAACCTGAATAGCCATCAAGAAAGCAATAATAAAAGTGTCCAGCTAAACGTTCAAGCATTTGATCAATAAAAGGTAAAGGAAAGTGATCTTTTCTAGTAGTGGCATTCAATTTTCTATAATCAATACAAACCCTCCAACCGGTTTGCACACGAGTTGGGACAAGTTCATTCTTATCATTCTCCACCACTATCACACCTGATTTCTTTGGTACTACTTGTACCGGACTCACCCACTTGCTATCGGATATGGGGTAGATAACACCCACTTCCAAAAGATTGAGTATCTCCTTTTTCACAACTTCCATCATGGGAGGGTTCAAACGACGTTGTGCTTCCCTTGTAGGCTTTGCATCATCCTCCAAACGAATTTTGTGCATACAAACGGCATGGCTTATACCCTTGATATCGGCAATTGTCCATCCAATGGCCGTCTTGTACTTCCTTAGCACCCTTAGAAGTTTTTTCTCCTGTAAATCACTAAGCTCATTAGAAACAATCACAGGTAACTCTTCATTATCACCCAAGTACAAGTACTTTAGGTGATCGGGAAGAGGTTTCAATTCTAACTTTGGAGATTTAACAATTGAAGGTACAAGCTTTTCATCACTGCATGGTAAAGAAATAAAAGAGACATTATGAGTTTCTCGGGCATCCTTGTAGTGAATTAAGATCACCAAGGGCTTCCTTGACTTCATTACCACACTCTACACCATTATCCATGGATGTAGTTAACACGGTTTCCAAAGCATCATCACCATTTAATTCAAACATTTGTTGTGCCAATGTATCCATAACATCAATGGAGAAACAAGAGTGGACATCACTAGGATATCTCATCGTCTCGAAAATGTTGAAACGTATTGTTTCTCCATCAAACTCCATGGTCAACGTTCCCTTGTCCACATCAATTATGGTTTTCGCCGTTTTCATAAAGGGACGCCCAAGTAGCAATGGAAGAGACGAGTCCGGTGAACCTTCATTCATCTCTAACACACAAAAGTCAGCTGGAAATACAAGTTGATTAACCTGCACAAGAACATCCTCAACAATACCCATTGGGTAGACATTAGAGCGATCGGCTAATTGCAATACAATTTCAGCCTTTTTAAGAGGACCAAGATCAAGTGAATTATACATTGACGCAGGCATAACATTAACGGATGCACCTAAATCCAACATAGCTTTGTCAAATGTAGTGTTACCAATTGTGACGGGAATGTCAAAACTACTGGATCCTTGCACTTAAGTGGGAGTTTGTGTTGTAAGATTGCCGAAGCATTCTCCCCACACTAAGCACTTCATTACCTTTGAGCCTTTGCTTATTGGTACACAAGTCCTTCAACACCTTTGCATACTTTGGTACTTGCTTAATAGCATCAATGAGTGGTATGTTCACATGGATCTTCTTTAGAACGTCTAAAATCTCCTTTTCTAGTTCCGCCTTCTTAGAACTTGCAAATCTGCGAGGAAAAGGTAAAGGAGGAACATAAGTAGAAACCGGAGTTTTAGAGTTAGGAATAGGTACCTCAGAAGTTTGGGGAGAATCCTCATTATTCTCCTCCAAAACAGGTTCCTTGGGTGTTTCCACATTGCCCGAATCAGTAACTTCGGGTTGCACAAGTTGTGTACCACTTCTCAACGTAATAGCATTGGCACCCTATTTTGGGTTAATAGGTTGAGAAGGGAGTTTCCCACTATTTTGTGCCTTCAATTGGTTCAACTCAATAGCCATGGAGCCCATTTGAGTTTGCAACTCCTCGATAGCACTCTTAGTTTCCTGTTGACTCTCTTTGAACATGGTAGAAATGCCTTGCATCATTGTTTGAAGCTTTCAATCAATATCGGAACCTTGATTTTGCATCGATTGTTGTGCTTGTGGTTGCTGAAATTGTTGTCTCGGCTGGAATTGTTGTTGTTGAGGTTGAAATCCACTTGAAGAGTTGAAGGTAGGTTGTTGAACCGCTCCTTGCTTGTTGGCATAGCTAAAATTGGGGTGATCTCTCCATCCTTGATTGTAAGTGTTAGAGTAGGGATCATACCGTCTTTGTTGATTTGGAAAGATCGCATTAGCTTGCTCGTCCTCATAAGTTTGAGAGGAACTTGGTATAACCGCGGCTGCAACTTGTTGCATCATTGCTGACATGTTACCCATTTGTTGACTAAGTTCCTCAACCTCGCTCACTTCATTCACTCTTCTTAGAAGCACATCCGAACCACGGCTCAAAAATTGTTGGGAGTTTGCTGCCATGTTTTCAATCAACTCTCTAGCTTGTGCCACCGTATTGCTAACTAGTGCACCACCACCCGCAGCGTCAATAAGATTCCTATCACTTGATTGGAGTCCTTCATAGAAGTATTGGATGATCATAGCGTCACTGAATTGGTGGTGAGGGCAGCTTGCCACCAATCTCTTGTATCGTTACCAACATTCATATAATGATTCTCCCACATTTTGCTTCATCCCACAAATCTCCTTGCGAATTTGAGTAGCCTTTGATGTAGGAAAATATCTCTCTAAAAAGAGTTTCTTCAACCCATTCCATGTTGTGACACTTCCGGGAGGTAAATAGTACAACCAATCCTTAGCACTATCCATCAAAGAGAAACGGAAAACTTTTAACATTGCACCATCCGCCTCAACATCCGCTGGAAGCATGGCCGTGACAATGGTGTGGAAGTCCATAAGATGTTTGTTTGGGTCTTCATTCACCATGCCATGGAACTTTGGTAATTCTCTAAGCAACCCCGGCTTGATCTCAAAAGTAGAGTTCGTTTGAATACACCCATGTTGTGTATCAAGCCTATGAGAAGCTAAGTCCTTGAGTGAACGATTCGCATCACCCATTGTTTCTTCTTCTTCAACTTGTGGTTCGTCTACGATTGGAACCTCTTGTTCTCCTTCTATTTGTAACTCTTTTTCCACTTCTAACTCTTGATTTTCTGTTGTGTCTTGACTTGGTTGGAGTATTGTGCCTCTTCGAGTAGATATCCCACACCTTGGGTAGTTCCAATCTTTAGAAGCCAGGGATTAGGTACCTGAAAACAATTCTCGCAAACAAGTGAGAAACAAGACAAGAACCGAAAAGCAAAGTTAAAAGCAGAAATTATAAAAAGAAACTAAAAACTTAATAACAAGCCGAATGCCTCCCCGGCAACGACGCCAAAATTTGATCGCTGTCGTAAGCGTCAAAAATAATTTCACTTTCTTACTCACTAAATATGAATGAAGTACAAGGTAAGGAAGAGTTCGTTTCCACAGAGAGGCAATTGTTGTTATGCAATTTTCAGTTTCTAATGTAACCAAGGGGGGATGTTTGTTGTTTTAACGAAATACTAAAGTAAAAATAAAATAAAGCAAAGCAAATAATTGGAATAATCAATAAGGAGAAGATATTGGTCACGGGATATTATCATTCACAAACATGTATTTGTATCAATGATTATAATTGGTATTTTAATCTCTTATTTACTAAAAGTCCTAGGATACCTTGATTGCAAGTATATCCCGCTAATTCCCTGTTTTCATCACAACCACATTAAAAGATGCATATGTGAATTCTTCCTAGAAAGCAACCTAAAGTGTAAAAGCACAATTAGATTTAACTCCCTAAAAGCAATAAGTTCTATGGAATAAGACTAATCAATGCAAACGAATGTGTAAAAGCACTAATCGTTTTAACAAAAGTTATGATTCACTTGTGACTAGTAGGATATATCACTACAAGCACTACCCACAATTATGCTACTTAGAATCGTGGATAAACAACTTTTTCGTATTGAAAACCCTAATATAGCTCTAGAGATGAATGTAAATCGGATTGATTCCGGACTCAACCAAACAAACTATCAAATCATATAACACTATCAATTGTGAATCACAAACAATAAAATATTGAGACAAAACTAATTCATTGAATCATATAACATATTGAGAAATCAACTTTATCCCATAACCAATAATATTTGTTTAGCTACTCATAGCTATGGAGTTCATCATAATAATATTAATTGAAAAGAAGAAGATGAACAAAAGCAAACCCTAGAAGCGTAAACAAAACCGGCTCTCCAAAGTTCCAAGAAAAATATGTGATTCCAAAAGTTGTAGGACTTCTCTTTTATAGCTCCTCTTGTTCCAAAATTAGGTCTAGTCTTCAAAGTCCATTAGATAAAAATCCACCAAGCCCATAAGTGAGAGAAACCCATGTAGAAAATATGTCCCAAAAAATGTCGCCGGAAAACTGGTATTAAGGCCGGAAATAGGCCGGAGAAGTGACCGGAAAGTATCTCAGGTGACCGGCAAAGTCCGCCCGGTCACCGGTCAACGAGTTGACTCGGCCAGGTCAACTCAGTCAAGTGTCACTGAGTCAACTCGGTGATGTCATGAGTCAGAGCTGAGTCAGATCAGAGTCAGCTATCTCTCTGGCTGATTGGGCTGAGTTTCCAGGCCATAAGCCATTTGCACAGGCCATATCTGTGTTGCACCAAGATGGTGCATCAGTGCTTCTCTTCCAGCCATCTTGGCCTGCACCTTTCTCCGCCACTTCCACAAACCAGCTGCATCATTTGATCTCTCAAATTCAACACTTTCTCTGTCTTGTACTCAGCCCTATCTATCTTGCAGGCCTCAATTGCATCCATTTCCATTCAATTGCCACCACCAGAACCAGCTTCAGGCAGCAACACCTCTTTCTACAATCACCAGCTCCATGGTCCTATCTGTTTCAACTCAATACCACCTGCAAGTCAGGTTCAATCCAAACTCAACTGCAGCTGCAGTTCACCAGAACCCTGTAACCTTATTCATCTAGTCGCAGTTCCAGCCAAGCTAAGAACCAACCCAAAATCTGTATCTTTTCCTGCAAACTGAGCTACATCCTGTAAGATCATTACACTGCACCTATATCTCATGTTCATCACTGCGTCTAGCCAATTATCGCATAACTCGCCCTCGCCTCAGTCCATTGCAGGTGCAAGACTGAGCATAAACTTGAATACCTCAACTCAGTAGCTCAATCCATTCTCATTTGCTGTTCTGCAACGAGTCCAAGCAAATTTCATCTTTTCTTCTTTCTTGCACCACCTGAGCAGCACACCTTCTTCCAACAACAGCTTCACTATCATTACCACTTCAAGGCCATTATCAACTAGCACCAGCACAAAACCAATAACATATAACAACTCCATACACAACAGCAACATCTTTCTTTCAGCTCCTGGCAAGCACAACCACCTGCAACAAACCATTTCCTCCTGCAAATCACAGGCTCATCTGATTCCACCATTAGCACCAGCAGCAATACCCCAGATCAGTTTCACTGCATCTCAGGCTCAATTCCAACCTTCCATCAACACCACTACAAGCCACAACAAACACCAGCCATTACCAATTGCTTCACAGCAAACAGACCCCCATTTGCAATTCATACTCAATCTCAGTTCAACCGCCACTGCTCAAGCATCTTATCTCCATATCAGACTTCACCTGCAACTTCATTCTAGTAGTGCAAGAATCACCTCCTGCAAGACCAACTCCATCTTCTTTCGAATCTAGCATAAACTTCAACAATCCATTCTGCAGTTCAGTCTTGCCTGCAACATAGCATCACCACAAATCCCTGTACTAACTGCAATTCAGTACCACCATTTCACTCAATTGCTCCATTATGGCAGCAACAACACTTTCCTGCTTTTTACCAACAGTGTATCACATACCAACCATGGTAGTAGTAACGTCATCTCCTTCATCCCCATCTTGTTCCTTCCCTTGTAATCTTGCTGAGAATACAAAACCATTTCATCACACACAATAAACATTCATAAATCTCAAGCTCAGAATCCATTATCTTCACCTGATTTCATCCACAAAACCCATCCAACCTCAGACTCTAACCTGTGAATCAAGAACCAAACACAAATCAAATCCAACCAATAACTCCACCACAATGAACCCATTTCTTCCTTCCATGTTCGAATCGGAACCAAGGCAACAACACCTGATTTTCTCATTTCTGATAAATCAAACTCATACAAACCCTAGATTCAATTTCATCCATCAATCCCATGTCAAATCTTTTCCTCTTGCACTCAACAGCAGCACCAGGAAACCCATTCTCTTCTCACAGCAAAAGCTTGATTCTCACACTCCCATTTCATCTGTGAATCTCTGCATTTTCTCCCCTGGATTCCAACATCTCGGATTCAGAAGCAAATCGACTCAATCCACAGCCACAAACCCATGACAGATTCAATTGCAACCACACAAACTCTCAATTCGTGACCAACCCATTATTATCTTCAATTAACATAACCCAATCTTTATTTCTTCATCTCTGTCTCAATTCAACTTCAATCTCTCATATCAGCAGCAACAGGGTCTTCTTCTTTTGCTTCTTAATCGACCAAAGCCCTAACTCAGCCACAAATTCACGACAAACCCCATCCGAGAACTCGATTCCATGGCTACTGTGCAGCCTCTTTCTCTGAATTTCAGGTGATGGAAATGATTGAGAAAATAACACTTCTCGATTTAGGGTTGGGTAGGTAGGTTATAATTGATGTTCTGTCACCTTGATAAGGGCTACCCAGATGGCATCCCCTTAACCACAACTAGTCTTTGTTTAATACTCCTCCAAATAGAGTTGCCCCTTAACCTTGGCTCAGCTCCCAATAGCACGTGAAATGACAATTACGCCTTTTTGACTCAATTTGAATGATTTCTGCTTCTTTTCCTCCGTGCGACTCCAGAGTACCTAATAACTCAAAAACACGCGTAAAGTACATAATTCACTAGAAAAATAGCAAAGGAAGCGTAACTACTAGATAGTAAATTAGGTGTTTTAGACACCTATCAAAACTCCATCAGATGAAACTAAATGGCCAAGGTAACCAACAGTCTGTTGTGCAAAGGTACACTTGGATTCTTTAACAAACAATTTATGACGGCGCAGTAATCCAAAAACCAACTCCAAATGTTGGAGATGATCATCAAGAGTATCGCTGTACATCAGAATATCATCGAAGAAAACCAATACAAACTTGCGTAAGTAAGGACGGAAAATATGATTCATTAAACTCTGGAATATTGCTGGAGCATTTGATAATCCAAAAGGCATGACCAAAAACTCGTAATGACCATCATGTGTACGGAAATCTGTTTTTGGAATGTCAGCTTCATGGACACGAATTTGGTGATACCCATAGCGTAAATCTAGCTTGGTAAAGAATTGCTTACCATGTAATTCATCCAATAATTCATCCACTACTAGAATTGGATAACGATCTTTTATTGTTATCTTGTTAAGAGCACGGTAATCAACACACATACGCCATGAGCCGTCCTTTTTTCGAACCAAAAGAATGGGTGTAGAAAAAGGGCTAGAACTAGGCCTGATAAATCCAGCTTGCTGAAGTTCACTCACAATCTTCTCAATTTCATCCTTTTGAAAATGTGGGTATCTATACGGGCGCACATTGACAGGTGCAGCTTCAAGTAATAAAGAAATTTTATGGTCTTGTAATCTCTCTGGAGGCAAAGTTGTAGGAGTAGAAAAAATATCACTGAAGTCTGAAAGCAGCTGTTGAATAACATGTGACAATGATTGCTTGGCGCCAGAAGTATTTAATGCAACCAGTTCCAATAGAATTCTATAATTTTCTGTTGATAATAGACGCTGCATGGGAGATACGTCCATAATCATTACAGACGATGATTGATTACCAGTTAACTTAATGGCTGTGTCATTAATGCTAAACCGCATAGTTAATTTTTCAAAATCCCAATTAATTTCTCCCAACGTACGTGTGACCATTGAATGCCCAAACTGCATCACAACCACTAATCTCCAACAAATAAAATTCAATAGAGAAAGGTGTACCTTGTAGCTGAATAGGGATAGTGCAGGAACCTTTAGTGTTTAATTGACCACCATCACTCATAGTAACACGCAAAACATCATCAGATGAAGAAACTGTAAACCCACACTGTTTGGCTACACTGGGATGCAAGAAATTATGTGTAGATCCTGAATCTATGAGAAGTGTGAGAGGTCGAGCCTTGGCATACACAGTTATACGCATAGTAGTAGGGAATGTAGAACCCAAAAGTGAGTTAAGAGAGATAGTTGGAGGAGATTCCACAACAAGAATATCGTCACTTATTTGGGAATCTTCGGTGTTATGCTCAAGCTCGGTGATGTCTAAGCCCGGCAGCAAGAGCTAGGATCTATCTCCAAAAGTAAGAATCCGGGCTTATTAGGACAAATATGTCCAGATTTAAACGGTGCATCACAATTAAAACAAAGGCCTTTCTCTCTTTTTTTCCTTCATCTCTTCCCACGACAACTTCTTATAACCAGGAGGAAGGGTAAGCTTCTTAATTGGAGTTGTAGAAGTTGAAGCATCACCACAAAGTGGGGGGGGGGGACCGTAAGGTTGGCGAGACATCGTCCTATTAACTGTTGTATACGCCTCTTCTTGATGAATAGCCTTAGTAAAAGCCTCATTCAAAGTTTGTGGTGCAAGAAATTTGACAACACTACCAATATGTGGTTTGAGAGAACGAATGAAGCAGCTGATCAAGTAGTCCTCTGGAAAATCAACAAAATTTAATAACTTCTCAAAAGCTGGTATGTGTTCTCGGACTGTACCAACCTGATTAATTGTACTAATAGCCAAACGAGCATCAAAAAACTTCTCTGGCGCAAAACGGGCACGAAGATGAGCACAAAATTCCAACCAAGTAACAATTGTGGTTTTAGTTTGCTTCCATCTATGCCACACATTAGCATCACCCTTTAGACTAGAAGCAGCAATAGTAATTCTAAGGGCATCATCAGCGTGATGCACGCTGAAATACTTATCAGCATTAAAAATCCATCCATCAGGATCTTCCCCATCAAAAGTAGGGAACTTGAGATTGATTGTATTGGCTCTGGCAGGGTTTGTTTGTCCACCAGTTAGGGGTGGATGTGGGGTAGCACCATGGTAATTATTTTGATTCAGCTGAGGCATATAATCAGCAAAAACTGAATGAAGTGAAGTAGCAAGTTGGGTATTGATAGTGGTGATAGTTTGAGTTAGCTGCGTGGTGAGAGCAGATGTTATTGCTGTGGTGAGAGCGGTTGTTAGGACTGTGTTGTTGTCTTTGAGTTCCTGCTTACGAGAAACACGTTCTTCTTCCTGTTGCTGACGCTGATCAACTTCCCTGGTTTTCTTATTTTCTTGTTCCTCAAGCTTTTGTTGTGCCATGGCTTTGATAAAGTCATCAAATGTTTTAGCCAGGCTAGTCACGCTCTCGTTTACAGATTTAAGGTTCTTTGTATAATCATGACCCATTGTGTGATAGAAAAAAAATATTTGGGTGTAATTTGAATGTGAATCGACCTGCTCTGATCCAGGTGTTAGGGTTCTAAACCTTTACGCTGGATATAAATTGCAAAAGAACTCAAAAATAGGGATAAAGGCCTTTGATCTGGGGCGAGCAGCCTCTTCCCTTGAGAAATAAGCGATAGGTGAGTTTGTCGGACACATGAAATCGACAGCCATGTTTGAGCTAGTTAGCCCTTAACGGAACAGCTGGGTGCCTAGAGTCATGTCTGGGTAACCCCTTATCTATTTCATTTGAGTGGGATTAGCCACTTCCGTTTCTACATTAGATCGAAATCGAGTTTCGATTTCATTTCAATCATTGTCTTTTATTCACCGAAACCGAGAGAGAGCTATGCTCGCGTGGGCTGCTGTTAATCGAGAAAAAATTGAAGACGGAAGAGATGGGTTTCGCTGTTGAAGATCGAAGAACACAGAGAGATCGAGAGGTTGTGCCATGATTGAGAGAAGGAAACCATGGAAGCTCAGTGAAAGGAGAGATCGAAGTGAGAGCCGAATCTGAGAAAGAGAGAAAGCAGCAGTTGCTGCCATTGAATTGAGACCAGATCGAGCTGCTGATTATGGCAGTGAAGATGAGAAGATGAAATTATTGCTAATGATTCAATCGATTATGTTAATGAGATATGGGTTCGAGTTGTGAGACTATTAACCCGAAAGATTGAGATTGAAACTTGGATGGGTTTTGAAGCTGAGGCAGAGAAGATGATAATGGAGAATGGGTTTGAGAGATTCAAGTTAGGAGTGAAGGGGTTTTGAATTGAGAAGGAATTAGGGTTTTGATTCATGGTGGCTCTGGGGGGTTTTGAGGTCAGAGATGAAGTTGTTTAAGACTTGGGTCTGGCTCAGATTCAATGGAGATTTGAAATGGGGTTTTGCCATGGTGCAATGATGCTTTGTGTATGAATGGAATTTGAGAGAGCTGTTGCTTTGAGGCGAGGAGGTTTGCAGGTTGGTGGCTCAGGTGGTCTTGAGTGGAAAGTATAGGACTGAGACACAAATGGTGGTGTTTGCTGTTCAAGGACTTGCTGGTATAGATGGTGAAACTAATGGAGATAGTGCAGCCAGGTCAGTTATGGTGATGGCAGAGATTGAAGTTGAATGGAAGGAAGTGTGGTTTTGTGTTTGAGGTGGATAGACAGGCAGAGATAAAGAATGGAAAAGAGACATTGGAGTTGGAGCGTGGGCTTACCAGATTGCGGTGTGGAATGGTCTCGATGATGTTAGCCTCGGGGAGCTGGTGATTCTTTGAAGTGCGAGGGTGTGCAGGTGGGCTCAATGAAGTGGTGCTTGGTAACTTGGTTTTGAGATGGAGCATGGCCTGGCAATGGCAATCCAGGTGTTAGTATTGAATGTATGTAGAGGTGATAAAAGCTGGTGTGCACCGAGAATTGGTGGTATTTGGTCTAGTGTGCATTGGTGGGGAATTGTAGATGTTTGAGAACTCGGTGAAAGTGGAGTCATGGGCTGGAATTAAAGATGCAAACTTCTGGATGGTACTTATGCAGAGCTACCAGGAGCTAGTGTATGCTCGGGTTGCAATTGCGGGTGACCTAAGGTGAACTCGGGGAGATGCGGTGTAGGTCTGCCGCAATGTAGGACCAAGTCGCTGGATGGAGAGCAAGGCCTCGAAATGGCATTGCAGGTGAGGTGATTGTGGTCAAGCAATGGTGGCGTTAAGTTGCTTTGCTAAGCAAGTCATAGTGGCGGATGAAATGCACATACTACACAATGAAGTCAGAGATCGGTGTGGTCCGAGTCATGGCTTGAGGCTTAACAGGGTTGTGTGACTCGTGATTGCGGCCTGGAATTACAAAGATGAGAAGAAGCTGTGGTCCTTTGAGCGGGAATGAGCCACTATGGCCGGAGTGATGCACAATGATGATGAGCCCGTGCAATGGCATGTGGCTAAGAAGAGTCGATCTCGACTAGAATGATCGACCTAAGTTGATCCGACTCCATCTGACCCAGCTCTGACTCGGTTTGACCGATCCAACTCAGAGTTGACCCGACCCGCTGACCGATTCAACCCGTTGACCGGTGACCGGGCGGACTTTGCCGGTCACCGGAGCCAATTTCGGGCACTTCTCCGGCCAATTTCCGGCCACAATCCCAGTTTTCCGGCGACGATTTTTGGGTCATATTTTCTACATGGGTCTCTCTTCCTTGTGGGCTTGGTGGATTTTCATCTAATGGACTTTGAAGACTTAACCTAATTTTGGAAGGAGAGAAAGGCTATAAAAAGAGGAATTCTACAACTTTTGGAAAGCTTATCTCATATCTTATTCTTGGAACTTTGGAGAGCCGTTTTGTTTACGCTTCTAGGGTTTGGTTTTGTTCTTCTTCTTCTTTGTTTTATTATTGAATATTGATGATGATGAACTCCATAGCTATGAGTAGCTAAATTCTCTATTATTGGTTAAGGATGTAGTCCGATTTCTAAAACTTGTGTTTGCTTTATGTATTAGTTTTCTCTCTTGTTTATCGTTCAATTCTCTGCGGTTTTTATGATCACATGATTGAAGTATTGTGATAGGATTATGGTGTTTGATTAGTTAAGTGGCCAATTAATTGAACTTGCATCTTAGTCCATAGCTATTTTAGGGTTTTTCATCAAGCGATAACCTTGAATACAAGTAGCATGATATGTTTACGGTTTGTAGTGATACACTCGTAATCATATGTAGAGTTTGACCATTGTCCGAATTGTTTTGCGTAACGCATGACAATTGCATTGATTAGCCTATTTCGAAACTTAATGCTCCTAGGAATTGAACTTGATTAGCGCAAGGCGTTAGGTTATTCTTTAGGTAGAATTCACATACGCAGCCCTAATGTGTGTGTTGATGAACTTGAGAAATTAATAGATTATCTTGCTTTCTTGATTCTCTAGGCTTTTGATAACACAAGAGATTAAATCGTAATTCTATTCATATATGCAAGCACATGTCTAAGATTGAAGATGAATTCCTTGACCAATATCTCTCTCCATTGATTACTTTCTACAATTTACTTTGCTTTTAATTTGTTTTTATTGTTTAAATAGAAATAAGAAATCCCCCAATTGGTTACTTTAAGAAATTGATTACTAAATAACTACAATCGCCTCTCGTGGATACGAACTCTTTCTTATCACATACTTTAGGAAAGTGAAATTATTTTTGACGCATACGACAGCGATCAATAACGTAACAAACTTCTTAATATTGATAACTGTCTGGATACAAACTAGGATCGAGCTATATATAGCTGAATAAACTTGGTAAACAAGCAACTCACTAAAGAAATCTTATAAACTAGGAAACTGATTGTTCAAGTACGTATGGAAAACAAACTAATAAGGTAATAAGCCAACTCTAATAAAAGAAGTAGGAGTTGGCACCGCAACAAAAAAGCACATCCCAGGTTTAGTTGTCGTCTCCGTATATAAAATGTCTCTACTGTTCGAGAACCTCATCCGCTCCACCAATTGAACATGATGTAAGTTTGATCTATTTTCTTACTTCTGTTTACATACTCTGTCCATTGTGGTTCATGTAAATTATATTTCATTAATAAAATCAATTGGGCTTATAGCTAAAACGTTGTTTACTTTCAGTTCAATTTCAACTGTTTCTTCATCAAACCTTAAATTGATATTTTTATTTTATGGTTATTATGTTGGGTGGGATCCATGTGGTTGTAAAGGTTATTGGTTTCGAAGGCTTTTCAATTCCAGACAAGTTAACTTCGGCACCGAGGGTAGTTTTTTTAGGATGTGATCCAACGATTTTCGTGGCTCAAATTACTCAAGTACTGAGCTTTCATCGTTCAAGCTGTCTTCATTTTTTCTCAATTAAAGTTCAAAGCTATGTTTTTACTAATTTCTCTACATTTATTTAGTGGGTCTGTTCTTATAATTCGTGCTGTAACTGGGTTCCTTTATAAATGGTTTTGAAATTCAGCTTCAAAAAAATTTCGGTTTGCTGCTGCTTCCAAAATCTTTGCAACTGTTGTTCAGGTTCCATCGGTTCTACCAGTCGCATAGGTATGTTTTCTAATTATTCCTCTTTTTAGTATTTTCTCTGTGATCATTTGATCTATTACTCACTGTGGTATATCGTATTTATTACGTTTTCATCTTTTTTCCTAACAAGAGTTTGTTGGGTTGTTCATATGTCAAATATTGTATGTCATTTTTGACAAAAATTGGTTTATTTTCTTACTCCATATTCCGATGCCCTAAAATAGTTTGTACACATTGGAAGAAATGTCTTAACCAAAACACAAATTAAATCTCCAAAGACTTGGTGTTTATAAGTTTTGTACATGTAACATGTTTTCAAAATTTCCCAACCAAAACACAAATTCAATCTCCTAATATAACGTGTTTATCTACTTAACTAGATCCGTGGCTTCGTATTTATAGATGCTCCATTTCGTTCGAGTTTCGGCTTCAGTTTAACGTGGGTACCTAAATTTGGATGTTTGCACAAAAAAATGATTTAATGTTTGTTTCAACCTATGAGGAATGTTTCACACATATAAGTTTATTGTTTACTTCCTTCTACTAATACTTCTCTACGTACACTTTCCATTATATCTTGGATTTGTGTATTAACAAACTACGGATTGCTGTGTGTAGTCTTTATCATATCACTACTCTAATTTCGTAAAAGGTAAATGATTTTCAGCCAGTTCTTTTTATAGTTCAAATTGCCACTCAAATTTAGGAAACATCAATTACAAGATCGAGTAGAATAACATGTTACTTAAGGTCCACAGATGTAGAGCTAAATTCCTGATATGTTACCCAATTAACACATGATGATCTACCACCACAACAGTCTACTAGACCTTTTGATCCATTTAACAATCAAGAACTTTGTAATGTTTAGAACACTCATTCAAAAATGCTATTGTTTGAATTCTCGGTTTCCTTAATTTTGTATATGAATTGCGTCTTATCAACGGTGTTTTAATGTGCAGTGTGATCTGGAGCAGGAGAGAAAATGTAGAAGATGTAAAAGAAGGAAAATTAATTGAAAAAATTTGCTAATTTGTCCATCGTAAGGGAAAATGAAAGTTCTTTTGCAGCGTCGTTGAGGTAATTTAATGTCCTTCATTGAATTAACTTAGAACTATTACATTATTTCTTATGTATTCTTGGCACTTTACTGAAGTTAATTAGATAAGAATTTGAATGGTAGCTTATTTCCATAACAGTGGAATTATATCGAAAAGTACAACATGGATGTCTTCAAGTGTTCAATAGAATTTATGATAGAACTTTGCCTTTGATTATGAATCTGATTTGTTTTCCTTTCATCAGATAGAAGACTGTCATACAAAACCAACAGCGATACATCCCGAGGTTGATCTAGGATCCCATCTTTGTTTCCTACATATATATTGTTATAGAATACATTAGACCAAAAAGCCATTATGTACTGATGTGAATAAGAACTTTTGCTGCATTGCTATGTGATGATACCAAAAGTTATCATAAAACTTCTGTCAAACATCATCTTAATAGGATCTGGCCTATAGCTGCAGCTGATTTTCAGCTTGCCAAGCCTTATATTCAAGGAATGGGTACTCAAAATTTATTTGTTGTAATGTTTAAAAAGAGTCAAGATAGAGACATTGCTTTTCTTGCTAGGCCAACACTAGTTTTGGGATAACTTTTTGCTGTTCAACCACTGGGTGCTCTAGAGTCTATTTTTGATCTAGTTTGGGAAGTCACTCTTATGCCGGGTGCAGATTCATATCCATTTAGATCTGGTCAACAGAGGAAAGGTTAGAGGGGTATTTGATCAAATTGGAAAATTTGTGAAGCCGACACTCCAACTGGGAATTGGTTTGAAGCCAGATTGATGGTGCCCTTGAAGACACCACTCACAAGGAAAGTTGTTTTTAATACTAGTAAGAGAACTTACTATATGTCTGCTTTTTACCCTAAACTTCCATTTCGTGCTTGCAAGAAATATTTTGTGTTGTACCAAGATGCGGCAAAGTGTAAGGAGATACAAATCAAGGATATTTGTCGGGCCCCGCCAGCTCCCTCTCCTCGTTCCACTCATGTTGTCGTTACTAATGTGAAGTCGCAAATCAAGTTGGAGAAAGCTCAAAGTCAAAAGTCTCAAAGCAAGTGATCCTTTAATCCGGACCATTCTAGGCCTTACGCCTTCTCTCCGTGGAATCTCCAGCCATTGGGTAGCATTGGTAACAGGAGTTCACCCTTTTCTCCTCTTGCTTTTCGTCCCGCTTTACCTACTGTGTTTGCATTAACTATTAGGGAACCTTTGAATCCACACAATCCCTAATACTCCCAGGAAACAATTCATGCTTTGTGTCGCCTTTCGATAACTTTAGTTTGGGAGATAATGGTAATGTGCATGACCGAAAAGGTAAAAGACCAAGAACCGTTTTTGAATCGGTTTATTTGGAGGCTAGCGCTTATTCATCATCCTCTTCTATGATGCCGACTCCTCGTTGGCCACCTCTTTCATCCGCTCCTCCGTTTTTCTCCCGCCCTTTGTTTCTTCCTTTAATGTTGGAAGCTTAGGTTTTAATTCTAGTTTGAGTTCTGCGGTCAGTAATGTTTCTGGGCTACTTCATGCTCTACTTTCTCTCAGACTGTTGTTTCATCATCAAGTTATGCCTGTAGTTCAGTTTCAGAAATGAACTATTTCATCGAGGATTTATGCCACATAGTTTTGAACATGAACTTTTGAGTGTTCCTTCTCGAATGAAGAATTCAAGGATGCTATTATTTTAGAACCATTGACTTTAGCCTCTCTTCCACCGGAACCTAAGTTATTACCGATGAAGATTTTAAAAAGAATTTGATCTCATGATGATGGATGGAGACTCTATGGCTGAGGATGCCTCCATGGCTCATGACCCAAGTAAGTTAACTTATCTATTTTCTCGTTATTTCATTATTGCCATGTGTTCTCGACAATTTTTCTCTCGTTATCGCTACTTGATTTTCTTTTGATCCTAGTGTTTGTAGCTTTCTCTCGCGCATCATGAAATTTTTAAGTTGGAATATTAATGGGTGTTGTTGGATAAAAAGTGGAGACATTTATTTAGTCTCAGTATAGGAAATACAAACTAGATGGTATATGTATATTAGAAACAATGGTTAATGAGGACTCGTTAGAAATTCACTCATCATTTACCTTATGATACATGGATTATCATTCCTTGTTGGAAATCTGGAGGATGGCTTTTGGTTACTTTGAAAAAAAATCCACAATAGAGATTCTAGGTTACTCCCTGAATATGATCCATATTTTGTGTGATGTTTCGCCTACAATTAAAAAACCGTATTGTCTCCTTTGTTTATTTCTTTGAATGTGGCTGGTATGAGGAATCAATGGAATTTTCTTAGTGACATGAATGATAATAATGGTAATCCTTGGCTTTTGTTAGGTGACTTTAATTTTATTCTTCATGATTCTCGATAAACAAGGTGGTAATTGACTACTTCTTTTGCTCCTAAATTTGTCAATGATAAGCTAGTAGATATGAATATGCATGAAGTTGTTTCGTTTTTGGTAATCCCTATACTAAATTGCAATAGAAGATTTAAGAATCCAAATGAGTTAATATTTGAGAAACTAGATAGGGCTTTCATGAATGATAAAAGGGTCACAGTCCTTCCTCAAACCCGTGCCACTAACTTAGGAAGAGTTTTTTCTGAACATAGTCCTGTTTTGGTTCAATGTTTCCATTGGGTTAGAAACTTAAATATTCCATATAAATTCTTCAAATGTTGGCAGCTTTAACCTGAATTTAAAGAAGTTTTGAATGTATCTTGGTCTAAAAGGGTTGTTGGTTCTCCCACCTTTGTTGTTGTGAATAAACTCAAGCATTTGAAAATTGACCTGAGTAAATGGAATATCAATTCCTTTGGGCATATCAAAACTACTATTGGTAGACTCAACTCTGAGTTAGAAAGACTTCAAGATCTTCCTTATTCCCCTCGATTGGTCATTATATTTTGAATTATTCTAAACAATTGGATTCTTTGGTATGAAATTGAGCACTCGCTTCTACAAGCGTAAGTCTAGGATAAACTACTTCACTCAAGTATGATAGGAACACACATTTCTTTCACAATTCAGGTGAATCTTAGGAATATGTATAACACAATACACACAATTAGAGATGATCAAGGTAACTGGTTGGAAGACAAAGATCAAGTGGCACAACTGCTCTCTATGCATTTTAAAAAGATTTTTACTTCTTCTAGTCCTGGTAATAATGTTATTGAGGATACTCTAGAATCTGTTACGCCCATTATCAATGATGAAGTTAATTCCTCTTTGATTGCCATACCTACCTATCAGGAGATTACAGATACGGTTAATAGTCTTGCTTCATGGATCTCACCGGGGCCTGATGGTTTCCAGACAGGTTTCGTTCAGGATAACTGGGATATTGTGCAAACTGAGGTAGTTTCGCATGTTCAAAACTTTTTCAAAAACAGATTTCTTTTAAAATAGATTAATTTCTCTTACATTGCATTAATTCCCAAGATAAAAAATGCTTCTTCTCCCCATGACTTCAGGCCTATTAGCTTATCAAATTCTGTTTATAAAAGTATCTCTAAAATCTTAACGAATCGTTTAAAACCCCTTATGGATAGTTTGATTTCGCCTTTCCAGTCTGCCTTTGTTGCCAACCGTCAAATTCATGATAATGTCGTTATTACTCATGAAATTCTGCATTCCTTTAAAAGGAAAAAGAAAAGCTCCAAGAATGATTATTTAGCTATTAAGCTTGATCTTTCTAAAGCTTAAGATAAGTTGGAGTGGTCCTTCATTCTAGCCGTTTTTAAAAAACTGGGGTTCTCAGATGAATGGTGTCAGATGATATCTCAATGTATTAGTACTGTTTCATATTCTGTCTTGGTGAATGGTTCTCCCAATGACCCCTTTTACACTTCTCGTGGCATAAGACAAGGAGACTGTCTTTCGCCTTACATTTTTATTCTCGCCGTATGGAAGTTTTGTCTCAATTGTTGGTGAAAGCAGAGGATGAAAAGTTGATACAAGGCTTGATTTAAAAAGGATGACCTTTCTATCTCTCATCTTTTTTTTGCTAACGATTGTATGCTTTTTTGCAAGGCTTCTGTCTGTTATGCGAAGAACCTCCTCAAGATTATTGATACCTTTGCTCAGGCTTCAGGTCAGGTAATTAATTTTGAGAAGTCT
The DNA here is from genome assembly GCA_023531295.1 of Papaver armeniacum. NCBI lineage: Eukaryota > Viridiplantae > Streptophyta > Magnoliopsida > Ranunculales > Papaveraceae > Papaver > Papaver armeniacum. The sequence continues at coordinate 732,520 of JAJJWW010004528.1, forward strand.
GGATTTATAACTAGCAAGAAAATGAATCATAAGCATATTAAAATTTTGGCTAAAACCCTTAAGATGGAATTCCTTAGTAATTCTGAAAGGTATCTAGGGACTCCCCTTTTTGTTGGAAAACATAAAACCAGAGCTTTTAACTTTCTTATAGATAACCTATACTCTAGATTAAGTAAAACAAAAAAAGACTAATCTCAATGTGGCTGGGAGAACGGTTGTTACTAAGCATGTGTTGTCTAGCTTAGCATTTTATACACCTTTTTATTGGCATTTTACTCATCTTTTGCGCTTAGAAATCAGATATTATCCCAGATTCTGTGTTTTCCTTGCTTTCAAGAATAAATATTTATATTAATTAATTTTGTGTTTTTAGGTAATGAATAAAGCTCCTGAGAATCGAGGAGCCAAAAGAGCGAAGAATTGGAGTCGAGCATCTATGGAGTAGATAGCCAAAGCCCGCGCGAATTAGTTACAAACCAACAAGGAAGACATGGGCTAGAGCTACCCATGACCCGATCCGAGCCCGCTCACTCGAGCCATTGAGATCTCCCTCGCCTACATCCAACGGTCGCTCCATCACGTGCATCAAAGATTGCTGCTCCCGTGCAACACCAGATCGCTCCAAAACCGCTTACCTCTATCGCCCGTTCAGATTTCGCTCCTATTCATCCAACGCTGGTCATGCGACGTTCCCATCAAACTGCCGCGCCCCTCACATCGAAATCCCCATACCCTATACCCCGCCGAGCTAACCCTATTCTCCATTTCACTTTCTCTTTCTTCTCTTCTTCCTCCCTAGCTCGCAACTCCACCCCCATTCCCCGACCGAGCCCCGCACCACCACCTCCATACCCCCGCCGCAGCCTCACCGCCACTATCACCTTCCCGACACCACCCAACAACTCCTCTAACTCCCTCACCGCCACCCTAGCTTCATTTGTCTCCATCCATAGCTTCTCACTTACCCTAGAAGCTAGGATTGAGACAATTGAAACTAGGGTTTTCACCCACAAATCGATGCAAGAGTTTAAGTGACAAGAGGAAAGCTCGATTCGTGAGCCGAAGAGAGCATGGGTTTGCCTTCACTTTTTGATTTAATTTTTATTTTAATTAAATTAGGGTTAGGTATTTTGGGGGAAACTTTGCATGTATAAATAGGAGGAGTAGAGAGTGAAATTGGGCACGCCTGGGTTAGCCAGAGTGTCATTTAGGTTTAATTTTGTGTTTTAATTTAGTGTGAGGGTTTGAGATGAAACCCTAATTCACAGTTGTGTTTAAACTCAGTTGAAATGTTCTTGTATGCTTAATATTTATTAGATAACTTCAATTTTATCACTTCAACTCTTTTTCTCAGGTGCATACCAAAGCCATGGATGCACCGTAGTTAGGTTAATACCGAGTTGAGAGTGATTCACTCTTGTTTCAATTATTAAATGCTAATTCCTTTGATTAGTTATACTTGATTAGATAACTAATGCTCTGGGTTAGTACCCTTAGCTAGTATTTGAAGTTTTACATGGAGAAACTCCTTAGTTAAGTGGCAGAATTGACACACTGCCCTTAGCTACTATAGGAACAAGACATTTAACTTAGTTGAAAGCACATACTAGGAATTTAGTGGTGGAATTGATAACCCAAACATACCTTTTATCACCATCTTTTACCTTAGTTTAGGGTCACATTTCAATATCAGCCGTTTCGGCACAAAAATATCTCGCATTATCATCTCGTTGTCACTGTTACGTCACTAGAATTCAGTTAGCAAGCCTTAGATCACACTAGAGCACCACAAGTCTCTGTGGATCGACTCGTACGTGCCCAAATCTACAACCAAGACACCGTGCACTTGCGGTATTACCGTAGGCCATATAAAATACATACACATCCGAGGCCTACCAAGTTTTTGGCGCCGTTGCCGGGGACTTGGGTGTGCCCTGCTGATTTTTGTACTTGCTTTACTGATTTTCACCCTTGTACATATTCATTTTACATTGTTGCTGTTAATCCTGTCTTAGTATCACTTAGTTTCATTTTTTTTATAGCTTTGCATCTGTAACTTAGTGCATCCGCATCTACATTTGCATCTTGAGCATACCTTAGCCATCTGTTGCATTATAATCGTCTCATCTTAATCATCTCGCATTTTTGTTAGTGTAGCTTTAGCTCATTTAGCCGTAGTTAGCATCGATTGTGTGCTCTTGTCATATGTGCGCAGCCATTGAATGAATGCACATTATTGTGTCTTGAGTATGAAATTTTGAGAATCTAATTCCTTGTTGAGCTAGCGGGGAACCACCCGTGTGTCGCCGTGTCGCTTGAGCAAACCTGTGGAGTGGGAGAAAAAGGTGCAATGCCTTGAGCGACCACTCGCAACTTATCGAATTCGGGTGAGTGGCCCCTTCGCACTGGAATGCTTTTGTGCCTCATACCGAATGATAAACTAGTTGCTCCGGTCCTTGCAACTTGGTTAACCAAGGCCTCAGTGCCGTAACCCCGAGTCAATCGAAATTATATTGCCCCGAAATTTATGCTTGTATCCTAGTGAGTCACCTGGTGTGCTCCGTGCATAGTGAGTGTCGCTCTGTCCTTAGCTACAGTGCCCTCGTAGGCCGTGAGCTTTGAGTTGCCATCAACTCACCGTTGACCCGAGCATATATCTCGTGAGAGCTAGTAACTTTGTGTAGTGCACATTTGTAAGTCAGTGTCAGTAGGCCGTCATTGTTTCGTGAGTTTGCAAAAGCCCTGGCGGTGTCTTTGTGAATGTTTTCTTATCTTTGTGACTGACATGTGTGCTGTGTAAATTGCCAATGTGCCAATTTGTGTAATCTGTGCGTGCTCAGTGCTGTGAGACAAGCCAACCTAGGCTGTCAACCTGTGACTAGCCTGTGTACTTGTGCACTGCCAGCATAGGCTAAACTGAGTTGCAAAGACTCAGTTATCTTGTGCCACATAACCAGAGACGGCTTCAGCCATGCACAAACTTCAGCCTCTACTCCCCGGGTCAGTGGCAAAACAAGCAACAAACCGGGCTGCCAACCCACATAAACCAAACCATAACCTGGCCGCACCGACTAAGCCCACATCCTGCCGCACTGGCCGTACACACAGCTCCTCAAGCCGTTGGCCCAACTCAACCCAACCCGGCCGCTAAGCCTTATCAGTGCACTGGCTAACCTAACCGCCGGGCCGATCAACTCAACATAAACCGCACTCGCGAGCCCATAGCTCGCTAGACTAAGCCCCCGTCTACCGGGCTTTTCACCAAAACTCAGCTCAACTCAATTCATTCTCGGGGCCGACCATCTAGGCTAGAACTCTACTTCTCGGGGCCAGACCATCCGGGCCGTCGCCTAACCCGAGCCCACCGTCCACTAGGTTTTACACAAACCTAGGCCGTTTAACAAAAACCCCTAGGTCGTCCGCACAAAACTAAGTCCACACACTTGGGCTAGACTTCCCACAACACGGGCTCTACACACGCCTAGCCCACTTAACAAAAACCAAACCCGGGTGTTAACATACGCTAACTGAGCCCACAGCTTTCACACACAGTCCCAACAAGCCAATGCTGAAGCCCACACAAAACTGAATCCCATTGAAACCAAATCCCAAACAAACCAAAGCCCAATAAACCAAATTCCCACATAAACCAAAGCCCATTTTCATGTTATATTTGTTAATGTTTGTACATATTTTCTATTGGGTTGACCCTCAACTCTTTTAGATCGTTAGTAAATTTTTGTAGGACTTGTTAATTTTTTCTTTCTTGAATCGGTTGAGTCTTCTTGTGCATTTTTTGTGCTAATCCGATATAATCACCACGAGAATGTTGGATTTTGCCTTGACGAATGAAGCTCAACCTTGCTCCCGCCGACATCCTAATCTCTTCCCTTTTCTCTTATCGCATAGTTCTCTCGGTATGTGATCAAGTTTAAATTTTTTCTAAATGTAGACACATTGAGGACAATGTTTGATTTAGGTTTGGGGTGCATTTGCATATTTTTGCATTTAGAGTTTTTAGTCTTTTTAACCTTTTATTTATATTTTTGCATTTAGAGTTTTTAGTCTTTTTAACCTTTTATTTCAAAAAAAAAAAAAAAAAAAAAAAAAAAAAAAAATTCAAAAACTCTTTTTGTAAAACCTCCAATTTTTAGAGATTTTAGAGTCACTAGCATGCTTTTAGCTATGTTTACATAGAGATTCACCGAAATAACAGAACTTGGAAGCGGAGAACACAATCGGGTTCCTTAGTTGATTAGAGCGTTAAAGTTGGATTTAACCATACGGGAGGGCTTAATTAGGTGCTTTGTTTAGATATTCGGTAGTAGAATTGTGATCACCCATAGTGGAGACTACCCATTTTACATCAAGTGAGGCACCAACCTTCAAATTTTTGCAACTTTCTAGAAAATCTGTTAGAGTGTGTGTCACCTTACGTAAATTCCGGGTAGGAATGGTGAGCTACCCAACTTCGCACCATTTTCAGCACTACTTTTGATCTCTTGAGTGCTAGTTTTTGTCAATCATGAGGGTGGCGTCTAAAGATGAAAACTCCTTCTAAATACCGATTTGTAGTTAGCATCATTCTCTCTCTCAATCAGCAAGACCCATAGAAACACATCATCGTCAGCAACCGGAGCAGAATCAGAATATTGAAAGAAAAATTGATATAGTCCAAGGTTTATGTGCAACAAAGAAAAGAAAATAGGATGAGAATTAATAAAATTTATAAAATCAAGACAATACAAGTTGTGGATAAATTGAGTGATAAAGTCCTTTGTCCATGGAGTTAGTTGTTTCATTATTTGTATTTGTATTTTTATTTTCACTTATTAAAAAAAAAAAAAAAAAAAAAAAAAAAAAGTCAAAAAAATATTGTAGTTTATTTTCTTATTTTTGCTACCACCATGGTAAAGAGAATTTAAAAAGAAAAATCCAAACAACAAGGAATTTGAGTAGAAAAGTTAAAAATTGTCAAGTTTTGTGAAGTTTAGAAGTTCGTCATCAACATTTGAAGACCGAAGACCGAAGATTGAAGACGTTTCTATGGTTTCTTATGAGAGAGTGATATTAATTGCCGATCGGGTGAGAAGGTAGTGAGTACTCCCATCCTTGCTAATGGTTGATTTTCCTTTCTTAGAGATCATTAGAAAAAGATTCTTTTTGTCCACACTTCTGTGGAGTCTCCAGATTTTATTTCGGAAGGTTATCCTTCTTACCTACAACGTGTGCAGGATTTCTCTCTTTATTCTCGCCCGCACACATGAGAGACTAAAAAGCGATCTTTTTGAGTGCAATTATCATAAAACCCTAATGGTGAGGCGCGAAGTTGAGACTTATGATCACAATCGAATCCAATTCTTTCATATGGTATGGTTACTTCTCGCTCAAAGACTTAAGGATGAGAATGCGTTCTTCGATAGTTCTAACTTCCGTTACTAGCATGCGAAACTCTATGTCCTCATAGCTCCTTGGATGCTTGAGACTCTTTTACACTCTGAAGTTGGAGAAGGTTTTGTGGGTACACCTCTTGTAAACCCTCACGAGACTACAACTCGTCCACTAGGGACACCTAGGGGTTTAAAGGCTTAGTGCATACGCTAAATGCATTCGAGAGACTGCGACGGGGTATAGTTAGGATTTCTTATTTTCTGTTTCACTTGAGGACAAGTAAAATTCAGGTTTGGGGGTATTTGATGAGTGCCAAATAGTGCATATTTATACACCTTTTTATTGGCATTTTACTCATCTTTTGCGCTTAGAAATCGGATATTATCCCCAGTTGTGTTTTCCTTGCTTTCAAGAATAAATATTTATATTAATTAATTTTGTGTTTTTAGGTAATGAATAAAGCTCGGAGAATCTGAGGAGCCAAAAGAGCGAAGAATTGGAGTCGAGCATCTATGGAGTAGATAGCCAAAGCCCGCGCGCGAATTAGTTACAAACCAACAAGGAAGACATGGGCTAGAGCTACCCATGACCCGGATCCGAGCCCGCTCACTCTGAGCCATTGAGATCTCCCTCAGCTACATCCAACGGTCGCTCCATCACGTGCATCAAAGATTGCTGCTCCCGTGCAACACCAGATCGCTCCAAAACCGCTTACCTCTATCAGCCGTTCAGATTTCGCTCCTATTCATCCAACGCTCGGTGCAGCGTTCCCATCAAACTTTGCTGCGCCTGCCTCACATCGAAATCCCCATACCCTATACCCCAGTCGAGCTAACCCTATTCTCCATTTCACTTTCTCTTTCTTCTCTTTCTTCCTCCCTAGCTCTGCAACTCCACCCCCATTCCCCGACCGAGCCCTGCACCACCACCTCCATACCCTGCCAGAGCCTCACCGCCACTATCACCTTCCTGACACCAGCCAACAACTCCTCTAACTCCCTCACCGCCACCCTAGCTTCATTTGTCTCCATCCATAGCTTCTCACTTACCCTAGAAGCTAGGATTGAGACAATTGAAACTAGGGTTTTCACCTGTGATCGATGCAGAGCGAAGTGACAAGAGGAAAGCTCGATTGAGGAAGAGCCGAGAAGAGAGCATGGGTTTGCCTTCACTTTTGATTTAATTTTTATTTTAATTAAATTAGGGTTAGGTATTTTGGGGGAAACTTTGCATGTATAAATAGGAGGAGTAGAGAGTGAAATTGGGCACGCCTGGGTTAATTTGAGTGTCATTTAGGTTTAATTTTGTGTTTTAATTTAGTGTGAGGGTTTGAGATGAAACCCTAATTCACATGTTGTGTTTAAACTCGAGTTGAAATGTTCTTGTATGCTTAATATTTATTAGATAACTTCAATTTTATCACTTCAACTCTTTTCTCTCAAAAGTGCATACCAAAGCCATGGATGCAATTGTAGTTAGGTTAATCTTGAGTTGAGAGTGATTCAGCTCTTGTTTCAATTATTAAATGCTAATTCCTTTGATTAGTTATACTTGATTAGATAACTAATGCTCTGGGTTAGTACCCTTAGCTGGTATTTGAAGTTTTACATGGAGAAACTCCTTAGTTAAGTGGCAGAATTGACACACTGCCCTTAGCTACTATAGGAACAAGACATTTAACTTAGTTGAAAGCACGTACTAGGAATTTAGTGGTGGAATTGATAACCCAAACATACCTTTTATCACTGTCTTTTACCTTAGTTTAGGGTCACATTTCAATATCAGCCGTTTCGGCACAAAAATATCTGCATTATCATCTGTTGTCACTGTTACGTCACTAGAATTCAGTTAGCAAGCCTTAGATCACACTAGAGCACCACAAGTCTCTGTGGATCGACTCGTACGTGCCCAGTTCTACAACCAAGACACCGTGCACTTGCGGTATTACCGTAGGCCATATAAAATACATACACATCCGAGGCCTACCAACAAGCTAGAGAGTTGATTGAAAACATGGCAGCGAACTCACAACAATTCTTGAGTCGTGGTTCGGATGTGATTCTAAGAAGGGTGAGTGAAGTGAGCGAGGTTGAAGAGCTTCGTCACCAAATGGGTAACATGAACGCAATGCTTCAACAAGTTGCAGCCGCGGTGATACCAAGTTCCTCTCAATCTTATGAAGACGAGCAAGCTAATGCGATCTTTCCAAATCAACAAAGACGGTATGATCCCTACTCCAACACTTACAATCCGGATGGAGAGATCACCCCAACTTTAGCTATGCCAATAAGCAAGGAGCGGTTCAACAATCTAGTTTCAACAACCCGAGTGGATTTCAACCTCAACAACAACAATTCCAACCGAGACAACAATTTCAACAACAACAACAACCTCAAACTATGGGGTCCAATATGGAGGAGTTACTGAAATCTTTTATGCAACGAACGGAGAGTTCGGTTAAGGAGTTGCAAACTCAAGTTGGTTCTATGGCTATGGAGTTGAATCAATTGAAGGCACAAAATGGTGGGAAACTCCCTTCTCAACCTATCAACCCAAAAGAGGGTGTTAATGCAATTACATTGAGAAGTGGTACACAACTTGTGCAACCCGAAGTTGCTTGATTCTAAAGGCGTGGTGGAAACACCAAAGGAACCTGTTTTGGAGGAGAAAACCGAGGATTCTCCCCAAACTTCGAGGTACCTATTCCTAACTCTAAAACTCCGGTTTCTACTTATGTTCCTCCTCTACCTTTCCCTCGCAGATTTGCAAGTTCTAAGAAGGCGGAACTAGAAAAGGAGATTTTAGACGTTCTAAAGAAGATCCATGTGAACATACCACTCATAGATGCAATCAAGCAAGTTCCAAAGTATGCAAAGGTGTTGAAGGACTTGTGTACCAATAAGCAAAGGCTCAAAGGTAATGAAGTGCTTAGTGTGGGGGAGAATGCTTCGCAATCTTACAACATAAACTCCCACTTAAGTGCAAGGACCGGGTAGCTTTGACATTCCCGTCACAATTGGTAACACTACATTTAATAAAGCTATGTTGGACTTAGGTGCTTAGTTAATGTCATGCCCGCGTCTATGTATAATTCACTTGATCTTGGTCCTCTTAAAAAGGCTGGAATTGTGTTGCAATTAGCCGATCGTTCTAATGTCTACCCAATGGGTATTGTTGAGGATGTTCTTGTGCAGGTTAATCAACTTGTATTTCCAGCGGACTTTTGCGTGTTAGAGATGGATGAAGGTTCACCGGACTCGTCTCTTCCATTGCTACTTGGGCGTCCCTTCATGAAACGGCGAAAACCATTATTGATGTGGACAAGGGAACGCTAACTATGGAGTTCGATGGAGAAATAATACGTTTCAACATTTTCGAGACGATGAGATATCCTAGTGATGTCCACTCTTGTTTCTCCATTGATGTGATGGACACATTGGCGCAACAAATGTTTGAGTTGAATGGTGGTGATACTTTGGAAACCGTGCTCACTACACCTATTGACAACGGTTATGCGTATAGTGATGAGATGAAAGAAACCATTGGTTCTCTTAACTCATTACCGGAAAAATCAGCAACTAAGAATATTTCATATGCTTCTTTACCTTGCAATAATGAAAAACTTGTGCCATCTATTGTTAAACCTCCAAGTTTAGAATTGAAACCTCTTCCAAGTCACTTAAAGTACTTGTACTTGGGTGACAATGAAGATTTACCCGTGATTGTTTCTAACGAGCTTAATGAATTACAGGAGCAAAAACTTCTAAGGGTGCTAAGGACGTACAAGACGGCCATAGGATGGACAATCGCCGATATCAAGGGTATTAGCCCTGCCGTTTGTATGCATAAGATCCGTGTGGAGGATGATTCAAAGCCTACAAGGGAAGCGCAACGCCGTTTGAATCCTCCCATGATGGAAGTTGTGAAAAAGGAGATACTCAAGCTTTTGGACGTGGGTGTTATCTACCCCATCTCCGATAGCAAGTGGGTAAGCCGGTACAAGTGGTACCAAAGAAATCGGGTGTGACGGTGGTGGAGAATGATAAGAATGAACTTGTCCCAACTCGTGTGCAAACCGGTTGGAGGGTTTGTATTGATTATAGAAAATTGAATGCCACCACTAGAAAAGATCACTTTCCTTTACCTTTCATTGATCAAATGCTTGAACGTTTAGCTGGACATTCTTACTATTGCTTTCTTGATGGCTATTCAGGTTATAATCAGATTGTGATAGCACCGGAGGACCAAGAGAAAACTACTTTCACTTGTCCTTTCGGTACTTTTGCTTATAGGAGGATGCCTTTTGGCTTATGCAATGCTCCGGCTACTTTTCAAAGGTGTATGGTAAGTATCTTTTCGGAATATGTTGAAAACATAATCGAAGTGTTCATGGATGACTTTAGTGTCTTTGGTGATTCATTTGACCTTTGCTTGAACAACTTGGCTCTAATCCTTGAACGATGTGTTGAAACAAATCTTGTGCTAAATTGGGAGAAGTGCCATTTCATGGTAACTCATGGCATAGTTTTAGGCCATATAATATCTTCTAAAGGCTTGGAAGTCGATAAATCTAAGATAGACCTTATTCGTGCTCTAACCCCTCCCACTACGGTGAGGGAGATACGCTCTTTTCTTGGTCATGCAGGTTTTTATCGTAGGTTCATCAAGGACTTTTCCAAGATAGCATCACCCCTTTGTACCCTATTGCAAAAAGATGTGGTTTTTAACTTTGATGAGAAGTGTATGGCGGCATTCAATCGTTTGAAAGAACTTTTGATTTCAGCCCCTATCATTAAACCACCGGATTGGAGTAAGCCGTTTGAACTCATGTGTGATGCAAGTGACTATGCGGTTGGTGCGGTGCTTGGGCAGCGTGTGGGGAAGCTTCCTCATGCCATTTATTATGCTTCTAGAACGTTAAATGAGGCTCAACAAAACTACACAACCACTGAAAAAGAGTTATTAGCCATTGTTTTTGCTTTAGAAAAGTTTCGCTCTTATCTAATTGGTACAAAAGTTGTTGTCTTTTCTGATCATGCAGCACTTAGATACTTGCTTACAAAGAAAGAGGCAAAACCGAGGCTCATACGATGGATTTTACTCTTGCAAGAGTTTGATCTCGAAATCAAAGACAAGAAGGGAATTGAGAACACCGTTGCGGATCATTTGAGCCGACTTGCTGTGGACAAGGAGACTATCCGTTGCGTGAAAGTTTCCGGACGAGCAACTATTCTCCATTGCCTTTGGAGAACCATGGTACGCCGATATTGTTAATTACTTAGTGTCTAAACAAATCCCAAAGAACTTGTCTCGTCTTTGAGAGGGACAAACTTAAGAAGTTAGGTAACCAATACATATGGGATGATCCATACTTATGGAAACATTGTAGTGACCAAGTAATACGTAGGTGTGTTCCCCGAAATTGAATTTAATTCTATCTTGTCTTTTTGCCACTCATATGCTTGTGGAGGACACTTTGGGAGTAAGAGAACCGCTCTCAAGGTATTAGAATGTGGTTTCTTTTGGCCAATTTTGTTTAAGGATGCACATGCATTTTGTATCACATGTGATAGGTGTCAAAGAACCAGCAATCTAGGTGCTCGAAATCAAATGCCGCAAACTATTATACAATTTGTGGAAGTTTTTTTGATGTATGGGGAATTGATTTTATGGGCCCTTTTGTCAATTATAATGGGAATTATTATATTTTGCTCATTGTGGATTATGTCTCGAAATGGGTGGAAGCTAAGGCCGCCCCGACTAATGATTCTAAAGTTGTTTCAGATTTTGTGCAAGCTAATATATTTGCAAGGTTTGGAATTCCAAGGGCTATAATTAGCGATGGAGGTTCACACTTCAAAAACAGGTTCTTGCAAAGCTTGTTAAGGAAGTACAATGTGTCGCATAGGATTGCAACTCCCTACCATCCGCAAACAAATGGACAAGCTGAAGTTTCCAACCGAGAGGTGAAATCAATTCTTGAAAAGACGGTGAATCCTACAAGGAAAGATTGGAGCATGCGACTCAACGATGCTTTGTGGGCGTATAGAACCGCATATAAAACACCTATTGGGATGTCTCCTTTTAGGCTTGTTTATGGTAAACCTTGTCACTTACCCGTGGAAATTGAGCATAAGGCGTTTTGGGCTATTAAGCAATGCAACATGGAGTTGGATGGTGCTTTGGAAAGCAAAGGAAGTTACAACTTCAAGAGTTAGAGGAGATTCGCAATGATGCATTTGAAAGCTCACGGATTTACAAGGAAAAGACGAAAGCTTTTCATGATAATATGATTTCTAATAAACAATTTTGCATTGGGCAGAAAGTGCTTTTGTTTAATTCTCGTTTGCAATTGTTTAGGGTAAATTAAGGTCACGTTGGATTGGACCTTTTATTGTGACTAATGTGTTTTCTCATGGTGCAGTGGAAATTCGTAGTTTAGCTACAGGTAATGAACTTAAAGTGAATGGGCACCGGTTGAAACCATATTATGAGAACTTCTCTTCGGAAATCGTGGAAGGAGTTAACCTTGTGGAAGTACTCCCTCTGGAGGAGTCTTAGCAAACAAGGAGTACGTCGGGCCGTCGACTTTAAAACAAGCGCTAAGTGGGAGGCAACCCACCGGTTTTGTATCTTTATCCTTATCTTTTTACTTTTATGCATTTGCTTTTATCTTTATTTTCTTTGTTTTTGCGTATTATTTGCGGAATTTCCCACCTTGGACTTTCTTTGGACGATTCAATTTTACATTGAGGACAATGTAACGTTTAAGTGTGGGGGAGCATTTATATGTTTTAGTTTTCTCTTAAAAAAAAAAAAAAAAAAAAAAAATTTGTGCCTTTTAAACTCCGAAATCTAGAAAATTGTGCCTTTAGGATGACACCATTAGTGGATGGAACCATTTTGAATGCAGGAGTTGAGGAACCAATTAACAAAAAGGGGACGAACATAGCTCAGAAATCATAAATACCATGATAGTTGTTACCATATCTCGGAATATCACCATATCACATTCTATTTTTATTTTTCCATATTTATCTATTGTTCTCTAAGTGCTTTGGTGGGTCACTAAAAATCGACGTGTTATTACTGCTAGGATGAAATAGAGTGATTGAGTTACTAGAAAAAGAAGAAAAAAAAAAAAAAAAAAAAATGAAAAAATGTATGAAAAAAAGAAAAAAAGGACCGACCAATTAGACCAAAACGGAATAAAGAATGACACTTGGGAATAGCAGTATGTGTGAAACGTAGTCCCTGTCTCCGTCGCCTAAACAAGCGTGGAATGCAGGATCCAAGGCAACTATCATGTACTTGCTGACAAGAAGCATGCGCTTGGATATAAAAGATCTAATCATGCCGTCTAAAAAAAAATAATCTGGATCCAGTTTGATCCAATCATAAAAAAAAAAAAAAAAGAAAAAAAAAAAAATTATATTGGTTGAATAAAGTCACTTCTGGTTCCCTTGTATATGCCAGTGAGTTGATGTAGGATTCAAACCAAGTAGCTCAATCCAATAGGATTAGGTTCATCTTAGCAGTTGACCTTGAGACAGAGATATGGGAAACATCGAACACTTGTGAATATCCGCCAACATCTACATCTTTATCCATCTTCTCAATCTTTCATTGTGATTGTGGTTTGTTAGTTTCCGAGTATTGTGGCTTGTTCAACTATCTAATTAGAGTTTATTTACTAATATTTGAATTGAATTTGCAAGGTACCTCCTCCTGTAGTCATTTTGGATTCGTTCATTGATTTGTCACGAATAGACGGAGTTTGAAATATAGGTTTTGTGGGTATATCTCTAGTAAACCCTCACGAGACTATAACTCGTCCACTAGGGACACTTAGTGGTTTAAAGGCTTGTTATTTATGCTAAAAGTGACCGTAGCCTCGACGACACGGAGTTGTTGTATTTTATTGTTTTGTTTGATTTGCTCGAGGACAAGCAAAGTCTAAGTGTGGGGGAATCGATAGGTGTAGAATACACCGTATTTACTATATAGAGTTTATGCTTTCTTTGCTATTTTTCTTGCGAATTATGTACTTTACGCATGTTTTTGAGTTATTAGGTGCAATGGAGTCATTGGGAGCGAGAACGGAAATATGAAGCTAACGGCGAGAGCTTGAAGTCAATCCGACTGCGTCTGAGAAAGTTACGAGTGAAATCCATGAATAAGTTTGTCGGACACATGAAATCGACAGGCCATGTTTGAGCTAGTTAGCCCTTAACGGGAACAGCTGGGTGCCTAGAGTCATGTCTGGGTAACCCCTTATCTATTTCATTTGAGTGGGATTAGCCACTTCCGTTCCTACACATTAGATCGAAATCAGGTTTCGATTTCATTTCAATCATTGTCTTTTATTCACCTGAAACTGAGAGAGAGCTATGGCTGTTGTGGGCTGCTGTTAATCGAGAAAAAAATTGAAGATGGAAGAGATGGGTTTCGCTGTTGAAGATCGAAGAACACAGAGAGATCGAGAGGTTGTGCCATGATTGAGAGAAGGAAACCATGGAAGCTCAGTGAAAGGAGAGATCGAAGTGAGAGCCGAATCTGAGAAAGAGAGAAAGCAGCAGTTGCTGCCATTGAATTGAGACCAGATCGAGCTGCTGATTATGGCAGTGAAGATGAGAAGATGAAATTATTGCTAATGATTCAATCGATTATGTTAATGAGATATGGGTTCGAGTTGTGAGACTATTAACCCGAAAGATTGAGATTGAAACTTGGATGGGTTTTGAAGCTGAGGCAGAGAAGATGATAATGGAGAATGGGTTTGAGAGATTCAAGTTAGGAGTGAAGGGGTTTTGAATTGAGAAGGAATTAGGGTTTTGATTCATGGTGGCTCTGGGGGGTTTTGAGGTCAGAGATGAAGTTGTTTAAGACTTGGGTCTGGCTCAGATTCAATGGAGATTTGAAATGGGGTTTTGCCATGGTGCAATGATGCTTTGTGTATGAATGGAATTGAGAGAGAGCTGTTGCTTTGAACTGAGGAGGTTTGCAGATTGGTGGCTCAGGTGGTCTTGAGTGGAAAGTATAGGACTGAGACACAAATGGTGGTGTTTGCTGTTCAAGGACTTGCTGGTATAGATGGTGAAACTAATGGAGATAGTGCAGCCAGGTCAGTCATGGTGATGGCAGAGATTGAAGTTGAATGGAAGGAAGTGTGGTTTTGTGTTTGAGGTGGATAGACAGGCAGAGATAAAGAATGGAAAAGAGACATTGGAGTTGGAGCAGGGGCTTACCAGGATTGCAGGTGGAATGGTCTGATGATGTTAGCCTCAGGAGCTGGTGATTGCTGAAGTGCGAGGGTGCTGTGCAGGTGGGCTCAATGAAGTGGTGCTGGTAACTTGGTTTTGAGATGGAGCATGGCCTGGCAATGGCAATCCTGGTGTTAGTATTGAATGTATGTAGAGGTGATAAAAGCTGGTGTGCACTGAGAATTGGTGGTATTTGGTCTAGTGTGCATTACAGGGGGAATTGTAGATGTTTGAGAACTCAGTGAAAGTGGAGTCATGGGCTGGAATTAAAGATGCAGCTACAGATGGTACTTATGCAGAGCTACAGGGAGCTAGTGTATGCTCAGGTTGCAATTGCAGGTGACCTAAGGTGAATTCAGGGAGATGCAGTGTAGGCTGCTACATTGTAGGACTGAAGCTGCCAGATGGAGAGCAAGGCCTGAAATGGCATTGCAGGTGAGGTGATTGTGGCTGGCTATGGCTGGCAGTTAAGTTGCTTTGCCAAGCAAGTTGCAGTGGCGGATGAAATGCACATACTACACAATGAAGCTGTAGATCAGTGTGGTCCTGAGTCATGGCTTGAGGCTTAACAGGGTTGTGTGACTCGTGATTGCGGCTGGAATTACAAAGATGAGAAGAAGCTGTGGTCACTTTGAAAGGGAATGAGCCACTATGGCTGGAGTGATGCACAATGATGATGCGGCGAGGCCCGTGCAATGGCATGTGGCTAAGACGAGTCGATCTTCGACTAGAATGATCCGCTAAGTTGATCGACTCCATCCGACCCAGCTCGACTCGGTTTGACCGATCCAACTCGAGTTGACCCGACCGCTTGGACCGATTCAACCCGTTGGCCGGTGGCCAAGGGCGGACTTTCTTGATCACCAGGAGCCAATTTCAGGGCACTTCTCCCGCCCGATTTCCGGCCACAATCCCAGGTTTTCCGGCGACGATTTTTGGGTCATATTTTCTACATGGGTCTCTCTTCCTTGTGGGCTTGGTGGATTTTCATCTAATGGACTTTGAAGACTTAACCTAATTTTGGAAGGAGAGAAAGGCTATAAAAGAGGAATTCTACAACTTTTGGAAATCTTATCTCATATCTTATTCTTGGAACTTTGGAGAGCCGTTTTGTTTTACGCTTCTAGGGTTTGGTTTTGTTCTTCTTCTTCTTTGTTTTATTATTGAATATTGATGATGATGAACTCCATAGCTATGAGTAGCTAAATTCTCTATTATTGGTTAAGGATGTAGTCCGATTTCTAAAACTTGTGTTTGCTTTATGTATTAGTTTTCTCTCTTGTTTATCGTTCAATTCTCTGCGGTTTTTATGATCACATGATTGAAGTATTGTGATAGGATTATGGTGTTTGATTAGTTAAGTGGCCAATTAATTGAACTTGCATCTTAGTCCATAGCTATTTTAGGGTTTTTCATCAAGCGATAACCTTGAATACAAGTAGCATGATATGTTTACGGTTTGTAGTGATACACTCTCGTAATCATATGTAGAGTTTGACCATTGTCCGAATTGTTTTGCGCAACGCATGACAATTACATTGATTAGCCTATTTCTGAAACTTAATGCTCCTAGGAATTGAACTTGATTAGCGCAAGGCGTTAGGTTATTCTTTAGGTAGAATTCACATACGCAGCCCTAATGTGTGTGTTGATGAACTTGAGAAATTAATAGATTATCCTGCTTTCTTGATTCTCTAGGCTTTTGATAACACAAGAGATTAAATCGTAATTCTATTCATATATGCAAGCACATGTCTAAGATTGAAGATGAATTCCTTGACCAATATCTCTCTCCATTGATTACTTTCTACAATTTACTTTGCTTTTAATTTGTTTTTATTGTTTAAATAGAAATAAGAAATCCCCCAATTGGTTACTTTAAGAAATTGATTACTAAATAACTACAATCGCCTCTCTGTGGATACGAACTCTTTCTTATCACATACTTTAGGAAAGTGAAATTATTTTTGACGCATACGACAGCGATCAATAACGTAACAAACTTCTTAATATTGATAACTGTCTGGATACAAACTAGGATCGAGCTATATATAGCTGAATAAACTTGGTAAACAAGCAACTCACTAAAGAAATCTTATAAACTAGGAAACTGATTGTTCAAGTACGTATGGAAAACAAACTAATAAGGTAATAAGCCAACTCTAATAAAAGAAGTAGGAGTTGGCACCGCAACAAAAAAGCACATCCCAGGTTTAGTTGTCGTCTCCGTATATAAAATGTCTCTACTGTTCGAGAACCTCATCCGCTCCACCAATTGAACATGATGTAAGTTTGATCTATTTTCTTACTTTTGTTTACATACTCTGTCCATTGTGGTTCATGTAAATTATATTTCATTAATAAAATCAATTGGGCTTATAGCTAAAACGTTGTTTACTTTCAGTTCAATTTCAACTGTTTCTTCATCAAACCTTAAATTGATATTTTTATTTTATGGTTATTATGTTGGGTGGGATCCATGTGGTTGTAAAGGTTATTGGTTTCGAAGGCTTTTCAATTCCAGACAAGTTAACTTCGGCAGCGAGGGTAGTTTTTTTAGGATGTGATCCAACGATTTTCCTGGCTCAAATTACTCAAGTACTGAGCTTTCATCGTTCAAGCTGTCTTCATTTTTTCTCAATTAAAGTTCAAAGCTATGTTTTTACTAATTTCTCTACATTGATTTAGTGGGTCTGTTCTTATAATTCGTGCTGTAACTGGGTTCCTTTATAAATGGTTTTGAAATTCAGCTTCAAAAAAATTTCGGTTTGCTACTGCTTCCAAAATCTTTGCAATTGTTGTTCGAGTTCCATCGGTTCTGATCGCATAGGTATGTTTTCTAATTATTCCTCTTTTTAGTATTTTCTGTGATCATTTGATCTATTACTCACTGTGGTATATCGTATTTATTACGTTTTCATCTTTTTTCCTAACAAGAGTTTGTTGGGTTGTTCATATGTCAAATATTGTATGTCATTTTTGACAAAAATTGGTTTATTTTCTTACTCCATATTCCGATGCCCTAAAATAGTTTGTACACATTGGAAGAAATGTCTTAACCAAAACACAAATTAAATCTCCAAAGACTTCAGTGTTTATAAGTTTTGTACATGTAACATGTTTTCAAAAATTTCCCAACCAAAACACAAATTCAATCTCCTAATATAACGTGTTTATCTACTTAACTAGATCCGTGGCTTCAGTATTTATAGCATGCTCCATTTCGTTCGAGTTTCGGCTTCAGTTTAACGTGGGTACCTAAATTTGGATGTTTGCACAAAAAAATGATTTAATGTTTGTTTCAACCTATGAGGAATGTTTCACACATATAAGTTTATTGTTTACTTCCTTCTACTAATACTTCTCTGCGTACACTTTCCATTATATCTTGGATTTGTGTATTAACAAACTACGGATTGTTGTATGTAGTCTTTATCGTATCACTACTCTAATTTCGTAAAAGGTAAATGATTTTCAGCCAGTTCTTTTTATAGTTCAAATTGCCACTCAAATTTAGGAAACATCAATTACAAGATCGAGTAGAATAACATGTTACTTAAGGTCCACAGATGTAGAGCTAAATTCTGATATGTTACCCAATTAACACATGATGATCTACCACCACAACAGTCTACTAGACCTTTTGATCCATTTAACAGTCAGTAACTTTGTAATGTTTAGAACACTCATTCAAAAATGCTATTGTTTGAATTCTCGGTTTCTTAATTTTGTATATGAATTGCGTCTTATCAACGGTGTTTTAATGTGCAGTGTGATCTGGAGCAGGAGAGAAAATGTAGAAGATGTAAAAGAAGGAAAATTAATTGAAAAAATTTGCTAATTTGTCCATCGTAAGGGAAAATGAAAGTTCTTTTGCAGCGTCGTTGAGGTAATTTAATGTCCTTCATTGAATTAACTTAGAACTATTACATTATTTCTTATGTATTCTTGGCACTTTACTGAAGTTAATTAGATAAGAATTTGAATGGTAGCTTATTTCCATAACAGTGGAATTATATCGAAAAGTACAACATGGATGTCTTCAAGTGTTCAATAGAATTTATGATAGAACTTTGCCTTTGATTATGAATCTGATTTGTTTTCCTTTCATCAGATAGAAGACTGTCATACAAAACCAACAGCGATACATCCCGAGGTTGATCTAGGATCCCATCTTTGTTTCCTACATATATATTGTTATAGAATACATTAGACCAAAAAGCCATTATGTACTGATGTGAATAAGAACTTTTGCTGCATTGCTATGTGATGATACCAAAAGTTATCATAAAACTTCTGTCAAACATCATCTTAATAGGATCTGGCCTATAGCTGCAGCTGATTTTCAGCTTGCCAAGCCTTATATTCAAGGAATGGGTACTCAAAATTTATTTGTTGTAATGTTTAAAAAGAGTCAAGATAGGGACATTGCTTTTCTTGCTAGGCCAACACTAGTTTTGGGATAACTTTTTGCTGTTCAACCACTGGGTGCTCTAGAGTCTATTTTTGATCTAGTTTGGGAAGTCACTCTTATGCCGGTGCAGATTCATATCCATTTAGATCTGGTCAACAGAGGAAAGGTTAGAGGGGTATTTGATCAAATTGGAAAATTTGTAGCAGCCGACACTCCAGCTGGGAATTGGTTTGAAGCCAGATTGATGGTGCCCTTGAAGACACCACTCACAAGGAAAGTTGTTTTTAATACTAGTAAGAGAACTTACTATATGTCTGCTTTTTACCCTAAACTTCCATTTCGTGCTTGCAAGAAATATTTTGTGTTGTACCATGATGCGGCAAAGTGTAAGGAGATACGATCAAGGATATTTGTCGGGCCCCCGCCGACTCCCTCTCCTCGTTCCACTCATGTTCCTCATTACTAATGTGAAGTCGCGATCGAAGTTGGAGAAAGCTCAAAGTCAAAAGTCTCAGCAAGTGATCCTTTAATCAGGGACCATTCTAGGCCTTCGCCTTCTCTGTCAGTCTCCAGCCATTGGGTAGCATTGGTAACAGGAGTTCACCCTTTTCTCCTCTTGCTTTCTCGTCTGCTTTACCTACTGTGTTTGCATTAACTATTAGGGAACCTTTGAATCCACACAATCCCCCTAATACTCCCAGAAACAATTCATGCTTTGTGTCGCCTTTCGATAACTTTAGTTTGGGAGATAATGGTAATGTGCATGACCGAAAAGGTAAAAGACCAAGAACTGTTTTTGAATCGGTTTATTTGGAGGCTAGCGCTTATTCATCATCCTCTTCTATGATGCCGACTCCTCGTTGGCCACCTCTTTCATCTGCTCCTCCGTTTTCTCCCCCGCATGTTTCTTCCTTTAATGTTGGAAGCTTAGGTTTTAATTCTAGTTTGAGTTCTGCGGTCAGTAATGTTTGCTGGGCTACTTCATGCTCTACTTTCTCTCGATTGTTGTTTCATCATCAAGTTATGCCTCGTAGTTCGAGTTTGAAATGAACTATTTCATTTGAGGGATTTATGCCACATAGTTTTGAACATGAACTTTTGAGTGTTCCTTCTCAGAATGAAGAATTCAAGGATGCTATTATTTTAGAACCATTGACTTTAGCCTCTCTTCCACCGGAACCGGTTATTACTGATGAAGATTTTAAAAAAGAATTTGATCTCATGATGATGGATGGAGACTCTATGGCTGAGGATGCCTCCATGGCTCATGACCCAGTAAGTTAACTTATCTATTTTCTGTTATTTCATTATTGCCATGTGTTATGACAATTTTTCTCTGCTGTTATCGCTACTTGATTTTCTTTTGATCCTAGTGTTTGTAGCTTTCTCTGCGCATCATGAAATTTTTAAGTTGGAATATTAATGGGTGTTGTTCAGATAAAAAGTGGAGACATTTATTTAGTCTGTATAGGAAATACAAACTAGATGGTATATGTATATTAGAAACAATGGTTAATGAGGACTCTGTTAGGAAATTCACTCATCATTTACCTTATGATACATGGATTATCATTCCTTCTGTTGGGAAATCTGGAGGACTGGCTTTTGGTTACTTTGAAAAATCCACAATAGAGATTCTAGGTTACTCCCTGAATATGATCCATATTTTGTGTGATGTTTCGCCTACAATTAAAAACTGTGTTGTCTCCTTTGTTTATTTCTTTGAATGTGGATGGTATGAGGAATCAATGGAATTTTCTTAGTGACATGAATGATAATAATGGTAATCCTTGGCTTTTGTTAGGTGACTTTAATTTTATTCTTCATGATTCTAATAAACAAGGTGGTAATTCAGCTACTTCTTTTGCTCCTAAATTTGTCAATGATAAGCTAGTAGATATGAATATGCATGAAGTTGTTTCGTTTGGTAATCCCTATACTCGGTGCAATAGAAGATTTAAGAATCCAAATGAGTTAATATTTGAGAAACTAGATAGGGCTTTCATGAATGATAAAAGGGTCACAGTCCTTCCTCAAACCCGTGCCACTAACTTAGGAAGAGTTTTTTCTGATCATAGTCCTGTTTTGGTTCAATGTTTCCATTGGGTTAGAAACTTAAATATTCCATATAAATTCTTCAAATGTTGGCAGCTTAACCCAGAATTTAAAGAAGTTTTGAATGTATCTTGGTCTAAAAGGGTTGTTGGTTCTCCCACCTTTGTTGTTGTGAATAAACTCAAGCATTTGAAAATTGACCTGAGTAAATGGAATATCAATTCCTTTGGGCATATCAAAACTACTATTGGTAGACTCAACTCTGAGTTAGAAAGACTTCAAGCTCTTCCTTATTCCCCTCAGATTGGTCATTATATTTTGAATTATTCTAAACAATTGGATTACTGGTATGAAATTGAGCACTGCTTCTACAAGCAGAAGTCTAGGATAAACTACTTCACTCAATATGATAGGAACACACATTTCTTTCACAATTCAGTGAATCTTAGGAATATGTATAACACAATACACACAATTAGAGATGATCAAGGTAACTGGTTGGAAGACAAAGATCAAGTGGCACAACTGCTCTCTATGCATTTTAAAAAGATTTTTACTTCTTCTAGTCCTGGTAATAATGTTATTGAGGATACTCTAAAATCTGTTACGCCCATTATCAATGATGAAGTTAATTCCTCTTTGATTGCCATACCTACCTATCGGAGATTACGAGATACGGTTAATAGTCTTGCTTCATGGATCTCAGGGGCACGATGGTTTCAGACAGGTTTCGTTCAGGATAACTGGGATATTGTGCAAACTGAGGTAGTTTCGCATGTTCAAAACTTTTTCAAAAACAGATTTCTTTTAAAATAGATTAATTTCTCTTACATTGCATTAATTCCCAAGATAAAAAATGCTTCTTCTCCCCATGACTTCAGGCCTATTAGCTTATCAAATTCTGTTTATAAAATTATCTCTAAAATCTTAACGAATCGTTTAAAACCCCTTATGGATAGTTTGATTTCGCCTTTCCAGTCTGCCTTTGTTGCCAACCGTCAAATTCATGATAATGTCGTTATTACTCATGAAATTCTGCATTCCTTTAAAAGGAAAAAGAAAAGCTCCAAGAATGATTATTTAGCTATTAAGCTTGATCTTTCTAAAGCTTTTGATAAGTTGGAGTGGTCCTTCATTCTAGCTGTTTTTAAAAAACTGGGGTTCTCAGATGAATGGTGTCAGATGATATCTCAATGTATTAGTACTGTTTCATATTCTGTCTTGGTGAATGGTTCTCCCAGTGACCCCTTTTACACTTCTCGTGGCATAAGACAAGGAGACTGTCTTTTCGCCTTACATTTTTATTCTTCTGTATGGAAGTTTTGTCTCAATTGTTGGTGAAAGCAGAGGATGAAAAGTTGATACAAGGCTTGATTTAAAAAGGATGACCTTTCTATCTCTCATCTTTTTTTGCTAACGATTGTATGCTTTTTTGCAAGGCTTACATGCATTATGCGAAGAACCTCCTCAAGATTATTGATACCTTTGCTCGGGCTTGGTCGGGTAATTAATTTTGAGAAGTCTGGATTTATAACTAGCAAGAAAATGAATCATAAGCATATTAAAATTTTGGCTAAAACCCTTAAGATGGAATTCCTTAGTAATTCTGAAAGGTATCTAGGGACTCCCCTTTTTGTTGGAAAACATAAAACCAGAGCTTTTAACTTTCTTATAGATAACCTATACTCTAGATTAAGTAAAACAAAAAGACTAATCTCAATGTGGTGGGGAGAACGGTTGTTACTAAGCATGTGTTGTCTAGCTTAGCGAGTTTATCATATGGCATGTTTCCCTCTTCCGAAGACCATTACCTCTAAAATTGATTCCATTCGAGAGAACTTTCTGGTGGTCTAAAAAGAATCCCAAAAGAGCCGCTTATTTTCGTTCCTGGGGGGATATAGGTAGGTCCAAATTAAATGGTGGTTTAGGTATTCGAAACACTTATGCTATGAATCGAGTTTTTATCAGTAAACTTGGTTGGAGGATTATGAAAAATCCTAATTTCTTAATTTCTCGTTTTATGAAAGATAAATATTTTCCTAATCAGAACTTGTTAGAGATTGACAAAGCGGCTGATTCCTCTTCTTGGATATGGAAAGGTATAGTAAATGGAGTACAATTTATTAAAGCTAATTCAGTCATAAAAATTAATGATGGAGTTTCTTCTCGTATTTGGTCTTCTAACTGGATCCCTGGAAACTTGCATCCTCCAGTGCCCAGACAACCTTCTCATAGTGAATTTGTGTTTGTTAATGAGCTTATTGATATTCAAAATGGTAGTTGGAATGATAGTTTGCTTTCGACTTTGTTCTCAGTAGAGGATGTTACTAGGATTAAGACAATCAGACTAAACCTTCTTCAGAATGACTCCTTAATGTGGGCGCACACTAGTAATGGAAAGTTTACCATTAAGTCTGCTTACAGAGTTTATGTGAATGACTGTTCGTCACCAGCTGATTCTTCTTTCTGGAGGAAAGTGTGGGATATAGACTGTTTGCCTAAAATTAAGTTTTTGTTGTGGAAAATATTTGCGTACATGCTTCCAGTTAACTCCATGCTTAGGTCTTATAATCATGAAGTTGATGATCTTTGTCCTCTTTGCCAGAGATATGAGGAAACTGTTATGCATCTTTTTATTGATTGTGAAGTGGTTAAACATATTTGGTTTGGTCTCTCTTTACAACACTTGATCAGCTCTGATCTAGACTGGATTGATGACTACTTTCTGTTTTGGCATGATGATACTTTAGGGGCTTCCCCATTTAATGTGTCTTGGCCTAGCATTGGTGGCATAGTCCTATGGTGTGTCTGGAAATTCAGATGTGAAGTGATATTCAAGAAAGCCTCTTTAGATCTGAATAAGATTATTTTGGACATAAAGAGAATGATTAACACTTACATTTCTCCAAAGTCTCATGCTTTTGTTTCTCCTCTTTGTGGTTATCAAGATCCCTAGCAATGATGTGGATCACTTTATGTTTATTGATGGATCCTTTAAAGATTATAATATGGGTTTGGGTATTGTTTGGTGTGACACTGCAGGAAATGTAAGAAGATGTCGTACGGACTATGGTTTGGTGTCAGATGCAGTTGGTGCTGAAGCAGCTGCACTCATTTTGGCTATCTCTTGGGCAGAGGAGATGCATCTTACCAAAGTCGTCTTTGTCAGTGACTATTTTCAACTTGTGCAGTTCAGTAATGGTGCCAACACAAATATTGCTTGGAGAATTAGTGACCTTGTTGAGCATTGTCGGAGTTTAATTTCTAGTTCTTTGTCGTTTAAGTTAATGTATGTAAAGCGTGTGAACAATCAACTAGCAGACCGGCTTGCACGTCGGGCTAGAAAACTTGGTCTTAAGGGTCTTTGGGTCTCTTTTCCTTCCTTTTTAAACTATCTTATTAGGAAGGAGAACCTTAAGGAAATCTGTAACTCTTTGATTGCTTAATAAATTGGTGTGTTTTTTAGCAAAAAAAAAAGAATAAGAACTTTTAAAAATTATTAAGGCAAAAAAGATTCTTTGTTAATTTTAATAGCTTTTCGTTCCAAGTGTATTGAAAAATAATACTCCCTCCGTCCCATTATCAAGTGACCTAGTTCAAGTTTGCACAATTTTTAAGGCAAACAAGGGAAAAGAGTATTTTAAGCATATTTTACAATTATACCCTTATGGATAATAATTAGTGAAATTTTGAAATGATTTATCTCTCAAACTACACCACGGATTCGCAAACTTCATACCATTGAAAAGCATTTTAAAACACCTACGTAACGAATATAAACATGTCTATCAAATTATGCATATTTCTTATATTTCTTATAATCAATTAAAAGGATAATTTTAGAAATATCTCCTTGTTTATTGATATAGGTCACTTAATAGTGGGACAAAATGTAAAAGTAAATAGGTCACTTAATAGTGGGACGGAGGGAGTAGTAGACTTTTATATTGTTCTGAATTATCTTGACTGTGCAACCGGTTGTAATTCCATTAACCAAAAAGAAAATAACAATGTTTGCATGATGTTGTCTAATTAATCTGTGAATTTTAGGTTGTTGTTGTGGATGTTAAGTACTATGTCTTCAAATCTCTTAGTATGGGGTTTCGAAGAGACTATTTTTGCAAGTTCTAATTTAGTTCAACTCCATATCTATAAGGACCATACTGGAGCCATGCACCTTTATGTTGGTCCTTTTTTCACCATTTTTTTTTTACTGATTGAGTTGATTGTTTGTTTAATCGTGACCAAATGTTGTTGAAATGTTACCATCTCTTTTGGGCGGATCCCCTGTTTGATGGTCATATTTTTGCAGGTGCTTGGATGTAAGATCAGCCCACCAAATTCACAGTGGCCATGTAAAAATGACAATTGCATAATCAGATTCTGATATTAATAATAATAAAACCAAGGGGCGGCTAATCTCTTTGAAATAGAACCCTTCCTATCCGGTGTAGTCCAGTTAATGTAGGTGTACCATTTTCCCAGATTAATCTCGCTTTACTCTATTAATGTACCTCATATCTATACAAGTAGCAAATGCCTTCATGCCTCTGTGTCGGCATTAACTATTAGGGAACCTTTGAATCCACACAATCCCCCTAATACTCCCAGAAACAATTCATGCTTTGTGTCGCCTTTCGATAACTTTAGTTTGGGAGATAATGGTAATGTGCATGACCGAAAAGGTAAAAGACCAAGAACTGTTTTTGAATCGGTTTATTTGGAGGCTAGCGCTTATTAATCATCCTCTTCTATGATGCCGACTCCTCGTTGGAAGCTTAGGTTTTAATTCTAGTTTGAGTTCTGCGGTCAGTAATGTTTGTTGGGCTACTTCATGCTCTACTTTCTCTCAGACTGTTGTTTCATCATCAAGTTATGCCTGTATTTCAGTTTCAGAAATGAACTATTTCACTGAGGGATTTATGCCACATAGTTTTGAACTTGAACTTTTGAGTGTTCCTTCTCAGAATGAAGAATTCAAGGATGCTATTATTTTAGAACCATTGCCTTTAGCCTCTCTTCCACCGGAACCGGTTATTACTGATGAAGATTTTGAAAAAGAAGTTGATCTCATGATGATGGATGGAGACTCTATGGCTGAGGATGCCTCCATGGCTCATGACCTAGTAAGTTAACTTATCAATTTTCTGTTATTTCATTATTGCCATGTGTTCTAACAATTTTTCTCTGCTCTTATCGCTACTTGATTTTCTTTTGATCCTAGTGTTTGTAGCTTTCTCTGCGCATCATGAAATTTTTAAGTTGGAATATTAATGGGTGTTGTTCAGATAAAAAGTGGAGACATTTATTTAGTCTGTATAGGAAATACAAACTAGATGGTATATGTATATTGGAAACAATGGTTAATGAGGACTCTGTTAGGAAATTCACCCATCATTTACCTTATGATACATGGATTATCATTCCTTCTGTTGGGAAATCTAGAGGACTGGCTTTTGGTTACTTTGAAAAATCCACAATAGAGATTCTAGGTTACTCCCTGAATATGATCCATATTTTGTGTGATGTTTCTCCTATAATTAAAACTGTGTTGTCTCCTTTGTTTATGGCTCTTTGAATGTGGCTGGTATGAGGAATCAATGGAATTTCTTAGTGACATGAATGATAATAATGGTAATCCTTGGCTTTTGTTAGGTGACTTTAATTTTATTCTTCATGATTCTGATAAACAAGGTGGTAATTCAGCTACTTCTTTTCCTCCTAAATTTTTCAATGATAAGCTAGTAGATATGAATATGCATGAAGTTGTTTCGTTTGGTAATCCCTATACTTGGTGCAATAGAAGATTTAAGAATCCAAATGAGTTAATATTTGAGAAACTAGATAGGGCTTTCATGAATGATAAATGGGTCACAGTCCTTCCTCAAACCCGTGCCACTAACTTAGGAAGAGTTTTTTCTGATCATAGTCCTGTTTGGTTCAATGTTTCCATTGGGTTAGAAACTTAAATATTCCATATAAATTCTTCAAATGTTGGAAGCTTAACCCAGAATTTAAAGAATTTTTGAATGCATCTTGGTCTAAAAGGGTTGTTGGTTCTCCCACCTTTGTTGTTGTGAATAAACTCAAGCATGTGAAATTTGACCTGAGTAAATGGAATATCAATTCCTTTGGGCATATCAAAACTACTATTGGTAGACTCAACTCTGAGTTATAAAGACTTCAAGCTCTTCCTTATTCCCCTCAGATTGGTCATTATATTTTGAATTATTCTAAAAAATTGGATTACTGGTATGAAATTGAGCACTGCTTCTACAAGCAGAAGTCTAGGATAAACTACTTCACTCAGTATGATAGGAACACACATTTCTTTCACAATTCAGTGAATCTTAGGAATATGTATAACACAATACACACAATTAGAGATGATCAAGGTAACTGGTTGGAAGACAAAGATCAAGTGGCACAACTGCTCTCTATGCATTTTAAAAAGATTTTTACTTCTTCTAGTCCTGGTAATAATGTTATTGAGGATACTCTAAAATATGTTACGCCCATTATCAATGATGAAGTTAATTCCTCTTTGATTGCCATACCTACCTATCGGGGAGATTACAGATACGGTTAATAGTCTTGCTTCATGGAGCTCACCGGGGCATGATGGTTTCCAGACAGGTTTCGTTCAGGATAACTGGGATATTGTGCAAACTGAGGTAGTTTCGCATGTTCAAAACTTTTTCAAAAACATATTTCTTTTAAAATAGATTAATTTCTCTTACATTGCATTAATTCCCAAGATAAAAAATGCTTCTTCTCCCCATGACTTCACGCCTATTAGCTTATCAAATTCTGTTTATAAAATTATCTCTAAAATCTTAACGAATCGTTTAAAACCCCTTATGGATAGTTTGATTTCGCCTTTCCGATCGCCTTTGTTGCCAACCGTCAAATTCATGATAATGTCGTTATTACTCATGAAATTCTGCATTCCTTTAAAAGGAAAAAGAAAAGCTCCAAGAATGATTATTTAGCTATTAAGCTTGATCTTTCTAAAGCTTTTGATAAGTTGGAGTGGTCCTTCATTCTAGATGTTTTTAAAAAACTGGGGTTCTCAGATAAATGGTGTCAGATGATATCTCAATGTATTAGTACTGTTTCATATTCTGTCTTGGTGAATGGTTCTCCCAGTGACCCCTTTTACCCTTCTCGTGGCATAAGACAAGGAGACTGTCTTTCGCCTTACATTTTTATTCTCTGTATGGAAGTTTTGTCTCAATTGTTGGTGAAAGCAGAGGATGAAAAGTTGATACAAGGCTTCAGATTTAAAAAGGACAGCCCTTCTATCTCTCATCTTTTTTTTTTTGCTAACGATTGTATCTTTGTTTTGCAAGGCTTCATGTCATTATGCGAAGAACCTCCTCAAGATTATTGATACCTTTGCTCGGGCTTCAGTCGGGTAATTAATTTTGAGAAGTCTGGATTTCTAACTAGCAAGAAAATGCATCATAAGCATATTAAAATTTTGGCTAAAACCTTCCTTAGTAATTCTGAAAGGTATCTAGGGACTCCCCTTTTTGTTGGAAAACATAAACCAGAGCTTTTAACTTTCTTATAGATAGCCTATACTCTAGATTAAGTAACACAAAAAAGACTAATCTCAATGTGGCTGGGAGAACGGTTGTTACTAAGCATGTGTTGTCTAGCTTAGCAATTTATCATATGGCATGTTTCCCTCTTCCGAAGACCATTACCTCTAAAATTGATTCCATTCAGAGAACTTTCTGGTGGTCTAAAAAGAATCCCAAAAGAGCCGCTTATTTTCGTTCCTGGGGGGATATAGGTAGGTCCAAATTAAATGGTGGTTTAGGTATTCGAAACACTTATGCTATGAATCGAGTTTTTATCAGTAAACTTGGTTGGAGGATTATGAAAAATCCTAATTTCTTAATTTCTCGTTTTATGAAAGATAAATATTTTCCTAATCAGAACTTGTTAGAGATTGACAAAGCGGTTGATTCCTCTTCTTGGATATGGAAAGGTATAGTAAATGGAGTACAATTTATTAAAGCTAATTCAGTCATAAAAATTAATGATGGAGTTTCTTCTCGTATTTGGTCTTCTAACTGGATTCCTGGAAACTTGCATCCTCCAGTGCCCAGACAACCTTCTCATAGTGAATTTGTGTTTGTTAATGAGCTTATTGATATTCAAAATGGTAGTTGGATGATAGTTTGCTTTCGACTTTGTTCTCAGTAGAGGATGTTACTAGGATTAAGACAATCAGACTAAACCTTCTTCAGAATGACTCCTTAATGTGGGCGCACACTAGTAATGGAAAGTTTACCATTAAGTCTCGCTTCTGAGTTTATGTGAATGACTTTCGTCACCGTCACTGATGATCGTTTCGGAGGAAAGTGTGGGATATAGACTGTTTGCCTAAAATTAAGTTTTTTTTGTGGAAAATATTTACGTACATGCTTCCAGTTAACTCCATGCTTAGGTCTTATAATCATGAAGTTGATGATCTTTGTCCTCTTTGCCAGAGATATGAGGAAACTGTTATGCATCTTTTTATTGATTGTGAAGTGGTTAAACATATTTGGTTTGGTCTCTCTTTACAGCACTTGATCAGCTCTGATCTAGAGACTGGATTGATGACTACTTTCTGTTTTGGCATGATGATACTTTAGGGGCTTCCCCATTTAATGTGTCTTGGCCTAGCATTGGTGGCATAGTCCTATGGTGTGTCTGGAAATTCAGATGTGAAGTGATATTCAAGAAAGCCTCTTTAGATTCGAATAAGATTATTTTGGACATAAAGAGAATGATTAACACTTACATTTCTCCAAAGTCTCATGCTTTTGTTTCTCCTACTGTGGTTATCAAGATCCCTAGCACTGATGTGGATCACTTTATGTTTATTGATGGATCCTTTAAAGATTATAATATGGGTTTGGGTATTATTTGGTGTGACACTACAGGAAATGTAAGAAGATGTCGTACGGACTATGGTTTGGTGTCAGATGCAGTTGGTGCTGAAGCAACTGCACTCATTTTGGCTATCTCTTGGGCAGAGGAGATGCATCTTACCAAAGTCGTCTTTGTCAGTGACTATTTTCAGCTTGTGCAGTTCAGTAATGGTGCCAACACAAATATTGCTTGGAGAAGTAGTGACCTTGTTGAGCATTGTCGGAGTTTAATTTCTAGTTCTTTGTCGTTTAAGTTAATGTATGTAAAGCGTGTGAACAATCAACTAGCAGACCGGCTTGCACGTCGGGCTAGAAAACTTGGTCTTAAGGGTCTTTGGGTCTCTTTTCCTTCCTTTTTAAACTATCTTATTAGGAAGGAGAACCTTAAGGAAATCTGTAACTCTTTGATTGCTTAATAAATTGGTGTGTTTTTTAGCAAAAAAAAAAGAATAAGAACTTTTAAAAATTATTAAGGCAAAAAAGATTCTTTGTTAATTTTAATAGCTTTTCGTTCCAAGTGTATTGAAAAATAATACTCCCTCCTACCACTATCAAGTGACCTAGTTCAAGTTTGCACAATTTTTAAGGCAAACAAGGGAAAAGAGTATTTTAAGCATATTTTACAATTATACCCTTATGGATAATAATTAGTGAAATTTTGAAATGATTTATCTCTCATACTACACCACGGATGTTCGCAAACTTCATACCATTGAAAAGCATTTTAAAACACCTACGTAACGAATATAAACATGCCTATCAAATTATGCATATTTCTTATATTTCTTATAATCAATTAAAATGATAATTTTAGAAATATCTCCTTGTTTATTGATATAGGTCACTTAATAGTGGGACAAAATGTAAAAGTAAATAGGTCACTTAATAGTGGGATGGAGGGAGTAGTAGACTTTTATATTGTTCGAATTATCTTGGTCGTGCAACAATAGGTTGTAATTCCATTAACCAAAAAGAAAATAACAATGTTTGCATGATGTTGTCTAATTAATCTGTGAATTTTTGGTTGTTGTTGTGGATGTTAAGTACTATGTCTTCAAATCTCTTAGTATGGGGTTTCGAAGAGACTATTTTTGCAAGTTCTAATTTAGTTCAACTCCATATCTATAAGGACCATACTGGAGCCATGCACCTTTATGTTGGTCCTTTTTTCACCATTTTTTTTTTACTGATTGAGTTGATTGTTTGTTTAATCGTGACCAAATGTTGTTGAAATGTTACCATCTCTTTTGGGCGGATCCCCTGTTTGATGGTCATATTTTTGCAGGTGCTTGGATGTAAGATCAGCCCACCAAATTCACAGTGGCCATGTAAAAATGACAATTGCATAATCAGATTCTGATATTAATAATAATAAAACCAAGGGGCGGCTAATCTCTTTGAAATAGAACCCTTCCTATCCGGTGTAGTCCAGTTAATGTAGGTGTACCATTTTCCCCAGTTAATCTGCTTTACTCTATTAATGTACCTCATATCTATACAAGTAGCAAATGCCTTCATGCCTCTGTGTCGGCATTAAATATTAGGGAACCTTTGAATCCACACAATCCCCCTAATACTCCCAGAAACAATTCATGCTTTGTGTCGCCTTTCGATAACTTTAGTTTGGGAGATAATGGTAATGTGCATGACCGAAAAGGTAAAAGACCAAGAACTGTTTTTGAATCGGTTTATTTGGAGGCTAGCGCTTATTAATCATCCTCTTCTATGATGCCGACTCCTCGTTGAAAGCTTAGGTTTTAATTCTAGTTTGAGTTCTGCGGTCAGTAATGTTTGTTGGTCTACTTCATGCTCTACTTTCTCTCAGACTGTTGTTTCATCATCAAGTTATGCCTGTATTTCAGTTTCAGAAATGAACTATTTCACTGAGGGATTTATGCCACATAGTTTTGAACTTGAACTTTTGAGTGTTCCTTATCAGAATGAAGAATTCAAGGATGCTATTATTTTAGAACCATTGCCTTTAGCCTCTCTTCCACCGGAACCGGTTATTACTGATGAAGATTTTGAAAAAGAAGTTGATCTCATGATGATGGATGGAGACTCTATGGATGAGGATGCCTCCATGGCTCATGACCCAGTAAGTTAACTTATCTATTTTCTGTTATTTCATTATTGCCATGTGTTCTAACAATTTTTCTCTGCTGTTATCGCTACTTGATTTTCTTTTGATCCTAGTGTTTGTAGCTTTCTCTGCGCATCATGAAATTTTTAAGTTGGAATATTAATGGGTGTTGTTCAGATAAAAAGTGGAGACATTTATTTAGTCTGTATAGGAAATACAAACTAGATGGTATATGTATATTGGAAACAATGGTTAATGAGGACTCTGTTAGGAAATTCACCCATCATTTACCTTATGATACATGGATTATCATTCCTTCTGTTGGGAAATCTGGAGGACTGGCTTTTGGTTACTTTGAAAAATCCACAATAGAGATTCTAGGTTACTCCCTGAATATGATCCATATTTTGTGTGATGTTTCTCCTACAATTAAAAACTGTGTTGTCTCCTTTGTTTATGGCTCTTTGAATGTGGCTGGTATGAGGAATCAATGGAATTTTCTTAGTGACATGAATGATAATAATGGTAATCCTTGGCTTTTGTTAGGTGACTTTAATTTTATTCTTCATGATTCTGATAAACAAGGTGGTAATTCAGCTACTTCTTTTCCTCCTAAATTTGTCAATGATAAGCTAGTAGATATGAATATGCATGAAGTTGTTTCGTTTGGTAATCCCTATACTTGGTGCAATAGAAGATTTAAGAATCCAAATGAGTTAATATTTGAGAAACTAGATAGGGCTTTCATGAATGATAAATGGGTCACAGTCCTTCCTCAAACCCGTGCCACTAACTTAGGAAGAGTTTTTTCTGATCATAGTCCTGTTTTGGTTGAATGTTTCCATTGGGTTAGAAACTTAAATATTCCATATAAATTCTTCAAATGTTGGCAGCTTAACCCAGAATTTAAAGAATTTTTGAATGCATCTTGGTCTAAAAGGGTTGTTGGTTCTCCCACCTTTGTTGTTGTGAATAAACTCAAGCATGTGAAATTTGACCTGAGTAAATGGAATATCAATTCCTTTGGGCATATCAAAACTACTATTGGTAGACTCAACTCTGAGTTAGAAAGACTTCAAGCTCTTCCTTATTCCCCTCAGATTGGTCATTATATTTTGAATTATTCTAAACAATTGGATTACTGGTATGAAATTGAGCACTGCTTCTACAAGCAGAAGTCTAGGATAAACTACTTCACTCAGTATGATACGAACACATATTTCTTTCACAATTCAGTGAATCTTAGGAATATGTATAACACAATACACACAATTATAGATGATCAAGGTAACTGGTTGGAAGACAAAGATCAAGTGGCACAACTGCTCTCTATGCATTTTAAAAAGATTTTTACTTCTTCTAGTCCTGGTAATAATGTTATTGAGGATACTCTAAAATCTTTTACACCCATTATCAATGATGAAGTTAATTCCTCTTTGGTTTCATCATTTTGAATTATGGTTTATATATGCTTGAAACCAATTTATGTTGGTGTTTTTACTTAAAGTTTATGTGATGTAACCAGATTTGGTTTCACCATTTCCACGTTCGGTTTGACCACGTTTAAGAGCTCGATGACACAATTAATCAACCAGAAACATACAAATGCTAAAATCTATACATGTTGTGAGCAAAAAGGATAAGTTAAAAGCCAATTATGTTGATTTTGAAATGCTGAAATCAACTATGTATGTTTGTAATTTGTGAATCAACAATTTTCTTTTTCGAGTGCTTGAAATATTTGTTTGTAATTTCAGGTGAAATTTTGGACTTCATGTCTGCTATTGCATGAAGAGGCTGTTGAAGGGAAACATGAAGTTTCTGAAGAGGGTATATCAGAAAAGTTGGGAAACATGAGAGCAAAGTTGGTATTCAAAATCCTGATAGCAAAAACTTATCAATGAAGACATTGGTGTAAATATCAACTAGTTGTAATACTTATTACCAAGTTGTAATAGCATTTTGCAACATTATATTTCCTGTCAAAATGCTTATAATAGTTTCTAAAATATTTCAATTGCTTATGAATGGTTTGAACCTTGAATTCATTTTTTCTCGTCGAATTAATTTAGTTATGTGTTCGCTTTCAAACCAAACTTAAAAGATTCTTAAAACTCAGGTGTGATCGAGATATAAGAACCATGTTTAAATGAAGTTTCAACTGTAAGTCTGTGCTAGTTCATCCGTAGAAGAAACATCTTGATGGTAAGTACAACTACCAATAATTGTATGTAAGAAAGTAAGGTACAAGTATAATGTTCATATGGAAAATGAAACCAAAGAAACAACAGTAAAAAATGATGAAACCAAAAAGGGTTCCAACACAAAATGATGAAACCTAATTTGGTTCCAACAAATTATAAAAGCCCGCAACTCTGAAAAACGTAATCTAAAATGAAACAAACATGAAACACATGTATAAAATTAACATGTTTAACTGTACAAAAAAACGTAGATAAGAGAATAAAATAAAAATAACAGTCAAACTAAATAAAAAATGAAATAAAAAAAGATTCAAATACATTATAGTCTAAACAAAAACTGAAACTGAAAATTCGATAGATTTTCGTTGAAATGATTTAACATCTGTCGCGCATAGCATGTCCTTCGAATTTTTGTTGTAGAACTCAATTTCAAATTCTGTACAAAGAGGTTGTCGCCAATTCAATAAGGTTG
Organism: Papaver armeniacum; assembly: GCA_023531295.1. Lineage (NCBI taxonomy): Eukaryota > Viridiplantae > Streptophyta > Magnoliopsida > Ranunculales > Papaveraceae > Papaver > Papaver armeniacum. Next base: position 767,332 of record JAJJWW010004528.1, read on the forward strand.
TACAATGATAAGTAAGATGTTTTCGCGGGGAAAATACTTCCTTCAAATTCTCCAAAAATAATTTCAAGTTCGCATCGTTCCTAATGAAACCACAACACAAACAAAATAATAAATTTCTGCAACATGAACACAAAAAGAACATGAGAAAAGGTTTCAGCATAAAATACAATGAAACCAACATAAAAAATGTTTCAACAAAAACAGGAAAAGACAAACTAACATGGAAAAAGGTTTCACCAAAAATAAATAAATGATGAAACCAGCAAAAAATAATGATGAAAAACAACAGAATGTCTGAGAACCTTACCGCCATTCCCGGTTAGACCTTGCTGCCAAAATATGGCCAAGGTATTTGCTCCTAGTATCCATTATGGCATATAACCGCGGAAACAGATTTCGTAATCTACAAGACAAGGTATGAAACCAAAAAAGGTTTCACTATATGTGAATATGAACAACAACAAAAAATTGAAAAACATTATACAAGACAAAGTATGAAACCGAAAAAGGTTTCACTAAACGTGAATATCAACAACAACCAAAAATTATAAAACAGTGTGATATCGTAACAATAAGAAGGCTTCATTCCAATAAATCGTAGATTTCATAAGAACAACAACAAATTCACAAAAATCATATTAACATAAATGTAGGTTTCATCGTCAAAAGTAAATTGCAAATTCACAAGACAAATCAAAAATCAATACAAAAAAGAAAATTGAATACCTGAAAATTTAACTGAGCTGATGAATGATCCAAATACTACAAATAGCTTAATCAAAAGATGATCAATACGGAGGATTGTTCGACTGGATTCTTCAACTCGAGATGCAATTTAAATTGATAAATCAAGTTGAGATATAATTTCAACTAAACTTTTGAAACCGGATCTTAGATAAACTGAGACTGTAGCTTCTCTTCTTTTCTCTTCTTCATTTGAATTGGAAGGAAATACCAAATCTCAGAATTTATTCAATCAATTTGGAACTAAAATTGATTGAACCTAAAATTACTCTCTAAATGATTAAATCGGCAGGAGAAAATATCGAATCTTTGCGTGTTTGAATTGAAACCCTAAAAACTAAGAAAAACACGAAGATAGAAGATCTCGAATTTTCTCTGATACTGATTCCTTTGGAGAAGATCTCGTCTTCTCTCTCTAAATGTTGCTTCCACCAAAGTTTTCTTTTAGAACGCGTATAATATATACGGAAGGTCAATTGCGGAATTTACAAAATTACTAAAAACTAAATTTACACATTATAAAATGAAATGTGGTTTTTGTGCCAATTTTTTGTCAAATGGTTTCAATTTATAAAAAATAATATGGCTGGAGATTTTGTACCCAAATTTGTTCACCTTGGTGTTTTACTACTTGTTTTGAAAAATTTAAGGGTATATTAGAGAGTTCATTGGAAATATATGACTATGAATAGAAGATGGACACAATTTTGAAACTGATGAAAATTGAATAGAGGACAGTCATTTTGAAACAGAGGGAGTAACAATACAAGTCCATATGCAACAACAAATATCTAAAAATATTAGCTACAAGACGCTAACAAGATATTCAACAAACGCATATTCAAGAGGGGAGAATACTTGATACGAGTCTAGCGTAAATAGGCAAAAAAAGAAATCTCGCATTTGTTACAAACTTGAATTTTCATTAAGCCAAATTAGTCCTAGATGCCAAGAGAGTTTTCAAAGAAATAATATTGCAGCCACATTCATGTTGGTACGAGAAAATCAAGGAAATATTTTACTGTCCATTCCTTCGTTTTTGTTAAATCTTGTCTCAGAAATCAAAGATACCAGCAAATGAAATAAAACGACATCACTTGGAAGTTTAAACTGCCAATTCCATGCTAAAAAGTATTTTACGCCAAAAAACAGTAGAGAAGTTAAGATTTATCACCAAAAATGAAATACTAACCATGTTGTATGACTGGCTACATAAACCCATTTAGGAAGTGCTCCAATAGACCAAAATAGAACTTCATTTCGTTTCTTTTGTCACAAACCAGAGATAGATCCTTTTACAATCTTTTTGGAGTAAAATCCACCAGCTATTAGGACATGGAACCAATGAAGTTTAGCAAAACTCGTAATCAAATAGATAAATCATGAGTAAAAGAGTTGAATTAAGAAATCAAAATACGTTTCCACATATTTTGGTTGGTATGATGAAATCAATAAAAACCAAAGTATATAATGGTAGCCACAGAGAAAAATGAGGAGGTAGTTGTATGAACAAAAATAGTACCCACCCACCCTATAAAAACAAATCTTCGAAAGACATCGTCAAAGAGTGTTAAGACCTTAAGCTTTGAAGGACTGAAAAGATTTCATGAAATCAAAGAAATGAATTCATACCAAAATCATACGAAAAGAAAACTCAATTATTCAAGTTCACTCTCGGCAACTAGGACAAAACGAGTAAAATTTTAGATATTTTTCATCTCTTCAATTGGATAAGAAATCCAACTACAAACTCAGCTAAACAGTAAACTAAACGAAATTTGCGAATTCCCATTCTTTATTTTGTTGGAAAACACAAAGTATTATAGAAAATTTTATCAAGCATTTGTTAACAAGAGAAATTGAACAAGTAAATTTCGAAAAATAAACCACAGATTAGAAATGGAAGAATGCCCCCACCTTGTATAAGATAAAATCAACTGGATGCCGAAGAAGGATTGAGCTTGAATCTCATTTGGAAATTTAAGAGTAGTGTTTGCTTGAGATGGTGTCGAAATTCAATTGAGAAAGAGTTGAATTTTAGGGCAAGGAAAGATGGTGGAATAACATGGAAGAAGTTGATGCCCGGATAACATATTTATTTCTTCTTCATGCTCTTTCAATTTCCTTCCTGAGAATTCATCCTACAAGCATTCATCAATTAGTCCTTCTGTTTGTGATCACCATTAGCAGTTATACCATCTACAGAATTTGTTTCAATCCACAACAATCCTTAACCGAAAATTTTCTTCCAACAAAAACAATTGCAAGAAATTGTCCTACAAAATTCAAATCCACAGTAAAAAGTTCATCAAGTTCTACATAAAAAGTTCTCAAACTAGCACTTGTCATTACAACCCAAATTTCTTATTAAGCTATTACAGACCCAGTACTTCAACACAAATTACCACCCGTCCTGATTCTAACAACTTGAGTATATTGTTTCAAGTCTTAAAGCAACACAAACACCATTTGCAAAACCAAAAAACAAAAGACAATTTCAAAATTACATCTAACCAAAGAAACACACTGAACACCATTACCCATTCACACCAACACCATCACCAGACAAGAGAGAAAGACGGCCGCAAGATTCAGAAGAACAAAACTTCACTTACCATCATCCGAAACAAAATCCAGAAGGATAAGAGCAAGCATCGAAAAAGTTTTTTTTTGCAAAAAACTTGTTGATCATTTTCAAGCTTTTTTCAAAACCTGAAAATCTAGCTATTTCCGATACCTGTAAAGAGACCTATAATAGTCATTTTCATCAATGCTCCAGCCTTCCTCTATATACCAGTCACTATCCTCACTGTCAGATGATGCAGGAGAAGTATTATCAGAAGATGAATAATCCTCAGCAATACCAGCATTTTCTCAAATCTCTTCCTCATCAGTCCCTTCCTCCAACATCTCCTCATCATTATCTTATTTTTCACCCTCTTGCATGGTCCTTACGAATATCTTCAGATTTGCACGCTCATAATCAAACCTGCTCTTCAACTTCCTCTCATGATATTTTTCCATCATCTCCTTTCCTCCGCTGCGTCTGAATCAAGTTCACTGGTATCAACTTCTTCTATTGAATACTCAAAACCTTCATCGGACGCATCAGATTCACTTTCAGTTGCACTACCATATCTTTTGCACTTGGAGTGTTTCTCAGCCCACTCCTCTTCCTTTCTTTCTCTTCTTGCAAATTTTTTTGGCTTCCATGCAGCATACAAATTATCAAGCTTCTCTTCCTCCCTTCGACGAATCCTCTCATGCTCTTCTCTTTGATGGATCAACTCATGTGCACGTCTGCCAATCTCTGCCTAAATATCAGTCTGTAATTTCTGAAGCTCTTCAATTTTCAATGAAAGAGCAAGAGCCTTGGCTTGTTTATACTCTGTTGAGGATGGTGGAACAACCGAAATATTATCTTTAACGTTGCCTGGAAGATTTTGATCATCTGGATTTTCCATTTCCTAAATCTACTCTCCTTCTCTTAATTCTTTCCTTTTCTGATCATAAACCTTGAAAAAACTATATTGGCTGTGTTAATCCCTTGACTAAACATCCTTTTAAAACCCTATTGTGTCCATTAATTCCCATTTATGGCGCTTGGTTAAGCGTCATATCGCTTTGTTTCCTACGCCCATTCAAAACCATGCGTATTATTTTCATCTTCATGATCATAATTACCCTATTAAACCCTATTTTGAACACCTAAAAGTCTCTGTAACCATTACTCCTATTAGAACTGCTATTAAGGGAGGTATGGGTAGGTCATCTAACTTTGATAAATATTTTTGGGGTCTAATTAAAATCTTGTATTTTATGTAGATTAGGAGAATGCAACACATGTTGAGAGGCACCATTGAGGTTTGGGGTATGTCTGCCAGATGGGTTGTCTCCAAAACCAATTTATCCATCATGCCTAACCTCATTGCCAAGAGTTACACTATCAGTCAGAACCATAAACCACCATATATCATTTCCCACCATTTCTACCCTTTCAACCCTCACCACCCATTTTTTCATGTCAATACCATTGTTACTCTTGGCAGCTTATACCATCATTTCTATGTCTATCTAAAAAAAGACAAACCCATTTATGATTCACCAACTCTTAACCTCATCATGCTTACGTACCATCTATACGTATGTAGATACCGTCGAAATCCGTTAAGATCTCTAAAATATCTAAAATGAAAATACACTTGGAATTATTAATACGAAGCCGCCACCCAACTTAGGGAGTTGGGACCCAAAATAAGCACTGGTCCAATTAACAGAGTATGAGTCCGGGAATCAAGATACGGGCTAGGAAGGTGTGAGGCACCTAGCCTGTCCAATCCGAAGATCGGCCTCTACTTTATAATTGGGAAACTAGGGTTTGATCCATAAGACATATAATAAAAAAATGATAAAAATAAAAACTAAATTATTCACAATTGGCCGTACCTAGGAAATGACTAACCTGAAAACAAGAAAAAAATTATTATTATCGAAAATGGCAATAAGATTACTATTATTATGGCAAGAAATACTAGGATCAATTAAATATGGAACACAAATATTATTATCAAAAATATTAATCAATTGTTATTCTAATCATCAACATGATATATTATTAATTCCAAGACATTTTTTTTGATAGAAAAAGTAATATATTAACTAAGCAATATAATACATCAGATCTACAATTTCATTTTTATCAATTCCAAGACATGAAACACTTGATCCATAGCCGGTCAACAAAGTACCCAATATGTATAATAATCAAATCATAGCTAACAGAACAACCTTTGGATTGAATTCAAACTAAGATATGATGTTGGATGGATACTATCCTTTAACTCATAAAACCAACTGATCCCTTATATCATATATATATAGTTCAAGTTAATTTATTGATCACCAGGGCACATAAAACAAGCAAGTTGGGTACATGGAATTTTAGAAGTATGAAACATGAATGATCATTGAACTTTGGAACGAGCATACATACTTTTCATAAAATCGCATTACAGAGACTAAAAGAATAATATATTAGTCACCGAACTCTCCTCCACTTATTGTTCCGTTTTAGGAGAGAATTGTTCCGTTTTAGGAGAGAGAATGATTGGATTTCTCGCGGCAAAAATGGTGAGAGGTTCATCTTCTCGAATGTGCAAGGAAGGGATTTTGGATTTGGATCGGAACAAGACGTGCAAGTAGGGATCATCGAAGAATACAGAGGGTACTCTAAGTTGGGTAGCAGTGGTTAATGGTAACATGGTAGCTAGCAAGAAGATAGATGCAAATGCGGTGGAAAACTCAAAAGAAGGAGAATGGGAAATTGTTGTGGGAAAAAAGAATAAAGGGAAATCAGATCAGGTTGCTTCAGAGATTATTGTTGATTGTAAGTACAAATCCTTTGTGCTAACAAAAAAATCAAATGGGATCTTATTCGATGAGAAAACAAAAAATACAAAAAAGATCTTTCAAACCCTAATATGCCCAGAAGGAGTGGTTTGGATGAAAAACATCATGAAGAAAGAATCCACAAAGAGTTTCTATGGTTCTTGGTATTGGACTTTTCACAGGGGAGATGAGCACATTCTTTTCTCAAGAAATCAAAACAAATATGGTGAATTTTTTCGTGCAACCATCTCTAAAGATAGAATCAAGCAGTGTATGTGTTTTCCAGCACAGGAAGGAACATCCAATTGGGCTAACTTCGTAAATGCTTTTTCTAAAGTGGTTTCTCACAAAAAACCACCTGTTGAAAAGCATGCTTATCAGTCTGACAGTATTACTCAACATCATCAGCAATCATAATAAACTCAATCTAATACTGTTGTCAATAATAATATTCCTTCGGCGAGTTGGAATCACGCAGTAATTATTGAAACATCCCATGCAATTAATTCTTGGAACAATATTGGCCAGGAAATTGCAAAAAGGTTTCATATGGATTTGGGTTTTGATATTTTTCCTTTTGAAACATAGAAAGCATTGTTCTTCTCTACAAAACAGGATCGAGACATCATGGTACAAAACGGATTGTGGCATTATAATGGTATTCAATAAGATTGCTTCCATGGTGGAATGCATCAAATTCAATCTCGATGTTTGAAATTGACTCGGAAGGTTCTTGGCTTGAGATTTATGGTGTGCCTTTCAATTTATGGGGTTCATCTTTTTACAATGAATTCAGCCAAAAGTTTGGTTGCCTCATTGAATTTCATCAATCTACATCTAACTGGGAAGATGCTTCAGCCATACATCTCAAGGTCCGAAGTTATGATGGTATGGTTTCAACATTTCTTTATAGTCATGGCGGTTATTCTTTTCCAATTAAAATATCTCCATTGAAGCTCATTAATGGAGATACTGATCAAACACATAAGAAAGTTACAATTCAGGAATTGGAGATAGTTTCTGTGGATCTGATTTTTACCGAGTCAACAAAAGAATTATCATTCAATGCAGACTGGCCGAGAATATCTCAACAAACTTTGAAACCGCATGATTCTAGGAGGAAAAATATGTTCAAAAAATTCACTGAAATGGAAAAAGGAAAGTCAATTACGCCTATTCAAATTTCAAACTCAAATTTGAATTTGAATTTTACCACCAATCAAAATGGTAAGAGGCAACGGTCTTCTGTTGTGGGCTCGGACTCTTCTACTTCAAATACGGATCAGCCTTCGGATTCAGACTCTTCACTTAATACTTCACAGGATAAGGCCATCATTACTGCCAACGTTCAGCAACCACTTTCAATGACTACTTTACCAAATTTTCAATCTGAAGATGATGTAAACGATTATTTGGAGACATCAGTCTCAATTCCATACTTACAAATGATTGATTCAACGGGTAATTTTGAATCGAATGCTTCAAGCTCTTATGCAACAGAACCAACTAAAAAGATTGGTGATTTTGAGTTCTTTTGGAAAACTACAGAAAAATGAAGCTCTCTTAAACACAAGGTAAACACTAATCTAAAAGAAGATTTTGAATTTGTTTTACTTCAAATGGCTACTTTGTGTCCAAAATTGGGTATTCATTTGAAAGGTTCTCAAGATGAAGTTAACGATGCAATGGTGGAAACTTTTAAAATCCATCTTTTCAATTATGATTTAGAGAATCAAAAATCTGCATAAGTGATTCAGTGGACTTCTATTTTCCTGGTTATTCTGTTTTTATGGTTTCAAAAATTATTTGTTGGAATATTCATGGGCTTAATGACCTTAATAGAAGGGATGTTGTAAAGAACAAGATTAGAGACTGGAAACCAAGCATTATGCTTTTGCAGGAGACTAAAATACAAGAATGTAATGATCTTTTAGTGTGGCAATGTTGGAGCAATAAATCAGTCAAATGGTTAGATTCACCATCATAAGGAAGTTCTGGAGGTATTCTTTGTTTATGGGATTCTTCAAAAATTCAGGTTTTGGACTCTTTGATTGGTCCTTATTCGATTACTCTTTTGTGTAAAAATATCTCTGATGCTTTTAAATGGATGTTCACCGGTGTTTATGCACCTTGTGCTTCTAATACTGAAGAAGTTAAGCTGTTTTGGAGAGAGGTTGAGGAAGCAAGATGCTTTTGGAATTATCCTTGGGTGATAGGAGGAGATTTTAATGAAATAAGATTTACTCATGAAAGATCATATGGAGGAGAAGTTACTTCTGGTATGAATAAGTTCAACATATTTATTTCCAGGCATCATTTGATTGATTTACCTTTGGTTGGAGCAACTTATACTTGGACCAACAATCAAACTCACAGCATAAGAAGTAGAATGGATAAAATTCTTATTTCTCCAAATTGGGAAGTTGTTCATCCTCAAGTCATTCAACAGGCTCTTGCACGTCCTTGTTCTGATCACAATCCAATTTCTCTTAATTGCCATTGTTTGAAGCATGGTCCTCCTCCATTCCGTTGTGAGTATTTTTGGTTTCCACACCCAAATTTTCTTAACTTTGTCAAAGATATGTGGCTCTTTTTTTCTGTTACAGGAAGTGCTGGATATATTTTCTGTAAAAAGCTGCAGCTGTTAAAGATTAAGCTTAAGGAGTGGAGTAAAGTAGAATATGGTGAAGTTGATAGAAGGCTTGAGAAGCTGGAGGATATATTTGTGTCTCTAGATGCAGCTGAAGATGCAAATAATGGACTCACTGAGGAACAATGGGAAGAAAGAACCAAAGCTAAACAAGAGTATTGCAAGCTGACCTTTATTAATGTTGAGAAGCTGAGAAGCAGGGCTAGAGTGACACATATAAAAGATTTTGAGAATAATACTAGATACTTTCACAGACTTGCAAATGATAGAAGAAGAAGAAGTTATATTGGTTCAATAAAAGTAGATGGCACTCTGACAAATGATGAAGCAAAAATTAAAAAAGGTATTGTTTCTTACTTTCAAAATATATTTCAAACTCAAAGTCAGAGAAATGTTTCCATGGATGGTATGAACTTCAACAAGATTACAGAGGAGATGAATGCAGTACTTCAAAGGGATTTTGATGAAGAAGAGTGTCTTGCAGCAATCAAAATGTTGGGCCAATTTAAAGCTCCAGGTCCAGATGGGTTTCCTGTCAAATTCTATTTGCTTTGCTAGGATTTTATCAAGGAAGATTTCTTAAACATCATGTCTGAATTGCAAAATAAAGGCTTTTTTAGATTAGAGATTGAAGAACACTTTCATTGCTTTGATACCCAAAAAAGACACAATTGAAGAAATTAAAGATTTGAGACCTATTAGTCTCATTCATGGTGTTTACAAGATCATGTCAAAGATTCTTGTTGAGAGATTCAAGTTAACCCTTCCTCACATTATTTCTCAACATCAAACTGCTTTTGTTAAGAAGAGGCAAATCTTGGATGGTGTGCTAATTACAAATGAGCTGATAGACTCAAGATTAACAAGTGGAAAACCAGGTATTCTCTGTAAAATTGATTTTGAAAAAGCCTTTGACCATGTTAATTGGGATTTTCTTGATGAAATTTTTATGCTCATGGGGTTTAGTGAAAAGTGGAGGAGATAGATAAGATGTTGTGTTGAGTATGTCAAATTTTCTGTTCTTGTTAATGGCAGTGCTACATGCTTCTTCACAAGTAAAAAGGGGATCAGGCAAGGTGACCCAATTTCTCCCTTCTTATTCTTGCTGGTTGGTGAAGCTCTTAATTTCATGATCAAAAGAGCTCAAGAACAAGGCTTAATCTCTAGCTTTCAAGTTAAACCTACTGGCTTGACTATTAGTCATTTGCAATTTGCAGATGACACTTTAATCTTTTTAGATGCAGATGTTGAGCAGGTTAAAAACTTAAGAATTCTGCTTCTTTCCTTTGAAATGCTTACTGGCCTGAAAATCAACTTTGCAAAGAGTCAGCTTTATGGAGTTGGGTTTGATGGTGATCTAGCCATTTCTCTTCTATCCTAGGATACTATAGTGGTTGTTTACCAACTACTTATATTGGTTTACCACTTGGTGATAGATGTGGTGGTGTTGCTAAATGGGATAAGATTATAGAAAAGTTCATTCTTAAACTGGCAGGTTGGAAAAACCACTTCTTTCGAGAGCTGGAAAGATAATACTTATTAATAGTGTTTTAGCAAGTCTTGCAGTGTATTACATGTCTCTTTTTGAAATGCCAAGCTCAGTGGTTATGAAGATTGAAAATATAATGAAAGATTTCTTATGGCATGATAACAAAGGAAGAAAGAAGTTTCATCTGGTTAAATGGGCAGCTTTACGGTTGGTGGTTTGGGAATCAAAAATCTTAAAAATGTTAATCATGCTCCGCTTACAAAATGGAAACAAAGCTAAATGGTGTCGACATTTTATACATCATGGGATTGGAGGATATAGGCTACAGTAGATTTCTTACTAACTAAAGAGTCCACTCACGTTTTTGGACTTGGTTGGGGCTACTAATTTAGCCCGAGTTCTAAGCCTTATTTCGGTTTTTTGCGTACATTTTGTGAATATGCTAATTAGTGGACACTTGGTATAGTTCTGTAGTTCACCTAGTTTATTATTTTGGGCTTGGAGCAGACTTAACACACAAGACCATTTCAGATGCGATAATGCGGCAACATTCGTGACCGTGCAAAATTGGGGTGTCTACAGTCGCCCCTTTTTGGTAGAGGTTTGCGTGCAACTGAATGCCAAAGACATACACACCTATTTTGCACCTTAACACGATTACAAATATTTTATTGGATTCCTCATTTATAAATTATCCGGGATTACACTAGAAAGTTCACCCGAATTATTTCTAAGTATTTTGATTTTGCACTAGTACATTTCCTCGTGATAGGGATCACGACGAGTCGGTACTTGTGCATTCCAGCTATAGCGAAAACAGGCGGCTCTTTATTTATTTACAATGATTCACAATGCTACACCATATCGATTGCAATGTCTGAGTATAATCTCCTCAATCTTAACGACTTTGTTCAAAATGATTTCATCATCCCTGGTCCTTGTTACGATCCATCACTTTCACTTCCTCTTTGAGCTTTACGTCCAAAATCTGGGGAAACCCTGTAATTGATGACCTTTCAAAAGAGCTATTAGTAGCACATGTTCCTAATAAATGCTATATATTATTATTTTCTTTTACTAAGAAAACAAATCCTAGAAAATAATTTTCAAAAACAAAAGGTGAAAAACAAAATACTCAATATATACAAAGGTTTAAGAATCCTGACCTGCCACGTGTCTGATAGATGCCACCAAAAATATTACCATCCCCATCTAAATTTTCAAATTTGTCGATCCTCCAGCCTATCTCCCAACTATAATTAACTTTATCAATTGGCTTCAAAACTGTAAAAATGATTCATGATCTTGCTGCTCTCCAGGGATGCCATTCGATGCTTCAAATTCTTCAATTTCTCCTCGACTCTTCTTTTCCTCCATCTCTTTTATTAAGTGCTACTCAATTTTCCCAAGTGGCTGTTTAATAACCATTTTTTTTTTTTTTTCTTAAAAAAAAAGAATATTTATTAATATATATATATATATATATAATATTTAAATCTATCCGTTTGGACGTCTGTTGCTCATAGAGCTTTAGGAGATGACATACAGGACTAATGATGACATACAAACTAACATATATCTCTCTAAATTATTTACTTGAAAAAATCCGAACACTGTAATAAAAGACTGAAATGCTCTAATAACATGGGCCCATGGGCCCAGTATGATGATGGCGGTGCCCGTAGATTTTTTTTTTCCTCCTCCTTCTTCTTCTTCTGAAGAGCCTATTATAATGACGACTTTGCCCTGAAAATAATAATTCCTGATTTCTTTTTTTAACACCATAATAATTCCCGATTTTTTTTTCTTGACTGACTAAAGGGGCCAAACATGATGACGACTCTGCCCCTAGTTATTTCCTACCTAATTTTCTTTAGAGAGAGAGATATTGGACTTCTAAAAAATCTCCTTAAGTTTTATGAGCGTTCGCCGCCCTTAGATAGATTTGAGCACTTACCTAGGTATGGTATTTCTTGGGTCGAGTAACACTTGCTGGGCCTGGATCATGTTGGCTGCCCCGTCAAATGGTTGAACAATTCTTCTATTATGTATGATTCTTGGATCTTCTTGATATTCTGCCTGCTTCATCTTCTAGAACCATATGTCTGAAAAATCATTCATTACCTTGAACCTTATACTCGGAAAATCATTTATTGTCTTCTGATTAGTAGCTTTCTTGAACCTCATGCTGGGAAAATCATTTATTGCCTTGTGATTAATTGCTTTCTTGAACCTTCTGCTGGGAAAATCATTCACTTCCTTCTGATAAATAGCTTCCTTGAACCTTCTACCGGAAAAATTATTCATTGTCTTGAACCTTCTGCTGGAAAAATCATTCATTGTCTTATGATTATTTGTTTTCTTGAACTTTATGCTAGGAATATCATTCTTTGCCTTCTGATTAGTTGCTCCATCATTTTTCAAATTTAGTAACACGGGATTCGTCGTCTTGCCTTTATTTGGTGGAAAAATATCATCTTCATGTGTTTTGAATCTCTTCCTTCTTATCATTGGTCTTCCACATCCATTCTGGTCTTAACTGCAATGGTTTCTCTTCAATTAAGTTCACTACTTCTGTCTTCTGTATTGGCACATGCTTGCACTATATCCACATTTTGGTCGCATTCACCTACTTTCTCTGAGGTGTCCTTAAACGTTGATTTTCCTTGTTTTGATTGACAAACTTTACTTTTTTAGCTAGTTCAGGTTTTTCTTTTTGGTGGTTCCACAGTCCCCATGGTTTGCCAGTATTCCAAAACACTTTATTTATACCAAGTATGTTGTTCTCCAAAATATTTTTCCTACAAACAAAATCTTTTTGGTTTTTTAGGTTTTTTTTTTTTTTTTTTGGATTTTTTGAAATATTGGAAATAAAAGACGACTTATTTACAAATTCAGGTGATGTACACTTAACCGGTCTAATTGACTCAACAGAATGAGTTAGGGACTTACCTAACTCATCCTTTATTGTTCTTACCACTTTTTGTTCATCCTCTTGTCTTGTAGGCTTCAACCTGGGTGATGGTTGTATAGGTGGCATTGTATTTTTATCCCTGAGATGAGGTGGCTTGTAAATGAGTCTGCTTCTTGCTACATTTTGAACTTCATCACCACCCTCACTTTTGAACGGATCCACCCACCTAGACGAAGATTTATTCGTCGGACGTACCGAATCAGGCAAGATATCTGAGAGGTAGACTGGACTCGGAGGTGGTTGAACGGGATAAGAAAAGATCTCTGAAATATGAACAGGCCTGATGGGTGCTGCCCGCTTTGGTAGAAGGTCAGATATATGCACAGGCTCTGTTGGGAATTGGTTGGAATTTGGCACGTTCCTTGGTTGCTCAACTCCATAATAATCTGCCATTAATTCAGACAGAAAAACAGGACGATTAGTTGAATTAAATGAATTCACAGTTTCTACCTGATCCGCAAAGAGCTCACTAATGTGAACAGGTCGATTGACAGGAGATTCTTGCTTGTAGATTGAGTCGGCTAATTTTGTATGGTTTTCTGCCAAAACAAAATTGACCTTGGGTTCCCTTTGATGATAGGGTAATGGGTGATTTGTCTCTGCAAAATTCTTTTGAGGACGTCCATATCTTCCCTGATTCCACCCCGGCTCCGCCTTGGCATAGTCCCGTGGGTGATGCAATTATCGATGCAATCGGCACAATATTCACTTGATTTTCATCTCGTAAATGTGGCCCTTCCGAAGTTATTCCCATTAGAGTCCTCCGGGTTGGTCAACCTTGTCATTCTGCCAGAGTCCAATGCATTTTCAATTTGTGATCCCACCTTCCATAAAGAGTGTAATGTTGGATGGTAAGATGATATCAGCCGGTTCCAATATTCATGGTTCAAACAATTCATTATAATATCTACCATCTTTTCTTCGGTTAATTTCTCATCGATCTCTAACGACTTAGTCCTCCAACGTGGAAAGAATTTTGTAAATACCTTGTTGGGTTCTTGTCTGACCGCCTCTAAGTGTTTGCGAGTAAACTGAATTTCAGGGACCAACATAAATTTTCTCACAAACATATTAACCATATCCTGCCAGATCGAAACTAGACTTGGGTCTGTCTTCATCAGCCACTTTAAGGCCATACCGGTCAAACTTCTTTGGAACAAATGGACTAACAACCCATCATTAATACCTAATGGTTTTAAGTACCCAACATACATACAAATATGAATTTTCGGGCACCCAGTTCCATCATATCTATCCATATCCGGAAATTTGAAGCCAGAAGGTAAAGGAATATCGGGATAAGGATATATCCCATGTGTATCTACTGTACCCTCACCCATTTTCTGCAAGGTCCTTTCGATTTTTTTGAGCCTTTGGGATAATTTTCTTTCTCGTGTTGTGGTTGCTCCAAATTCTACAAAATTTTCCTCTTTGACTTCATCATCATTAATTCTATCATTGTCACCCATTTCAGACCCATCATTTTTCCCTAGAGTCTCAGCAATAGTCTGAAGAGTCAACTTTTTGGTTTTATCTTCGAGTTCAGCGAACTTAGTATCCAACATCTTTTGGAATTGTTCGCGTAACCAGACCAATGCCCCAATGTTTCCAGTCATTTCAGATTCTATGGTCATGTCCCTGTTTTCAAGGAAACAAAAGAATATATGGTAACACAAGGGTGCTTATGCCTCGGATTTTGTGCAATAATGAATGCAATTTACAATTAATGCAAGTGCATGCAAGTTTTACTAACTTTTGGGTAGGCTTGGGCTACCTTAGCAAAATATACTGTAGACGTTGCCAAAGGCTAATCTTTAGTACTGGGCTAAGGCTTGTGGTGTTCGACTGATAACGCCCAAAGGGTTCAGCTTTACTAACCACGGATTTTCCTAAGATCGGACTCCGGACGATGCAAAATGAAAATGCAAGGTGAATGGGTGCGTGAAGTGTGTGTGTGCAACACCGAGTAGTGTCAAATCAAACCCCTAAAAATCCCAAATATGTTTCAAGTTAGATTCCAGTCCCCAGTGAAGTCGCCACTGTAGATACCGTCGAAATCCGTTAAGATCTCTAAAATATCTAAAATGGAAATACACTTGGAATTATTAATACGAAGCCGCCATCCAACTTAGGGAGTTGGGACCCAAAATAAGCACTTTGGTCCATTAATGCAGTATGAGTCGGGGGAATCAAGATACGGGATAGGAAGGTGTAAGGCACCTAGCCTGGTCCAATCCGAAGATCGGCCTCTACTTTATAATTTGGAAACTAGGGTTTGATCCATTAGACATATAATAAAAAAATGATAAAAATAAAAACTAAATTATTCAAAATTGGCCGTACCTAGCAAATGACTAACCTGATTACAAGAAGGGTTATTTAACGTTTGGCACCCAACAAATGTCCAACACCTAGCTTTGGTACCCAATATTTGAAATATTATCGGTTGGTACCTTGACCAGTTAGAGAACGTTAAATGAAACCATTGACTTACAAACTCTTACTTGAATGATTAAAATTAATTAAAAAATAAATAATAAAAATATTAATTACGAATCTGAGAGTGAATTCTCAGTGAGAACGGAAGGAGGTAGCCACATCGACGGTGGCACTAGGAGAAAATTTTTGTGTCTCATTGATTGATTTCTTTTTCTGATTTTGACTCCGACCCTTCATCTTAGAGGGTATTTCATGATTTTCCACAGATTTGCTCCCCATTTTTCACTTCCTCCTCTTTTAGTTTGGATAGACCAGACCCTTCATCTAAGTTTTTTATATTCCAAATTCTTCTTCTATGCCGTGGAATTTGATCAAAACTACCCCACTTCCTTTCTACTTGGCATTAATCTTGCTGCTCCAACTCTTCTTGTTGGATCAATTCATACACCGGTATTGTTTTTCTTACAACATTTCACACTACAGAGAGCAAACAATGCACTTTAACTATTCGTGGAAAAGCCGCAAAAACTCATCACAAATTTTTTAGTCTACTGTCACTGTCAGAAAGCTGGTAATGGTTCTCTCCCTCTTTCTTGGTTATTAACCTGCTAGATCCTCATTTAGATTCTTCCACCATCTTCACCATTTCATTCCCCTTACTTCGATACGTTTTTTTTCCATCCCACCCACCATTATTCAGAGGTAGAATCACACAATCATGCCTAAAACAGAATCACAGGATGGATCAATTGTCCAGTGCCCTTTTGAAAAATTTGATGGTTATCGCAGTGGTG
Organism: Papaver armeniacum; assembly: GCA_023531295.1. NCBI lineage: Eukaryota > Viridiplantae > Streptophyta > Magnoliopsida > Ranunculales > Papaveraceae > Papaver > Papaver armeniacum. The sequence continues at coordinate 783,810 of JAJJWW010004528.1, forward strand.
TTGGTAGTAGAGGCCTGATGAGAAATTCCATTCTCAAACATCTACATGATAGGCACCTTACCTCTGAGGATGCAGATGCGAATATGGTCAACTAAACATGGAAAAGGCCTGATGAGAAAATCATTTTTCTTTTGATTTTAATTATTTAGGTAACTGCACGTTTGGTCAGCGTATTGACTTAACGGTCTATAACTGGTCAAGGTACCAACCGATAATATTTCAAATATTGGATACCAAAGCTAGGTATTGGACATTTACTGGGTACCAAGCGTTAAATAACCCTTACAAGAACAAAATTATTATTATCGAAAAATGGCAATCAGATTACTATTATTATAGCAAGAAATACTAGGATCAATTAAATATGGAACACAAATATTATTATCAAAAATATTAATCAATTATTATTCTAATCATCAACATGCTATATTATTAATTCCAAGACATGAAACACTTGATCCATAGCCTGTCAACAAAGTACCCAATATGTATAATAATCAAAATATTAGTTAACAGAACAACCTTTGGATTGAATTCAAACTAAGATGTGATGTTGGATGGATACTATCCTTTAACTCATAAAGCCAACTGATCCCTTATCACGACAGATTCATATATATATAGTTCAAGTTAATTTATTGATCACCAGGGCACATAAAACATGCAAGTTTGGGTACTTGGAATTTTAGAAGTATCAAACATGAATGATCATTGAACTTTGGAACGAGCATACATTATGACTTTTCATAAAATCGCATTACAGAGACTAAAAGTATCGCACTACACCAAACCTGTTTTCCCAAAAGGGGCTCCAACTAATGTTACTTAGATCAATTATTAGAAAACCAACAATGTAATCACTGCCGCAAAATCGTGTCCTAGCTAGACGCCATAATGCACTAATATCATTCTTAACTCAGAATTTTCTCCCTTCCTCCTCCTTAGCTTTTCCTAGATTTTTCACCAAAATTTTTCCTCCTCTTTTGACATCAAAACTAGCTCCCTATTTATATTGTTTCTCCGTTAACCATAACCATTGGATTAATTAATCTTGATCAAACGACTCACATTAAAAAAAACCTAAATATCCTTACCAATTTAATCATTATTAATTCCATTGATTAAAGATCCTAATTATTATTTGATTTTATTTTCCAAAATGAACAAGGAAAGTTTGGAAACAAAGCTAAATGGTGTCTACAGTAGATTTCTTACTAACTAAAGAGTCCACCCACGTTTTTGGACTTGGTTAGGGCTACTAATTTAGCTCGAGTTCTAAGGCTTAGTTTGGTATTGCTGCAGCTTTTGTAAAAGCACTTTTCTGCTGTGCGTTGTTGTGCTGTGCTGTGAGAAAAAAACAGTTTGACGTTTGGTAAAATATTAACTAAAGTTAAAGCTGATTAAAAAAGCAGTTAAAGTGTGTTTGGTAAAAAACATACATATCTTTGAAAATAGTTTTATTCGATTTTATTGGGTTTAAAATAATTAATCTTTTTTACTATTCAATATAAATATATATAACATTAAATTTACTAATTGTTACTATTATTATGATTTATTTAACCACTTTTTGATTATATACATATATATTAATTTTCAAACAAAAAATCAAACTAAAATTAATTAAATAATTATTTAATATTTGTTTTTATTTTTATCATTGATAAATGAAATGAAATGGTAAATGAAATAGAAATATTATTAATAATATTTAAAGACTAAAATATAAGAAAAAAAAATGATTGTATATAAGTTTAAGGGTAACTTTTGTCATTTATAAAATAAAATAGGGACAAAAACGATAAATCAAGTATTAAATCTAGGTGGGACCAAAGCTTATGCTTTTGTAGCTTTTAAAAGCTCCTCCTCCCTAGCTTTTGAAAATTAAGGAATTTGGGAAGTGTTTTGGGTAAAAGCACTTTGATTTTTTTTTTACCAAACACCAATTTAAAAAATTATTGACATATATAGATTTTGAAAGTGTTTTTGGAAAAATAAAAGCATTACCAAACCCAGCCTAAGCCTTATTTCGGTTTTTGGGTACATTTTGTGAATATGCTAATTAGTGGACACTTAGTCTAGTTCACCTAATTTATTATTTTGGGCTTGGAGCATACTTAACACACAGGACCATTTCGGATACGATAATGCGGCAACATTTGTGACCTTGCAAAATTGGGGTGTCTACAACGTATCCCGCAAAAAAAGTTACAATGGATCATCGTCTTTGCTTTTGCTTTGTATTATTGTCATCCATCTCACTTGAATTCAAAGCCTCCATCTCTGTCGTTACATATAAAAAATGGGAAAGATAGGGACAACTCGTATGTCAAGCTCTACCTCCAAAAAAGAAACAACATCACAACAACAACTACCTTACACCAATTTCCACCTGAGAATTTGTCAAACCTTATTCCATTGTACTTCTCTTTCTTTTTTTAAGGTTCCTCAAATGGCCGAGAAACTAACTTTACCATCTACACTTTCCGAACCAGTATTCATCGATAAAACTGTCATTCTATTTGAGTCCGATACCAATTGGAAATGGTATATGGTGGCTTATTTATCTTTGTGAAACCCTTGTTCCTACTTCTTCAATTCGCTACTACATCCGTAACCAATGGCTCTTTCTCAATCACCTACCGTTACAACCTTTAGTGGATTATGCAACAAAGTTCTCATTCGGTTCTTAGTCAAGATGATTTCAACGAGAATTAATTCACGGAGGCCTTGGTTTGTCTCGTGGGTATCTAATGGTGCTAAAAATTGTTCCACCAACAAGTTGACCAACAAATTATCAACTCTCATTCATGAAGAACTCATGTGGTTTATCCTATGCAATATTCCAAAGAATGTATTGAATTTGAGGATCTTCAAAAACTTACTTTCAAGATGGAAGAACTCATTCAAGCTCAAGACCCATATGAAAATCATCCTTTAATGAAGAATGTTAAAGTTTGTGTCAATTCCCGGTTCGTAAAGCTTTACCATTAGGCATTCCCTTATTTCCTAGTGGAAGAACTCAACCTTTCCTTATAGAATGCAGATACCTCAAAGTTCCAAGATATTTCAGCTCTTCATGTTGTGTTCTTGATCATAAAGATGTTAACTATCCTGCCAGGAAATTGAAACAGAAAGCTATTAAGGAAGCTTCTTCTTCTAAAAACAAATATACTCTTCCTGCAGTCTCAAGGCTCATGATGTCACCATTATCAGTAAACAAACAACCTGTTCCTACTTCTAATGCAGTAAATGATACTATTATGCAACAAACTGAGATTATGCCGGATACTCAAGTCGATCCTACCATTGCTCATATATGCGACAAAAGAAAAGCTAAGGATAATGTTTACAACATTGAGAATACTGCTCAAAAGGGTTTATCAAATATGTTTCATATGGGTCCTTTTGTCAACAGATCCCCAGCTTTGAAGATTTTCGATGTTGGTCCGATTCAGCAAAACTCGACTCAACAAAACAATGGGTTACCAATTATTTTCAAACAAGTCACCACTCAGAATGTTACTGTTGAAGCTTCTATCCTTGGCTCTGAATCGGTTATAAATGGTTCGATTCGAACTTTTAACTCTTCAAGAAGATTTAAAGCACTGTTGTCCCCGAGTCAAACACTAATTATCACTAGAGAAACTCTCATTTTTTGAGAATGATGCTCTATCAAATCTCAAAAGGAAGATAAACCCTAGAGATGATGCGAGAAAACGTACAAGAGCAAATTCTTCTACTTTAGCTAGCATAGTTGTTATCCCGGTAAGAACAGGATACTACCGAACCCGACTATGCTCAACTTTTCCCCCAATCACCAAATTGGGGGATTTACCGCTATCAATTTCTCAAATTGTTTTCTCAACACCCTGACCTTTAATTGATTCCTATGGAAGCTATAATGTACGTACCTTCTGATACTTCCCCAAACAACAATGGTGTCCGCAATAATTCTCATCACAATGCTTCTACTTCTAATCTCAATTATTCCCAAGATACTTCTCAAAGGGGTGATATGACCAGTGCTCCTCTTGGTGGTGGGTTTGATTCCACCACTCAGGTAAACTCAACTCCTTCACCCCCTTTAAATGACCCTATTAATTATGCTATCCCTATAAATCATTTTCCTGTCAGTAATGTCAATATGCTAGTTTGGAACATTAGAGGTTTGGGTAAGAAAACAACTAATAAGGAACTTAGTTTGCTATGTAGAAATGTCAATCCTAATATCATTTTCCTATTGGAAACCAAAATGAACAAAGATCTGGCGGCTAGAAAATAAAAAAACATGGGCTTCCCTTGTACCTTTAGTGTTTTTAGTATTTGAAGAATTTGTGGTCTAGTCTTGGCCTGGAAGAAGGAAATTCAACTCAACATCATATCCTCAAGCATGAGGGGCATCTATGTCACATCTACAGACATTATTCATTCCAAAACTTGTCACATCCATTTTATGTATGGTGAACCTAATAGTAGTTTGAGGCATGCCTTTTGGGAACAACAATGTCAACCGTCCCATGCTCCTTTAGATGAACCAGTTTTTTTTTTGTAGGTGTTTTAATGCTCTATTAGGAACTGAGGATAAGAATGGTGGTCTAGAGGTTGATGACTCTGATTTCTCAAATCTTAGAAACTTTTGTTCTGTGTTTAACTTACATGATCCTGGTTTTCTAGTCCTAGATTTACTTGGTCTAATATGCAAACAGGTCCCGATTTAATTCTTGAAAGATTAGATAGATGCCTCATAAACAGACCGTTGAGGATTTATGCCCTAAACTTTGTGTGTAAACAATCTACCTAGAGACTCTTCGATCACCGCCCCATGCATATAGGTTTCAATTATGAGGATGTTTGTATGCCTAAACCTTTCCATTTTATGGCTATGTGGATTGAAGATCCTACTCAGTAGAGATATAATTGCCAACTATTGGACGATTAATGTTGTTGGTTCTCCCGCCTATAAACTAAAAGCTAAGGTTTTAAGTACCAAGAGATGTGTAAGGGTTTCTTCCGGTAATATTCAAACTAATATATCTACAATCGAAAAGATTTGGCTGATATTGATTTCTAATCCAACTGACTCTAGCACTACCTCGAGACTCAAAGCTAGATTGGAATATCTTTACAATTTAGAGGAACTTTATTGGAAGGATAAATCTAAAGAGGTATGCTCATGGAAGGTGACAGAAATTCACCCTATTTCCATAGAGTTACTCTCTTTAGGAGGAAAAGAAATGCCATTAGTTGGATTAAGGATTCCTCAAATACTATTCTAATTGATAGAGATAGTATTGAAACTTCCTTTATTAATTATTTCATAAACCCGTATTCCTCTCACCCTCAAAGAATTTCAAGACGAAATCCTTCTTGATCTCCTTGTTAAATTTTCAAATTGAACTTGCCTCTTACTTATGAGGAAATCAAGAATGTTGTTTTTCAAATGGGGGGAAAAGGCTCCTGGCCCTGATGGTTTTACAAGTTTTTTCTATCAGAAATACTGGGATATTGTAGGGGAGGCTGTCATTGACATGACTCAAACTTGCTTTAGAACAGGGCATATTGCTAAAGTCTTTAATCATACCAATATTTCTCTTATCCCTAAAGTTACTCTTGCAGAACTTGTGTCTCAGTATAGACCTATAGGGCTTTGCAATTTCATTTACAAAATTCTTTCAAAAACTCTTGCTAATAGACTTAAACCTTTAATGAATAACATAATTTCCCAAAATCAAAGTGCCTTCATTCCTAAGAGGAGTATTTCTGATAATATTCTACTAGCTAATGAGGCTATATTTGCTGTCAATCATAATGACAAATTTGAAGGCATTGCTGCCATTAAACTTGATATGTCCAAAGCCTATGATAAGTTAGAATGGTCCTTTCTTGAAAGTGTCTTGACTAGATTAGGTCTCTCTAACCACCGGATTAAACTCATAAACCAGTGTGTTTCTACAGTTTCCTACTATGTCCTCCTCAATGGTAGCCCTACTGGGTTTTTTCAACCTGAAAGAGGTTTGAGACAAGGGGATCCATTATCCCCCTATCTTTATATCATTTGTTCAGAATCTCTCTGTTCTTACATTGACAGTCTTCTAAAGAAAGGAATTTTGGAAGGCATCAAAGTGTGTAAAGATGCTCCAGAAATGACACATTTGCTGTTTGCTGATGATTCCCTTTAGTTTTCTAAAGCTACTGTTCAAAACTTTCAAATTATCAAAGACTACCTTCAGAAATATTGCTTGGCCTCTGGCCAAGAAATCAATTTTGATAAGTCTAGTATCTTATTTAGTAGAAGAATTCCTGAACACATGAAAGATCAACTTGCTAACATTCTAGAGATTAAGAACAGGGATTTAGGAGGAAAATATCTTGGCACTCCCACTGTCTTTCAAGCTTCAAAAATTCAAACCCATATGGGTATTCTCCAAGCTGTGGATGCCAGAATTTCAATCTGGCTACATAAGCTCCTGTCTCAAGCTGCTAGAACTACTTTGATTAAACACATTGGTCAAGCCATCCCCCCTCTTTCAAATGAGATCTTTCCTCATCCCAAAACATCTTTGTAAACAAATGGATTCTCATCTTTGTAAATTCTGGTGGGGAGAGACTTTAGATCCTGAAGATAGGAAACTGCATCTGCTAGGGTGGGACATTTTGTGCTCCCCAAGGCAGTAGGTGGTCTGGGATTTAGAAAGGCTGATTTAAATAACCTAGCTATGCTGGCTAGGAATGCTTGGAGAATTCTAGAAAATCCAAAATATATGCAAGCCATTGTTCTTAAAGCCAAATACTTTCCTAGAACTGATTTCTTGAATGCCAATGCACTAGTAAATGCTCTTGGACTTGGAAGTGTTTGCATGCTATAAAAGAACTCATTAAGCCTTTCATCTCCTGGATTGTTGGGGATGGTAATTTCATTGTCCCTTGTTGTGACAAATGGATCCCCACTTTGGGTACTGCCACACCTAACCCTTTAGTCCCACCTGACCCTAACATTAAAGTCTCTTATTTCATTGATCCTTCTACCAGAACTTGGAATATGTCTAGATTAAACACTCACTTTGATAATGCTTCTGTTAAGAAGATTATCACTATTTCCTTAACCAGTTATGCACTCCTGACAGGAGGGCTTGAGAACTTTCAAAGAATGGCAAGTTTTCTTCAAAATCTTCCTACTTGGGACTCAGAGGACTTAGGCCATCCCCTTGTAAAAATCTTTGGATGCGTATTTTGAAAATTAGGGTTCCTTACAGAATCCAAGTATTCACATGGAAAGCTGCTAGAAACTGAAAAAGCGGGGGTCTAATAACCACACCCAATATTTCGCTTAGCAATCTGTATGGAAAAACTCCAATATACTTTCTAGAGAATCAACTAAAAAGTCAGATTCAATCTAGATAAAAGTACATCAACGAGTTTATATCTCAATCTCTCGATTTGATCTTTACTCAAGCAAATAGAAATCTGCGAGTCTTTATCAAAGAGAGATAACTTGGATGGTACCAAAGACCAATATCCAAGTGTCAATCAATTATAATCAACAACCAAAAGGTCGGATATTCTAATTGATTGAACAACGCACAACCTGTGATATTTCAATTATATAAACAAATATAATGCGGAATAGAAATAACACAGACACCAGAATTTTGTTAACGAGGAAACCGCAAATGCAGAAAAACCTCGGGACCTAGTCCAGATTGAACACACATTGTATTAACACTACACCAAATTCCCGGATTAGTAACAACAATTCGTAACGGCTTATGGGCCGTTACAAAATTCCCGTTACAAATGCACGTTACAAAAAAATTGTAACAGGCAGAGGCCGTTACGAAATTTTTAAAAATTTGTAACATGGGTAAGCCGTTACGAAAATTTTTTTAGGCGTGCCAATCACACGCTTGGTCACACTGTGGTCGTAACAGCTTAAGTTTTCGCGTGTGCCGTTCACATGCGTGACACATTTTTTCCACCCCACACACATTGAACTAGAGGATGTTTCCTCCCCTGCGTGTGACATTCACACTATGTTTCTCCCCTGCTCTCGAATTTCACCTCATTCTTCATTTTCCATTCTCTTTTCTTTTTTCTCCTCCCGCCTCTCTTCTCTTCCCCTCTTTTCCCACATTCGTTAATCATCCGACCTTTGAAGAATTTGTGTAAGATTACCGAGTTTAGGTTTCGATCCGTGTTCTTGTGTAATTCATCATCGATTTTTTGATTTTAGAGTTTTAGTATCTCGGTAAATCAGATTTTAGGGTTTCATCTAATACCTTTTTTTTTTCGATTTTATTTTAGGTTCGTCGGAGTTGGAGCTTTGAAGAACCGATCTTGAATCTCAGCTTAGAAGGTATATGATTCTACTTTTTTGTCTGTTAGATCTCCACTTTACGCCTCTCCTCTCCCTTTTTTGTTCTTCATCGAAGATTCACATCTGTTAATCCATCCTGCATTTCGATTTCATCTTATTTTAATCGAGTTAAGGGTTTCGATTTCATCATCTGTGTTTAATCATCTGCGTAACTTTTTCGTCATCTGTTTTTAAGATTTGGGTTTTTGGATTTTAGGTTTCCATTGATGAACCCCGTCCTATTTTCACTTACAGATACTTTGTCTATCTATGGCCTCATCTATCGTTCCTAGTAATCAATTTTGAAACCCATCTATTTTTTGATTGAATTTATCATAAATGTTTGTCTATTGATTAAAATATGATTTTTTTTTCACTTGGGTTTTGTTTTGTTTGTTTATGTAGGAGTTTTATTAAGGAAATTGTGTAGGAACAGATTGTGTAGGAAAAATTATTTGCAGTATGGGTGAACATGGGAATACTATCAGAGGCTCCTGCTAAGATCCTTTGGAGGACCATCCGTGGGTAAGTTTCTCACAAAAACACTAACACTAGCTTTATTTTCATTTTCAGATTTGATTTAATGGTTGTTTCTTTAATTTGTTTGCTTCTAGTATGATTCCACACAAGACCAAGCGTGGTGCTGCTGCACTTGCTAGATTTAAGGCTTATGAGGGTATCCCACCTCCCTATGACAAGATCAAGAGGATGGTTATCCCCGATGCTCTTAAGTAAGATATGGTTCCTGATTTTAGCATGATTTTTGGGTTTTATTTTCATTTGTTTTTATGTTTTAGAAGATCCGATCGTTAGAGTTCTTATGAAACTTGCTTTGAATATGGGTTGTTAATGCAATTGACTGATTGATCACGGAATCCGATGAGACGCCCACATACTCTCTATAAGACAAGACAGACAAAACCCAAACTTTACAAGTTCTTCTTGCCTATTTCACTTGCACGGTGTTGCAATCTTGTTGCGGTGTTGATGCGATTAAAGGTATTTGTTCTACTTTGCTCAAAATCTTCATTTCCATTTTCTTGTTCTTTCTGAACACTTCCATAATTCTTTTTTTTTTTCTTGCATGTTTCTATAACAAAATCCACTCAAAATCCTTAATATCAAAAGCAGAAATTTATGACTGAAAACTGAAAAATTATCGTCAGAAATTCATGACCGAAAGCAGAAATGCATGTTTCTTTGGACACTAAACAGTCTAACAGAAAAGAAAACACGTGTTCAAATGCAGTAGATGGTTAAACCTTGTTACCATCGACCCCTTGAAACCACTTCTTGTTAAAGTTAATCCTACCTAACAGGAGAAAGAAAGTATACTTAATCGCTCATCTCAAGTAACACTGAATTTGTGTTTTGGAATTGTAGAGAAGGTAAGAAAATTCAGTTCATCTCGCCGCTTTGCCCAGTGCCTCCAAAAGGTATGGTAGCTTATTTACTCTATTTTGATATTTGGTGTTGTCTCTTAAAGTTTGTTTGATTATCTTGGAGGGGTTGGGTTGTGAATCATATGATGAATATATCATTAATGTTTGTGTGTGTTCTTGGGGATGCTGTGGTTTTATTATGATTCAGAACATTACAAAAGTTCTATAGATTAGGTGGAGGCTGTTAAGACAACAAAAAAGAACATACGCCTAGTGAAATTTTGGTAGCATTTTTTTGCTCTCATTGGTCATATGAATCTGAGAGCATCACTGGTTTTGGTCTGTTCTGCTTACCTAATTTTTTATTTGCATTATGCTATTGAAGCAATGTATTTTTATTTATCACTGGATGATCATCTGCTGCTCAAGTATACGGAATTAAGGCACTTAGCTTATTTAAAAGGTTAGAAGGGTTGTATTGTTCTTTACTGCTACATTTGCGCTTTAGCAACCTTTCATGACTCGGTGTGTATGCAGGCACAGTTGATGTCCCAAAACAGGTTGTTATTACTAAAGATCCTTTATCCATTCCAGCTGCAGTTAGGAGAGCAGGCTTAATGCTACCCTTAGGTGAGTTTGTGCATCTATATATTTGACTAGTGAGTCCGTCTTGGATCCCACTTCAGTCCAGGAAAGAGCATGAATTGGTTTTTGCTGTTTAGATGCAAAGCGGCTATTAAATGTAGATCATAAATAGTCTGAACAATTAAAGGCTCCTTGTATAACCATTAGATACACAATCTAAGAACTAATGTTGTCAGCACCAAGTCCAACCTGTTCAACTAATGGCAAGTTCTTGGTGTTGAGAACCACAACACGCCCTCCATTCTTGATATCGACATCAAGGGGTGCTTCTAGCGCAGTTCAAAGCCATTCCTTTTCTGTCTTCTTAAGGCTCAGGCATCTTAAAACCATCTTTCACCTTAATGATTCCAGTGCTCTTTTGGCTTCCAACAAGCTCCTTAACTTTATCTTCTTCCAAATCCCAAGCTCGACTAACAAACTCAGTAGTAAATCCAGTGAAAATACCATTAGCACCAGTAAGAGCGAATTCAGTGAATTCACCAGCTTTGTGACCTTTTGAGGTATCCCCATGAACTGAATAACAAGTTCAGTTTCTTCTTTGTTGAACCACCAAGTGACAACACCAAAAGGTAAGGCAATTGCATCACCCCCTTTCACTACAATCACCTCCTCCTTCTCAGCTTCATAAAGGATTATACCAGCAGTACCGCTTCCTTGAAGAACATAAACATGCATTTTCGAATAGATTTACATTTGCAAAAATCCGCCAATTAGTTTCTTTCCAGATTCTAGCCGCTACAGATTCTAGCCTACTCCAAATTAACTTCGGCCTCGACTGTAGTTGAACCCCAATCAATCTCACACTGATCCAAGGTACAATTATGCTCCTACGCCTCTGATCCCAGCAGGATGCTACGTACTTGATTTCCTTAGATGATCTCACCCACAACTAAGAGTTGCTACGACCCAAAGTTGAAGACTTTAATAAACATATCTGTATCACACAGAAAATTCTATAGTAATAGATAAATCCGTCTCCCACGAATAAGCCTATGAGTTTTGTTCCTTCTTTTGATAAATCAAGGTGAACATGAACCAATCAATAACCCGGACTTATATTCCCGAAGAACATCCTAGTATTATTGATCACCTCACAATAATCTTAATCAACGCAGCGAAAAAAGATATTGTGGAATCAAAAACGATGAGACGAATTGTTTGTGATTTTGTTTTCTATCTTGCCTATCGGAGATATAAATCTCAAGCCATGTATTTCAATTGTAGTCGTACGATAGAAACAGCAAGATCAGATCACACAACTACAAGAAAAGTAGTATCGGTCTGGCTTCACAATCCCAATGAAGTTTTTAAGTCGTTAACCTGGTTTTAGAAGAAGAAAACCAAAGGTTAAAGGAGAATCGACTCTATCTTAGCATACTAGTATGACACGTAAAGTGTGGAGATTATGTTTCCCAGTCGCTAGAGTTCTCCCTTATATAGTCTTTCAAATCAGGGTTTGCAATCAATGTTAGCTTAGTAACAAACCATTCAATATTCACCGTTAGATGAAAACCTGATTAGATTCAAGCTAATATTTCTCTACCGTTGGATCGAAAACTTAGCTTGTTACACACAAACGAAATGTTCAATTTTCGGTTTATGAACCGTACCCAAACATTAACATTTGTTGGTTCAACAATAGTCAACCAAATGGTTAGCCATATGATCACTCTCATATCAACCATATTCTTCTTCACCATAACTAGTTCAAATGACTCAAACGAACTAGTTAGAGAGTTGTTCAATTGCTTAGATCTTATGTAACTACACATGACACAATCGAAGCAAAACGGTTTGATTCACTCCGAATCGGTTCATGAACTTTATAGCCACGGTTTGCAAAAGCATTCCTTAGTTTAAATAAACATTAATTCAAGAACAACCGGTTTTAGATATAACCTACTCAAGTTCACGGACTGGGTTCACGGACTTAAGCTCATGGAAGGAGTACACAACCCAACGAAATTCTCGGGTGAGAACTTCCGCGGTTTGAGACTGAGTTCGCGGACTTTGGCTTGCGCCACTTCCATTTCTCTTGATCAACAAAGTTCGCAAACTTTGGTTCAAGGAATAAGGACTTATACATATATGTGTTTCCACAACAATCCTTATATCCTACCAATGGTTATGTAATCTAAACTCTCATTTAAATCATTGAAACATTCTCAGAGAACATTATATAGCCGTTATTCGCAGACCATTTTTCGTCAGAGCAATTTCCAAAGTGATTGAAACATATCATGACTTTTGTCACTAGGTAAAGATGAATTCGGTTAAAGCGAAAGCTTACCAACACATATTTCGAGAAATAGATAGGCGAGTTAAACTCGGCTCGAAATAGCAAATGTGTATAATGAAAGTCTATACGTCTAAACGACTTTTGTCTCAAGAGTAAGAGATAGAGTAAATAGACTTTTGAGTGACAGATAAGTTCAAGTCTCCACATACCTTTTAGTCGATGAAGTTCCACCGGTTCCTCGAGTAGTCCTTCGTCTTGTATGATGATTGCCATGGAGTTCTTGAGATCAGCTACACTTTCTATCCTAGTCCGAGACCTTTAGCTACATAGGCTAGAAATCAAGACTTATAGTTTTGATCACTAACATTGACAAAACATGCTTGAGATAGCAACTCATGCGAGTTAGACCGAGCAATGCTCTAACAATCTCCCCCTTTGTCAATTATAGTGGCAAAACTATTAATACATATGGAATACAAAAACTAAATAAATTAACTTTTGTAGCTCCTATTCCACATGTCTAATCTTCAACATTACTCGAAATCTTCGTCACTTCCAAGTACTCCAATGATACCAAAGGTTGTAAGTTTAGCATCATCGTTGTTGAAAATCCGTAGCTATAACAATAATAAAACAAGAGTTCTCAATCATTGTTATACAGTGTCATAGTATCATTACACAAATAAGTTAAAGTTCAATTGTATCACAACTTCAACAACAATACTATGGTGATATGTATCACTCCCCCTTAGTCAAGACTCCATCTCACATGGAAACCACTCCCCTTACATAATGATCCAAAAACCATATGTATTTGTAGTGTGAACTACATATTAATTCTCCCCCTTTTGTCAATAAAATTGGCAAAGGTACAAGAACGAGATCCTAATGAAATTTCCGAAAGAGACGTTTCATGACCAAAAGAAAGAAACACACATCATCTTATTTAAATGCAATCATAAAGCCGAGCTAAATTCATTCATCAAGGAGTTTTAAAAAGATACAAGATAACCCCTATAATATTACACAGCCGCACTCCCCACAAAGATATGGCAATTAAGCGCAAGTTCAAAAAGAACTCTCCCCCATAATATGTCATTCCCGAAAGAACAACAAGAGCGACCTTAATTTCGAAAGAAAAGAAGGATTTCTTTGGACATAACAAATCACATACAAGTATGAATTTGAATCCAAAATACACAATTAAATTAACCACAAGAGAACATATGATTAATTTAATCGAAATACACAATCAAACTAATCACAAAGAGTAATCAATTTAACTGGCCATACTCACATAAGAGAATCTATGGAGCAATGACTAAGTTAATTATGAAAATAACCAACCCAATCAAAAGTGATCAAACATAAGAAAACTTATGGAGTCATAACTAAATAACCAAGCAAGATGATTAATTTAGTTCAATATACTCGTCATAAAGTACCTTATGGAACAAAACAAATCTAATCATGAAAATAATCAACTTTGATTGTTTTAGTGCTCAACATAAGGCACATTACGGAGCCTCACATTATTACACAAAAATATGGATCAGGGAAGATCAATTACTGCGGAATACACAAGGATTCATTCTATTTTCCATCACAATTTGCACCATGACATACAATAGACATAATCGTTGAAAACAAAAGATTTTAACCTATCTTCCATCAATAATTGACAATATAGGCTTAACTTTTGTATTTGTCAAAAGTCCATTCATTCCTTTATCAATATAAGAATATCGACTTACGAAAGACTTTACTTTTGACAAGATATGGGACAATCATAGTTCACGGACGCAAACACACATATCCCATAAAGAATTGAAATATATAAAACCATAAAGATTAATACTGCAAAAATCATCTTCCAAACAAGTTTAGAATTTAAACCAATAAATCTAAAAACATGAAGATGAGAACGTTGGACATAGCTATGTGTAATCACAATGATGGCTATTCCAAACTCTAGTTATTCTTCTAACAAAAACAGAAAAATAGAAGATTTACTAGATGATATAAGAAAATCAGAGTTCGTTGAGAACCTCATATCTTTCAATGAATCCATCAAACAAGGTGTCACTGATTTCCTTTATTCTCTTGACCGTAGAAACACCATGTTCGTGAGTTAGAATACTAACTTTACGATTGTAGTTGCAGGAAATCCTACACTACACCCCTCACAAGAATCCACACAACTAAGCCATTGAAGATGAACAACTATGATTTTTATTGATTAATTCCTTGAATGTTTACAAGATAAAATGGAAAAGAGCTAAAGAAATTACAATCACTGCAAACTTTCTCTCTTAATGACTTGCCTAACACGGAAAAAGATCTCCCCTCAACAGATTTGTTCAACTCTTTATATAGGGTAGTACATAGTGGATGACAGCTAAAGCTGTCCTTTATTTTTCGGGAATGACTTGCGAAATATCGCAAGTGTACAAATATATAATCTCGCAACTCTCCTAGATCTCGCTAGGTCTTCACATCTTTCTCGTGTTTTAGTCGTCATTCATTGCGTCATTTATATTACTCATTTGCGACACTTTCGCAATCTTTGTCGTTTATTGATCTCGCGAAGTATTGATGTCGCGATATTCTGATCCTACATCTTGCCTCTTCTCATGTCTTCTCCGCGAAGAAGAGAATGTCATGAGAACTAGTATTTTTAAAATGCCGCAACTGTTCATATTTATCTGTTATGATCCCGTACTTTTACACAGAATTTTTTACACATGTTTCTTCTTCCACTCTTTTATTGACACGTCTCTTTCAACCGTTTTTTCTTGACCATTCACGTCTCCTTTCGCATTAAATGCATTTGTCTTCTCGAGAATTCTTCTCTATATATAGTTTTCTCACCCTCCTCTTCTTCTTTTTTACTTTCTCTCTGCAATTTTTCTTCAATTCTCCTCCTCCGCAATTTACGTTTTCGCCATAAATCTTCCTTTTCTTCTTTCTCTTGATCTTCAATTCTCTAATCATTCCCATATTCTCGAGAATGGCTCTACCCGGTCGTAGATACGAAACCATTTTGGGTGAGACTCAAAAGAATTTACAAGAAAGAGGTTTCACCTTATCTACTATTCCCAATCAAGAATCTTCATCTATTCTTTTGCAAAGTTGTTTCTCGATCATCATTGTGATGATCAGTAAAATCATAATCTCGCTAGGTCAACTCCTCGCAGGTCTTCCCATTCCTCTCTACAATCCCGAACTGCCCTTGTTCTATGAAATTCTTGCTCATGAGAAATTCTCGCGAGCTATTTATCAATAAAGTGGAGATTGCATCCGTCTAATGCTTGAATTCGCCAATCGTGGAGCTGGTAAGGGATCAGTATATCCTGATAACGTCAGAGGTCCTAAATTCGCAAACTTAGAGATAGTCACTGAAAAGTACTCAGTAGAAAACTTTTTTGAAAATTATGAAGTGATAAATTGATGCGTGTCGTAGGTGCAATCAAATTAATATCTTATTTCCACTCAATTAAAAATAATATAATGGAAGTCAAGTTCGTTCCCACGAGGAGCAAGAGATTCTAGTTGTAAAAATTGTCACAAAAGGGGGGTGTAAAAAGCAAAAGAAAATAAACAAAGCAATTAAAAGATAAAGTTGAAATCAATAAGAGAGACAAGATCAAGGAATCATTCTTCGTTGCAAAACAATGATTAAAGTTATGTTCTTTTCTACTTGTTATTAGTCACAGATTATCACCAACCGTAGGTAAAGCAGCTAGATCAGTGCTAAACCCCTAAATCCCTTGTATCACCGGATACGGAAGTTATCGACTACCGGATTCTATTTACCAAACCACCTAGTAGTAGATCACTCTAGATGTAATTTAAATAAACGCATTAAGATTTATGAACTTATTAGGTCAATATTAGTAGTTAGACACTTAGATCAAGGTCTACTTGCTAACGTTGTTTTCACACATAATTGCTCCACGGAATCCCTCCGCAAGGTCTCGTGTTTGCTACTTATGTAAAGAGTCAAGAAACGATTACTTATCCCCTAACTTTCACTAGCTTTAGGTTGAATTAACAAATCAATTTAGCGTGCACTCTAAACAATCTATCAATCAATCATGAATGAATAAACATTCCTATTAGTAAAAACAAACGATAATCATGTGAAAAACTTCAAGATAGAATTGAAACAAAACTCAAATCATGTATTAAGAACTAGGAATTCATCCTCAATCAATAAGAAAATTAGCTACTCATGTCTTTGAAATTCACACAAATAATTAAAGGGAGAATTTTCAAGTTCACACAAATAATTAAAAAGAAGAATTGAAAGCAAAAACACAAGTGTTGTGTGTGTAGAGAGATGTGTAAAAGATATAGAGAACTTCTCTATTTATAGGATTCAATATTCTCCAAATCTTCCAAGGAATAGAATCCTTTTCCTTTAGCAATTCAACTTCCAAATTCAAGTCTTTCTCATCTTTCATCTTCTCTTTCCAAATTTGAGCCAAATTCTCCATCCAATTTCTAGTCCAAGTCTTCACACCCATGAGAGAAGTCCACAGAAAATTTTGGAATTTTGGTCGTCGGAAAACTGGTATTATGGCCGTAATCCGACCGGAAAAAGTCACCGCCGGTCACCTGAAAATCTCCGCCGTCAATGGTATATTCGACGGAATATTCCGTCAGTCCACCGTTAGGACTAACGGTCAAAAAGGTCACGCTGTTAGTCAACGGGTCAAGTGCTCAGGGATTCAGACACCGAGTCAGCATCTAACTCGGCTGATTGATCTAACTCACGAGTTGGACCGTCTGGATCGGTCATCGCCGAGTTGACTCGCTGGTGCAGAAAACCGGCCGAGTTCTGTTCGTTTATAGGATTTACTCAGGCCAAATTCAGGCCGTTCTGTCTTCAATTCCTGCACAATTTCATATCCTAACATACATCTAACAGTTCAACAGCTTCACTTAGCCACAGCTGCACCATCAACATTATCAACTCATCAAAGATTCAACAAAGAACACCATACCCTCCTTTTCGATTTCCAGCAAACCCATCACCTGTTGCATCTGTCTGTTCTATGGCAGTAGCAGATTCATCCTCTGTCGAATTCAACCAAACCCTTATTGTCGATTTCAACAGTACCACCAACCCATGAAACTCACCATGACAGCAGCAGATTCAATTCATTTTTCAATTTACCGAACCCTTGAATCAAACCCATCTCAGATACCACCATCACCATCCTTGGTTCAATTTCTCCACCACAGTATAACCCATTTTCATTCAACTCCCCTTAAGCAGCATCATCAGTTCTCTCAGATTCATCTTCTTTGTCAACACTGAACCATATCCGTCTTCATTGCATCACTGAACAGATCGAACCCATCTTCGATTTCTTCTCTCTAGTTCTTCTAATCGTTCACCGACTCCACCAGCTTGATTTCCCTGCGTTCAATTTTTGCCATTAGACTCAAACCCAATCCATCTCTTATCACCCTGAGTTCAATAACAACCGCGACTCAAACTCATTTCAATCGCTGCTCCATCTCACTCGACAACACTTGCATCTGATTTTTTAGATCGACAACGCCACCAACAACAACTCTCAATCAACACATCGATTTCTTCAGGGTTGCGCCTCTCTCTGTGTTGAATTTAATAGCAGCGGCTGTTGCTCTTTATTGTTTTCAATTTCAGGGGAAAGAAAGAGTGAAATGAATGAGAGACGGATTCTCTCAAATTTAGGTTTAGGTAGTGATTTGGCCTGGATTCAGACACCCCAGCACCAAGACAAGGTGCACCCAGATGGTAACCCCTTAACCTTGGCTGGTCTGTATTTAATACTCCTTCCAATAAGGTTGCCCCTTAACACTGGCTGGGCTCCATATATCAATCGCCTGTAAAATGACCTTTTTGCTCTTTTGGCTCAAATTGGGTGATTTCTTCTTCTTTTCCTCCGTGCGACTCCAAAGTAGCTATAAAACTCAAAACAAGCGTAAAATACATAATTTACAAGAAAAATAGCAAAGAAAGCATAAACAATAGATAGTAAATAGGATGTATTCTACACCCTATCAAATTCCCCCACACTTAGACTTTGCTAGTCCTCGAGCAAATCAAACTAAAAACTCACAACTTCAAAGCGTTCAAGCGTCCCAAGCATCCAAAGAGTTATGAGGACATAGAGTTTCTGCATGCTAGTAATAAGAAGTTAGAAATACTAAAGAACATATTCTCGTTCTTAAATGTTGAGTGAGAAATAACCACACCATAATGAGAGAACGCGTGTTTGAGAAACGATCAATAAGCATTTCGCCTCGACTTCTGCCTCACCATAAAGGATTTTATGATAATTGCACTCAAAAAGACGGCTTTTTTATGGTTCTCACATGTGTGCAGGTAGGAATGAAGAGAGAATTCCTGCAACACGTTGAATGGTGAGAAGGACAACTTCCGAAATATTTTTAAAACCCACATCTTTTAATATTTTGAAAAACCATTTTTCGACGATCTCTAAGAAAGGAAATCAACCATTATTATCGAGGATAAGATTACTTACTCACCTTCACATCCGATCGCCAATTATGATAACACCACTCTCACGGCATCCAATAGAAACGTCTTCCGCTCCTCGTCTTGATCTTCTTGGTCTTCATCTTCGGTTTCAACTATTGGTAATAAACTCTCGAATTTCATAAATCCTTAACAATTTATAACTCTTTTTACCTTTAATCCTTGTCGCTTGAAACTTCCTTATATATTTTCCTTCCCCACGGCTTATTAAATAAAACAAATATTTCTCTTATTATTTTTTTTTCTTTTCTTTTCTTTTTTTTTTTAAATTTTTTTTTTTTTTTTTTTTCAAAAATAGAGAAATTAAATACAAAATAAACCATGGCCGTGGGAGAAGTATTTTACCGCTTGATTCTTCACAACTTGTATCGTCTCGAAATCATAAACTTCAACAATTCTCACCTTTTGATTTTCTTCGCTCTTGTGAATAAGTCTTCATACTTGTATGTATAATTATGCTCATTGTATTGTAAGTCCTCAACATATATGTAAAAATCTGCTCTTTGTATGTTGCTTTTACTTGAATTTGAAATTTGCTCTTTTTCTCGTTCCGTTGCTTGTAAACCTTGAACTTTTCCAACTTTCCTTGTAGATTTTGATGTCGCTCCTTGTTGATGATGATGTTGTTTCTATGGATCCGTTGTTGTCGCGAGAGAGAATGGTGCTAACTGCAAATCGAACTACTAGAAGGAAGCTTTCATCTATAGACGTCACCCTCATGATTGACAAAATTAGCACTCAAGAGATCAAAGAGTAGTGCTTCTATTGGTGGGAGGTTGGGTAGCTCACCATTCTACCCGGAATTAACGTATGGTGACACACACTCAAAGCTCTTTAGTAGATGGAAAAAATTTCTGGTCGGTGCCTCACATGATATGAATACGGGTAGTCTCCACTAATGATTGATCAGCAACTCTAATAATGCATTTCTCCCTGCACCAAATTCGCATCACCGGCATGATTAAATCCATTATTTAACACTCTAACAAGCAAGAAATCCGAATGTAGTTCTCTAACATTTCCAAGTTCAATTATGTCGGTCAAAATTCTCTATGTAAACATACCTAGAAATATGCTAGTGACTCTAAAATCTCTAAAAGTTGGAGGTTTTATGTAAAAATTTTTTTTAATTTTTTTGTAATTTTTTAAAATACATGCTTAACCACTCCCCCACACTTAAACCTTACATTGTCCTCAATGTATTTGAATCCTCCTAGTAAAGTCAAGGTGGGAAATTTTAACATGATAAGAAATAAGAAAAAGAAATAACAAAAAGCAAAAAGATAAGAAATACAAAACCTATGGGTTGCCTCCCATTAAGCGCTTGTTTTAAAGTCGACGGCCCGACTTAGCTCTTGCAAGATTCACTCCCCATATACTAACAATCGGAAAATTTGGGGATCCACCCATAATACCTGTTTTGAAAACAATAACTCCATACAAATATTAGCACAAGAAAACAATAGTGAAATTATCGCTCGATAGAAATTTCCCCCACACTTATTCTCGTCCACACTCGGAAGTGTATAAAGAACCTAGAATTTGGGAACTTCCATGTATTCTTCTTGGCAAACCTGCATAGTGTTAGCATCAAGTGTTTCCAATGGTGGATATGTAGAAACAAAATCATCCAAAATCATCCAAAATTCCGGCAACGGCGCCAAAATTTGATGCGTGTCGTAGGTGCAATCAAATTAATATCTTATTTCCACTCAATTAAAAATAATATAATGGAAGTCAAGTTCGTTCCCACGAGGAGCAAGAGATTCTAGTTGTAAAAATTGTCACAAAAGGGGGTGTAAAAAGCAAAAGAAAATAAACAAAGCAATTAAAAGATAAAGTTGAAATCAATAAGAGAGACAAGATCAAGGAATCATTCTTCGTTGCAAAACAATGATTAAAGTTATGTTCTTTTCTACTTGTTATTAGTCACAGATTATCACCAACCGTAGGTAAAGCAGCTAGATCGGTGCTAAACCCCTAAATCCCTTGTATCACCGGATACGGAAGTTCTCGACTACCGGATTCTATTTACCAAAACACCTAGTAGTAGATCACTCTAGATGTAATTTAAATAAACGCATTAAGATTTATGAACTTATTAGGTCAATATTAGTAGTTAGACACTTAGATCAAGGTCTACTTGCTAACGTTGTTTTCACACACAATTGCTCCACGGAATCCCTCCGCAAGGTCTCGTGTTTGCTACTTATGTAAAGAGTCAAGAAACGATTACTTATCCCCTAACTTTCACTAGCTTTAGGTTGAATTAACAAATCAATTTAGCGTGCACTCTAAACAATCTATCAATCAATCATGAATGAATAAACATTCCTATTAGTAAAAACAAACGATAATCATGTGAAAAACTTCAAGATAGAATTGAAACAAAACTCAAATCATGTATTAAGAACTAGGAATTCATCCTCAATCAATAAGAAAATTAGCTACTCATGTCTTTGAAATTCACACAAATAATTAAAGGGAGAATTTTCAAGTTCACACAAATAATTAAAAAGAAGAATTGAAAGCAAAAACACAAGTGTTGTGTGTGTAGAGAGATGTGTAAAAGATATAGAGAACTTCTCTATTTATAGGCTTCAATATTCTCCAAATCTTCCAAGGAATAGAATCCTTTTCCTTTAGCAATTCAACTTCCAAATTCAAGTGTTTCTCATCTTTCATCTTCTCTTTCCAAATTTGAGCCAAATTCTCCATCCAATTTCTAGTCCAAGTCTTCACACCCATGAGAAAAGTCCACAGAAAATTCTGGAATTTTGGTCGCCGGAAACTGGTATTATGGCCGGAATCCGACCGGAAAAAGTCACCGTTGGCCACCGAAAATCTCCGTAAATCAATGGTATATTCGACGGAATATTCCGTCGATCCACCGTTAGGACTAACGGTCAAAAAGGTCACGTTGTTAGTCAACGGGTCAAGTGCTCGTGGATTCGTACACCGAGTCAAACATCTAACAAGGCCGATTGATCTAACTCACGAGTTGGACCGTCTGGATCGGTCATCGCCGAGTTGACTCGCTGGTGCAGAAAACCGGCCGAGTTCTGTTCGTTTATAGGATTTACTCAGGCCAAATTCAAGGCCGTTGTCTTCAATTCCCGCACAATTTCATATCCTAACATACATCTAACAAGATTCAACTGCCTTCACTTAGCCACTTGTTTGCACCATCAACATTATCAACTCATCAGCATTCAACAGCAACACCATACCCTCCTTTTCGATTTCCAGCAAACCCATCACCTGTTGCATCTGTCTGTTCTATGGCAGTAGCAGATTCATCCTCTGTCGAATTCAACCAAACCCTTATTGTCGATTTCAACAGTACCACCAACCCATGAAACTCACCATGACAGCAGCAGATTCAATTCAATTTTCAATTTACCGAACCCTTGAATCAAACCCATCTCAGATACCACCATCACCATCCTTGGTTCAATTTCTCCACCACAGTATAACCCATTTTCATTCAAATCCCCTTAAGCAGCATCACCAGTTCTCTCAGATTCATCTTCTTTGTCAACACTGAACCATATCCGTCTTCATTGCATCACTGAACAGATCGAACCCATCTTCGATTTCTTCTCTCTAGTTCTTCTAATCGTTCACCGACTCCACCAGCTTGATTTCCCTGCGTTCAATTTCTGCCATTAGACTCAAACCCAATCCATCTCTTATCACCCTGAGTTCAATAACAACCGCGACTCAAACTCATTTCAATCGCTGCTCCATCTCACTCGACAACACTTGCATCTGATTTTTTAGATCGACAACGCCACCAACAACAACTCTCAATCAACACATTGATTTCTTCAGGGTTGCGCCTCTCTCTGTGTTGAATTTAATAGCAGCGGCTGTTGCTCTTTATTGTTTTCAATTTCAGGGGAAAGAAAGAGTGAAATGAATGAGAGACGGATTCTCTCAAATTTAGGTTTAGGTAGTGATTTGGCTCGATTCAGTACACCCAAAAGACACAAGACAAGGTGCACCAGGATGGTAACCCCTTAACCTTGGCTGGTCTCAGTATTTAATACTCCTTCCAATAAGGTTGCCCCTTAACACTGGCTGGGCTCCATATATCAATCGTCTGTAAAATGACCTTTTTGCCCTTTTGGCTCAAATTGGGTGATTTCTTCTTCTTTTCCTCCGTGCGACTCCAAAGTAGCTATAAAACTCAAAACAAGCGTAAAATACATAATTTACAAGAAAAATAGCAAAGAAAGCATAAACAATAGATAGTAAATAGGATGTATTCTACACCCTATCATAAATATGAAGAATGATAAATCTCGCTGGGGTGCTCGATTGAAAAGAAAAGAGAACGTTCCCGACGATAAGATACTCATGTTAGATATTGATTGGCACTCTGGCAAGAACAATGTTCCTCGCCATTCTAAAGACGACAAGTGGCGCGTTTTCCCACTATTTTTGAACGGGCCTTACATTTCAGGTTCCAATGTACTCCCTGCGAATCTCGCAAATTATCATCCTTGGGTATTTAATTGGCCTGGGAAAGCAAAAGAGGTATATTTCCTAACTTTTACTCATTTTACAATCTTCATTTCCTCTTATATCTAATCTTGCGAATTTTTCAGATCACCAAATTGAGAAAGAGTTACGAAAGAAATCCAAAGGCGAGCACTCTGGCGATACTTCGTTCAATAACGGATGAAGTAAGAAATATTTTTCTTTATTATTTTTAACAATATTGTTGCCTCTGTTTCTTATCTTCATTCGTGTGCGAAGGTTGGCGTTGAAGAAAATGATATTTCTGAAGCTGCGAAGGCTAAAGGCAAGAATAAAATTCCTCTTCGCAAGGATAAATCTTCTGCTCCATCTTCTAAAAAACGGAAAATCCACTCCTCTTCTCACTCTGGTTCTCAATCTAGTGAGAACTCCGATGAAGATAATGATGATGTTGACACTTCTTTTGCGAAGGAAAATCATTCAGTTGAATCTGCAATGGCGCAACTATCTAGTGTTTTCTCTGATTCTATGCAAGGAATGGGAGATGATCGTTTTTCTGCCATTTGCGAAGCTCTCGCAAATATCTGCGACGCCCTTTGCTAAAGGATAATGATTCTTTTCGTGGAGTTTCGAACAATGACTCCAGTTTCTTAAATGCACTTAGTGCCTTGGTATGTTCATATTTCTTTATTTCTGCGTGATTTCAATTATAAATCTTATCTTAACAATTTCTTTATTTTCCTTTATAGTCTGGGAGAGCTTCCTTTGTTGTTGCCTCAGATCTCGAGAAAAGGCGCAACAGATCTCAAGAGAAAACCAAACTTTAAGAAGAAGAACAAAGAATTGAGGCGAAACTGCTTCTCTTCGCAAGAGAGATAAAGAACTTGGAAATGAAACTGCTGCTTCTTCGTGAAAAAATCAAACAATTGGAAGTTGAATCTTCTTCTCAAAAGGATAAAATATCTAGCCTTCAAAATGCTAATCAACAACTTTATGGTATAAAATTCTTCTCTTTTTCTTATTCTTATTTTGTCATTTACTTTTCTTTATCTGACTTATCATTTTCGCAGACATTTATAACCTTTCTGAAGAAGCTATTCTTCTTCACTCATTTCCCGAGCCTATGGATAACGATGCTCTTCTTGCCCATCTCAATAATTCTCTAAATAGCTTTTCAAATGACAATCAAACATCTTTCTTTGAACGAACTTCAATCCGATTCCGTCTCTTGAAGCAGATCATAGATCTAGCTTAAGTTTAGCCAACCAAATGAAGCACCTTCATCTTAGTTCCCAAGAGAAAATTAGTATTTTAAGGAAGAAAGTTAGTGATCTTATAGATGATAAAGATCGCATTGCTAATCAAGGCGCTCAAGCATTAGCAGAATTTCAAAAAACTCTTCTTGAAGTTCAAATTGAGCGTGATGAATCTATTCGTCAAAATACTGTGCTTAGCGAAAGAGAGAATCAAATTCGTTCTCTTTTTCTTATAAATAATGACGATGAATTCGCTTGGGCTGCGAAAGTTCTAGATAATGCCAGAAATAACTTAGGTGTTAACGTTAGCCTTCACGCTGATCATACTGCCTTGGTTAAAGACATGATTTCTGACAGAGAATGTTGTTAATGGTTCTTCTTTATTTTATCGCTTCTTTTTTGTGAAATTGCTATTAAGTTACTAATCCATTATCATACGTTCGCAGAAGCTGAGAAGAGGTATCAAACAAGGATTGAAGAACTTGAATCTGAAAAAGAACAACTTGCAAAGGACCTCTCTCTTCACAACGACAAGTATTCCAAGTTGAAGAAGCAACTACAAACTACTATAGCGAATTTCAATAATGATGTTGTTCGTTTTCGCAATCAAACTATTAAGACAGTTTGCGATGACCACAACATTCCTATTTCTTCATATCCTTGTCTTCTTGATGAGGTTCCTGAAAATATGCCTTCCTTGGATGTCTCTGATAGTGATGCTAGCGAAGAAGAGGAGTCCGACAAAGAGTCTGATGAAAAAGAAGAATGAACTGAGAGATAGCTCCATTTTCCTTTTTCTCTTCTTGTGATATTCGTATATTTATCCTTCTAGCCTTCCATTTTTGTAATCTTCATCAGTAAATCTATCATATGAAAATAAATAACAAGTTTTTACTCTAATCATTCCCATACTTGCCTCTGTTATTTATTTTCACATGAGAGATTAAATCGATAATCTTTAAATAATAATACTTCTTAATTTCGCAACTGCTGTTGCTAACTCTTCACAAATAAATGAAGAAATATAGTCATTTTCGCAAGCTTATTTGCTTACTCAATTTCTTGTGTGGTCTTATTTTGCCTTCCTAGTTAAAGGTCTTATTTTGCCACCCCTCATTGCGACAAAATCGGCAGGACGTATTTACATTTTCATGTAATGACCCATTGATCTTGCCTTATCATTTCTTTAGTATTGTTGCCTCTGGGCAGATGTTTTTGTTGCGACAATATGACAGGCCTAAAAAATTCTCTCGAACTTAAAGCCCCATGACATTGCCGTCTTGCGACGAAATCGCAGGACGTCTTTACACTTTCATGTAAAGACCCATTGATCTCGTCTTAACCTCGCGTTAGTATTATTTCCTCTTCAGGATCATCGCACAAATATGACAAGCCTAAATTTTCTTGCGAAAATAGAGCCTCGTGACATTTGTGTCTTAAGACACTTATCAGCTCCCTAATGGAGGGTGCCGCCCTTATCATATCCTCGGTTGCCCTTCAAGGAGGCGTACATCGGCCATACAAGACTAGCTCCTCCCATCCGGTCTTAACAACAACCAGGTTATTTTCGCAGCCTCTTGTCCCTTATACCTATAGGGCTTATGGTTACGAGGCGCACCCTAAGTGGAGTTTTCTTCGGGCCGAGTGAAAGCATGTGCCAAGACTTGCCAAGAATGGCCGAGACTCTTCAAATTCCCTGTGCACTCTTGGCTCAACCGTACCTCTGAGCCTTGGTCATACACTCGACTCCTTGGAAGAGACCCTCGGTCGTCCAACCAGGGTATAACCTTATATAGTTGGAAATCCAAGGTATCTCTCCCGGATGGGCTTTATTGACCCCAAATTTTCATGACTCAGTTCCGGGGCGGTGTAACCTTTTCCCCGAGCCATGTCAAGAGATACCCCTTATATGACGCACTTTAGGTCTTACATTTGCCTCTTGCGAAATATCATTCGCGAACTAGGGTGTACGCCATAAAGGTTCGTCCCATTCACTCATTCTTTCATTTCGTCAATTCGTTCAATCATTCATTGATTTTTGATTATTTCTTCTCATTATCTTGGCGAAATTATCGCATAGTCTTGCTTCGTTTTTCTCGCGATCTCGCTCTAATTATTTAACCAGATTTTCATATATTCTATCTCGCGAGACTTTCGCGTACTCCTTCTTCAATCGTCATATTATTTGTACTTTCGACATGTCTTTTTCCTTCAAAACAAATTTTTTTTTTACACAAATCTAAAGTCAATTATTCATTTCTTACACTTCTTACTTCATTTGCTCTCTGCTTCTTCATTTAAATTTCCTAATATTTCCTTCCCTTTTGCGAAACCATCGCAATTTCCAACTGTCTTTAGACATTGATTTCGCAATGTATCTTCAGCTCTCACTTCTATTGCGTCCACCATCAGTCTGTCCCTTCTTTGTGCTTCTTTAATGTTTTGTTTCCAGTTATTCTTTTGAGCAGCCCTTTCCTCGCAAGATTCCACATCAACTTCATAGCACTTTTGTCCCTCAACCCAATCTCCTTTATAACCCTAACACCACTGGGATGAGGAAATTTGATGCACTGGTGGTAAGTCGATGCTACACCCAAGATCTCATGTAACCAAGGTCACCCAATTAATGCATTATAGGGGGATTCCACATCGACTATGCAAAACAAGATTTCGTTGATAATCCTTTCAAGTGGTATTCGTGATACGAGTTTCTCCTTTAGGTTTATTGGCAGTACCATTAAAACCATAAATATTATAGGTTGAAGGTATCAGATCTTCGTATTTCCCTCCCATAGTCTTGTAAGTGTGGTAAAAAAGGATGTTTACAGAGATTCCAGTATCAATTAAGATTCTATTTATCGCCCAAGAATTTTCTGCCCCATCATCTTCATCATCGACAGATTTTGGGTTAATCTCCAATCTTACCACTAATGGACTGTCATGCATCTCGCCACCCTCAGGTACCTCTTCTGCGGTAAAAGAAATAATCCACGTTTGCCATTCTTTTAGTGGCGATGTCTTCGCGATGTTCATTACTTCTCTATTGTCAGCATCTCTTGCGAAAACCCTACTGAGAACACTATCATGAAAATCTTCAATTGTCCTGTATGAATGTACGATAGAATTTTAGAACAAGTTTTTGGCCTCGCTCCAACTTCTACTACAAACTTTTCTTTCCCTTTTGTTGTATTTACTCTGTGAATTTCTGGAGGTGTTGGTAATGGTTGAGTCTTCTCTTCACATTTTAAGAAATGATTTAGCTTCCCTTGGTCTATCATTCTGAGGATGATTCTTTTTATATTCCTACAATCATTCGTTAAGTGTCCATGAAAGTGGTGATAGGAACAAAATTCATGACTTCACACGGGAGGCGGTTCATTCCCCATGTTCCATGGTGCGGGTATGTTTTCCATCAGGATTATAGCTTCCCATATTTTCTCCACGCTAGCGTTTAGTGGAGGCATCTTGATTTCTTCCCAGACTACCCTATGACCTCGCTGCCCTCTATGATAATTATGCCTCTGACCTCCATAGGTTTCTTGCGGTTGATCAAGCCTTTGAATTTTATTATTTCCGCCACGGTTGTAGAAATTTCTTTCTCTTTCAAATTCTTCCCGATCGCGACTTCCCATGGCTACCAACTTTGCTGACCATCATTCGATCGTCATTCCTTGTTGACCTTGCGAGGTACTCGCCATGTTGTTTATCAATTTGGGTAACAAACTTGCATTCGCAGCCTCCCGAACTTGTATTCGCGAGGTATGATTCCATCTCATTTTGCTTTTCCTCTAAAGCAATATACTCCTCCCGAAGCTCTCGCAACTCGGTCATTGTGATTGTATTTTTGATTCTAAAAATTTGAATATATAATGATTTGTCGCGAACATAGCATTAATGAATGATAAGATGAGATATCTCTCCTCCACACGACCACCCATTTCGCTACACATTGTCTTCCATCTCACAGTTAGATGCTTCAAACTTTCACCAACCCTTTGTTTTAACCCAAATACATCTTCAATACTGTGTCGCGAGGAATTATTACTTATATATGCCCTAAAAATATAGCCCGCAAGTGATTGAAAGATGTTATTGTATTCTTGGTAGTCCTTCAAACCATTTCAAAGCTTCTCTGTCAAACTTGATGCAAAATATTTGCACAATATAGCATCATAATTCTCCCATTGTAACATACATCTCATATAAGCTTTGATATGTTGTATCGCACATGTTGTTCCATCGAAAATCTTTGGTTAATGTAGGTAAGTTGCACTTCGGTGGTATTCCTCCTAATTGTATCTCTTGTGTGAACGGAGTTTTCGCAGCCTTCTTCTATGGCTTCATCCAACTGTCTCTTTCCTCCTCCCCTTTTCTCGTTCATCATTCCACTCATTTTCGCCAATTCTCTCAAAATTTGTTCATTTACATCAGAATTTGAATCCATTGGTCTTTTTAGTTCCGCTTCTCTTCTCCTGCGCTCATGTCTATTTTGACTTTCTTGTTCATCATTCTCTTCTCGTCTTTTCTCGCGATCTTCTCCTTCATTTCTTTCACGAATTCGCACACCGTTATATCTATCAATTTTTCTTCTTTGTTGCCTATCGGTTCTCCTTTGTACTCTTTCATATTCTTCATTGATATTGCCATTATTGCGATTTTGTTCTCGCCTTCTTTCTCGATTATCATGATTATTCTGCCGAATTGCCTCTTCTAACTCCCCCGTTCTTCCATTTATTCTCTCAATCTTTCTCTCTCGCAGGCTAGACGTGCTTGTTCAACATAGTGTCTTTCAATTTCATCTTCAATCTCTTTTTGCTTCCTCCGTGCTTCTCTCCCATGCAATATCCTTCCTTCCTTCCCGATTTTCTTCATATTTGGATTATTCCCGCCCGACGCGCCTATTTCCTTGATTTCCATCATTCTCGCCTATTTTGAAGAGTCTCGGGACGTGAGATATAACGATCTTCCATCATTTCTCTTCTGGCCGCAATGTTCTATACCCGGATTTTGCGCTTCTTCTTGGTTTTCTTCATCAGCATTTTCTGTAGGTAAAATTCTCCTTCTTTCCTCTCTAACTGATCTTGAGCTTGACCTTGTAGTGCTTCTCGACCTTCTGTTTTGTAATCTCATGTTTTCCATCCTCAATTCATGATTTTGTCTTGTCAAATTTGCACGTTCCTCTACCTATAATCGTCTTTCTTCATGTATTGTTTGTCTCAACGCCTCTAATGCTGCAATCTCTTTAATTCCATGAATTATTTCTCCAATCCCTTCTCGGCCTCTCTCCTCGTGTCCATTGTTTACCAATTGTTGTTCTTCTCCCCTTTCGTCCACAGAGTCTGATCTCCAAGTATGCACGCTTACTCTATCATAATCCACAGTTCTATTTGCTACTGGTTGAATTGGTGATTGAATTTGATTTTCTTCAATATTCCTTATGTTCATTCTTGAGGATTCTCCCATTTAATTTCTCCATTCTCCAGCAAGTCTCCTACTCCTTCTAACAGTTGTTGGTTGCTCGGATGCATTTCTTCTTCTAGCCATTTCTTAATTTTGGTAAACTGTTGAAAATTATATGAAATTCCTTCCCTACTACTCCAAATTGTTTCAAATCACGATGTCAATCCTTACTTTCTCCCTGTTTAGCGCCAATATGTAGTTGCAGGAAATCCTACACTACACCCCTCACAAGAATCCACACAACTAAGCCATTAAAGATGAACAACTATGATTTTTATTGATTAATTCCTTGAATGTTTACAAGATAAAATGGAAAAGAGCTGAAGAAATTACAATCACCGCCAAACTTTCTCTCTCTTAATGACTTGCCTAACACTCGGAAAAAGATCTCCCCCTCAATGATTTGTTCAACTCTTTATAGGGTAGTACATAGTGGATGACAAAATTAAGTTTGTCCTCTATTTTCTAGGAATGACTTAAGTAAATATCGCAAGTGTACAAATATATAATCTCGCAACTCTCCTAGATCTCGCTAGGTCTTCACATCTTTCTCGTGTTTTAGCTGTCGTCATTCATTGCGTCATTTATATTACTCATTTGCGACACTTTCGCAATGCTGTTGTTTATTGATCTCGCGAAGTATTGATGTCGCGATATTCTGATCCTACAACGATCAACAACCCGAGCAAGCTGTCTAGCCTTGACACAGTCCATGATGAGATTCTTTTGATTCCGTATCAGAAGATTCTGATTAGCAAGGATTCTGGCATGACCATCCAAGAGTTGGTTTATCTGCAGCTGAAGATTTGAAAATTCGACCTTTGAATCATTCTGAAAATGAATTAAATCCTTGACGGAATCATTAGCCCAGGAGTTGTGATCCTTTCTTTCAAGCATCTTCTTTAGAACAAGCTCTTGCAATGACTCACGTTCTTGAGCGTCTTCCTCCATATCAAGATGCACAATCTCTTGAGATTTTGCAGAGTTCTCCA
The DNA here is from genome assembly GCA_023531295.1 of Papaver armeniacum. Taxonomy (NCBI): domain Eukaryota; kingdom Viridiplantae; phylum Streptophyta; class Magnoliopsida; order Ranunculales; family Papaveraceae; genus Papaver; species Papaver armeniacum. Next base: position 815,181 of record JAJJWW010004528.1, read on the forward strand.
TATAAATTTTGGTTAGGGATGGAAAATACACAATATAGAATATATATATGTGTATGTAAACAGGAGAAGGAACCTCTTGTTTTTGGAAACCTTAGGAACTCATGAGAGGAAGACACGGACGTTTGTGGACCTGGCCAAGATATACAAAAGAAAAACATAGATACAGATAGTGTACAACATACTTGAGTATTTCTCAATTATTATCCTTACACCTCTCAAGTTAGAAACAAGGAAAAGAGTACCTGAGTTCAGGTGGTAGAGTGATAAATAATCCCAGTATGATCATTGAGAAAGGAGTTGTACATATTATCTGTCAGTTTGTTTTTTTGTGTTGTTCGTCTTCCTTTGGTTGACCTTCATCCCAGAAGAGTAAGACACAACTTGTTTAGCATATCCTTCAGAAGGATTTTTCTGAGGACTAAATCTAGGACCTCTTGCAATCGGTTCAAGAGGATCGGAATAGATAGGGATACATTTTTCTAGACTTAGATTTACCAGGTCTTATAAGCACATGGAATGCTTTTAGTAGCACAAGAATTTATACCACTAGACTGCACTTGAACCTGTGATGACTTCTAGGAAGAAGATCATATTTATAAGGATTGCAGTGTATTCGTGGATATGCGATTCACCGCATTATTCAATCGACTATTTGTTCCATTGTAAATGGAAGGAAGCAAAGTGTGAAGTTTAGAAATTTGTTTCCTCTGGCAAAACAATGGATAACATATTGATTCTTTTTCCTGGAGAATGTACGGGTTCGTGGAGGAGAAGCAATAATTGGCACTGTTTTATCTTCATAGCCATATGAGAAGATTGTAAGTTGTGTAAACTTTTCTTGACACAATCTTCTTCCGGAAAACATTTCGTTCTGTACTGTAACTCATGAGAATTAGTTTGTATAGAAGAATTTCTCCTTAAGACAGAGTTTTCCTTTTCCAAGGATCTGCATTGTTCATGGGATAGAATAAGAGATGCTTCTAGTTTCTCTTTCTCGACACGAAGTTTGTTAAGATCTCGATGAATGAGTCTCGATCAACCGTTTCCTCTAATTGAGTCTTTCTTGAGTATCTTCAAGAACACTAATCTTTTCATGTTGTTGAGTAGTTTCTTGGAGAAGTTTTTCAATATTCTTAGAGAAGGACTTAATGATGCTTTGTAGATTTCATGTTCTCGATCAAGAGACTTTTCAAATTCATCAATCACCGATCATGATCTGAAACCAATAATCTCGGCAGAAGTTTTTTGAGATTATGGTGAGTTCCATTTCAAACTTTTGCCATCGTGCCCAATGTCTCATCAAAAAGAGATATGTTGACACAAGGTGGAACAATCTTCTTACCTCGGGATTCGGAAGAATCAACTAAGGAGTAATCCTTTGAGGTATTCCCAAGACATTTGGCATAGTTAGAAGCTGTTGAAGACATCTTGGTATGCGTAGAAGAGATATTATCCTCAGACTCAGATTGCCACAAACACAGACTTGTAAGGTCTTAAACGTGTTTTCCAGCTCTGATACCAATTGAAAAAGCGGGGGTCTAACAACCACACCCAATATTTCGCTTAGCAATCTGTATGGACAAACTCCAGTATAGTTTCTAGATAATCAACAAGACAGTCAGACTCTTCTAGATAAAAGTACATCAACGAGTTTATATCTCAATCTCTCGATTTGATCTTTACTCAAGCAAATAGAAATCTGCGAGTCTTTATCAAAGAGAGATACTTGGATGGTACCAAAGACCAATATCCAAGTGCAATCAATTTAAATCAACAACCAAAAGGTCGGATATTTTAATTGATTGAACAACGCACAACCCGTGATATTTCAATTATATAAACAAATATAATGCGGAATAGAAATAACATGACACGAGAATTTTGTTAACGAGGAAACCTTAAATGCGTAAAAAACCGGGACTTAGTCCATATTGGACACACACTGTATTAAGCCGCTACGAGACTCTAGCCTACTCCAAATTAACTTCGATCCGACTGTAGTTGAACCCCAATCAATCGCACATGATCCAAGTGCAGTTATGCTCCTACGCCTCGATCCCGGCGCAGGATGCTACATACTTGATTCCTTAGCCGATCTCACCCATAACTAAGAGTTGCTACGACCCAAAGTCAAAGACTTTAATAAACAAATCTGTATCACACATAAAAGTCTATAGTAATAGATAAATCCGTCTCCACGAATAAACCAATGAGTTTTGTTCCGTCTTTTGATAAATCAAGGTGAACAAGAACCAATCAATAACCCGAACTTATATTCCGAAGAACAGCCTAGTATTATTGATCACCTCACAATAATCTTAATCGACCACAGTGAAAAAATATATTGTGGAATCACAAACGATGGGACGAAGTGTTTGTGATTTCTTTTCTATCTTGCCTATCGGAGATATAAATCTCAAGCCAATTATTTCAATTGTACTGCATTTGATAGAAACAACAAGATCAGATCACACAACTACAAGAAAAGTAGTATCGGCCCCGCTTCACAATCCCAATGAAGTATTTAAGTCGTTAACCTGGTTTTAGAAGAAGAAAACCAAAGGTTAAAGGAGAATCGACTCTAGCTTAGCATACTAGTATGACACGAAGTGTGGGGATTAGGTTTCGGTTTGCTAGAGTTCTCCTTATATAGTCTTTCAAATCGAGTTTGCAATCAATGTTATCTTAGTAACAAAGCATTCAATATTCACATACCATTTTTAATGGAGAAATTTCCAAAGTGATTGAAATATATCATGACTTTCGTCACTAGGTAAATATGAATTCGGTTAAAGTTAAAGTTTACCAACACATATTTCGAGAAATAGATAGTAGTTAAACTAAACTACTGAAATAACAAATGTGTATAATGAAAGTCTATACGTCTAAACGACTTTTGTCTCAATAGTAGGAGATAGAGTAAATAGACTTTTTGAGTGAGATAAGTTCAAGTCTCCACATACCTTTCAATCGATGAAGTTCCACCTAGGTTCCTCGAGTAGTCCTTCGTCTTGTATGATGATTGCCATGGAGTTTTTGAGCTCAATTACACTTTCAATCCTAGTCGAGACCTTTAGCTACATAGGCTAGAAATCAAGACTTATAGTTTTGATCACTAACATTAACAAACATGCTTGAGATAGCAACGCATGCGAGTTAGACCGAGCAATGCTCTAACAAAAACGCTCTTCCCCGCTAGAACTGTTTTGCATACTAGAATTCCCATGCATAATGTTGATTGTGCTAGGTGTAATGACCTCAAGAATCCATAATGCATGCTTTGGTCCTCTCATCCTTTTTGGTCGTGGTTCAGTTTCTATCTCGATTTTTGCATCAATACTCAATTTTTTTCAAAACAAATCTTTCATCGATTGGTTAATGTTTTGGTTAATCGATTCTATGTCTAGACTACCCGATGAGGCGCAGTGTCTCTTTATTACTATCCCGTGGTCTCTCTCGGGACTAGTATGAATAATGTCATTTTCCAAAACTCCGAAAGAAATTCATGTAGCAAAGTCTTGAAAAAGTTAGAGCTATGCTTCTAACTAGAAACCCCCTTATCTTGCTTTCTCCCATTACCCTGTCAATCTATGTAATAAATGGACGCCCCTTCTTTTGGCCGGGATAAAGTCTAACATTGATGGTGCCTATGATGACATTATTGGAGCTAATGGTGCAGGATATGTGATGAGGGATTTATCAAGCAAAGCCTCTTTTTGTGCCTCCCGGTTTTGAAGTAAAGTCTGCTCAAGAAGCCGGGCTGCAGCTATTTGGGCAAATCCCAAGAAAGCCTTGGAACAAAAGTTAACTCATATCATCGTTGAAAGTGATGCGAAGACTCTTATTGATCAATTTTCGATGGCTTGTTTGATGGAGATTCTCATGGGATGCTATCCTAAAAGACACACTAGTACAACCGACCCTTTTACGGCGCGATTGGCGTGTCCATAGGTTTTAGACACACCGATTTTGGTTTGTACTTGGCGTGGTTTCGCCGCGTGGTTTAGGTATGATGGCGTGGCTTTAGGTACTCTATAGCAACGCCTCCTTGCGTGTCTATTGTCATGCCGTAATAGACACGCCAAAACCCAGGCGTTGTTGTATAGTGTCCCCAAAACTTAAGTCTTTCGTACCTTGTAGACACCTATTTATTGTTTTGGCGTGGCTATTTGGTTCACTATAGACACGCAAATTGCTTTTGGCGTGGCTATTTGGTTCACTATAGCCATGCAAATTGCTTTTGGCGTGGCTATTTGGTTCACTATAGACACGCACTTTGTTTTTTGGTGTAGCCATTGGTTATCCGATAAACACGCCATATAGGTTTAACGTGGCTATATGCTATGTTTAGCCACGCCAATTTCAATTAACTTCATCCACGTGGCTGTATTATGAACAGTTTTTTTTTTTTTTTTAGGATGATGCAATATTGACCGTCAAATTAGATGCATCTACATCGTCTACATGTAACGTTGTGAGCCGTTCATTGGATATACTAGACACGCCATATAGCGTGGCTATATGTGATGTTTAGCCACTTGATTTACAATTACCTTCATCCACGTGGTTGTATTAGGAACCGTTGAATCTCTTTTAAGATGATGCAATATTGACCGATCAAATTAGATACATCCTACACCGTCCACATGTAACGTTGAGCTGTTCATTGATATCCTATAGACACGCCATATAGTGTGGCTATATGTGATGTTTAGCCACGCCAATTTACAATTACCTTCATCCACATGGTCAGATTAGGAACCGTTGAATCTCTTTTAAGGTGATGCGATATTGACCGTCAAATTAGATGCATCCTACACCGTCCACATGTAACGTTGTGAGTTTGTTCATTGGATATCCTATACACACGCATAATATAGCGTGGCTATATGTGATGTTTAGCCACGCCAATTTACAATTACCTTCATCCATGTGGCTGTATTAGGAACCGTTGAATCTGTTTTAAGATGATGCAATATTGACCGTTAAATTAGATGCATCGTACACCGTCCACATGTAACGTTGCGAGCCGTTCATTGGATATCCTATAGACACTCCATATAGCGTGGCTATATGTGATATTTAGCAACGCCAAATTACAATTACCTTCATCCACGTGGTTGTATTAGGAACCGTTGAATCTCTTTTTAAGATGATGCAATATTGACCGTTAAATTAGATGCATCCTTCACCGTCCACATGTAAGGTTGTGAGCCGTTCATTGTATAACCTATAGACACGCCATATAGCGTGGCTATATGTGATATTTAGCCATGCCAAATTACAATTACCTTCATCCACGTGGTCGTATTAGGAACCGTTGAATCTCTTTTAAGATGATGCAATATTGACCGATTAAATTAGATGCGTCCTTAGGCCCTCCACATGTAACGTTGTGAGCCGTTCATTGATATCCTATAGACACGCCATATAGCCACGCATATTAACAGGCGTGTCTCGCAAATCGCACACTATGGACACGCGCATTTAGCGTGTCTAATAAAACCAACTTTTTAACCACGCCTCAAGTGGCGTGACTATTTTTTTGGACACACCACAACTGGTTAACGTGGCCATAGACTGGTCTATAAACACTCCCAACAAAAAATTAAAGTTAACGTGACGAAACGGTGATATTTGGACATGCTACTAGCCCCGACGTGGCTGATCACTCTTTTCAGAGTAGTAAAGATAAAAGAAGTGTGATATAGTCGAGTTCGAACCACAGAGACTGTTGGTGTTCAAAAGAATTACTTAACAAAGCAATAATGTAATGTTGATTTGTAGTTGAGTTGTAAAATGCTGCAGAATATATTTGCAAAAGAAAGGAATAAGTGATTGTTGTATCTACCAAGAATTTGAGGTTCCACCTAATGTATTCAAGTATTATGTGATCAAATTATAACTCGAACAGAACTGAATAATGATTCGTTCTACCCGGAACATATAGTACATTGGGATTTTAAAGTAACTAAAACAAATACCATATCATGACTGATTGATTATGTTTCTAAATAAAGCTCAATTGAGAAATGTCACAAGGATTCCCTAGCATTCAATGTATCCGGAAATCACAATGAATCTAAGAAGTCTGTAGACATCATCAACACAAAAATGCAATCAAGCGAAGACAAAGAAATGGACTAAAACATGAAATTCATTTATGATCACTGTAAAGAATACTAGAACCCATTAAGCTTCCCCTCTTGTCTTGGCAGAGAGGGGTTTAGCTTCTCATTGTTGTGTAGATAGCCATTAAAAGTATTGAATCAAAAACTCTAACACACAAGAGAACTAAAAAGAACTGAACTAAAATATAAAGCAAAAGAAAACTGAGATTGCAGTATTGTATCGTACCCTTCTTGGTTGATTAAGCTCATCCTTTATACAGCAACAACTTGACTTCTTATCTAACTACTTGATTCAAACACTTCCTGGATTTGGGGAAAACATTCCACATAGTTCTATCTCTTCCTCATACTTCTGCCTACAACAGCTGAAATCAGTTACCTGTATTTGACTCGATAGAAACAACTCTCTTCGTGTAATTTCTCATAATATTCAATGCAAACATCAACCAGAATTCCCCATCAATAGTAACCATCATCGCCCTACACCACTGATTCAGCAACCCATGTAAAACAAACCCCTAATATTCAGATGATGATGTTGAACAGAAATCATACATCAAACCTTCCACACAAAACCCATCATTTGCATCCATGAATCATTGGCAGCCATCTCATCCAAATCAGGTCTTGGGTATGATTTACCGGCATCAAATTCAGATAAAAAATGCACCCAGTTGACCACCGAACATCATCTTATTGGATTATCATTCACCACTAAATTACTTTTCTTAGCCATTGATTCAGCCGCTTCTAACCCTTGTTACCCAGATGAGAATCCCAATTCAATTTCTGCAATTAAGAAAGTGGATTGAATCTAAACATTAAAACACCACAGATCGAGCTCGCAAAAGATACCCAATTTCAGTCCAAGTACGAACCCCTGAAATCCATTAATGTCGTTAACCACTACTGCCACCATATCGACCCATTTATTCTTCCGCCTTCTGTTTGTTTAGGGAGACAGTTTTGCAAACATCAAAACCCTCAAAAATCTGTGCTAACATCACGGCACCAACTCTACTCAAAACCCATCTTAATCCATCGATTACAGCCCTGGATCTGAAGGTATCATCACGAACTGATGCTGTACAAAACATGGCTTGGAATTCTGATTTCAGGTGCCTGGTCAAAATTTGGGTGATAAGAAGAAAAGGGATAAATATATTTTGTGTACGCCTTGGTAGTTTGTTCTCCCTTTGGTCAAGAATCACACGAATGTTTTAAGGACTACCAACACCTTGAGTGTACCCTTTTTAACTCGGAAAAGATTTTGATCTAGCAGCATAATGGTTGAACATGTGTGAGTTTATGAGGTTATCTAAACCACGCCCAATTATCTTGTGACGTTTTTTTTTTTGTAAACATGAATATTCAGCCGAATTTTTCAGTAGAGATCTAAATTTGTGGGAAACCTAAGACCGGTGAGATTTGTATCCGCCTAATTTCCACTTCGACCTTGAGAAAAAAACTTTTTTTCTGTATGCGAAAATCCATAAATAAAATTATGCAAACTGCATATTCCATACCTGATATTGAAACTAATATAACCCACAAACACGATCAAAAACAAGTTAATTAGTGTTCTCGATACGACCTTTGATTTGGTTTGATCGAAATTTTATTATCAATAAGTGACAACTTCATATTTACAACAGTACAAGAAGTCAAAAATTGGATATGTTATCTTTTATACTAGTACTCAGGCCTCTTCCTATGCACATGCCAAAAAAATGGTGTTTGGCATGCCAGGTGGCATGCCAAACCATTTGCGCCACTATGGGGAAACCATGAGCGATCGAATCCCTCAGCGAGAGATATTGACAATATCGCCACGATAAAGTCTTTATCGCGGGCGATATTGTCAATATCGCTTCGATAAAAACAACCATTATTTCGCGACAATGGTTATCGCCAAGTAGTTATTTCCTGAACGGCTAATTCCCCATGGTTCCTTTATATACGTCATTTTACCTCGACGTAAAACTCACACCGCTTCTAAAGATATTACTCCTTTATTCTCAATTTTAAGCTTCACAATGTCGTAGATCCAATGAAGAAAGGGATATTATTATGAATATGTTCAAAGTTACACAAGAAAGTTATCGTATGAGGTTGCAAGAAATTGACGAAGAGGAAGTCAAGATGAGAATCTAATCAAAACTATGATGCTTGTACATACTGTGTCAAATACCAAGAGTTCCAGAGCCCAAAGAAATATTATCAAGAAGATATATGTATCGAGGGAGGGAATTTTACCATCAAAAGCTCATGCACGATTATTTTCTTCCCAATTGTGTGTACTCTGATCGAGATTTCCAAGGTCGATTCCGCATGCCTCGTCATCGGTGAAAAAGATTATGAAGAGCTTTGTCAGTGGAACCTCAATTCAATTATCAGTTTGATGCACCGAATATTAGAGGTCATAGTCCCAGAACAAAAAGTTACTTCGGCTTTAAGGATTCTAGGTTATGGCACTCGGATGCGAATGATGAGTACCTTCGTATGGGTAAAACAACTTACACTTACCTTTCATTGTTCGGAAGTAATGATTAATCATTTTGGTCCAAATATTTACGAAAACCAACCGACGAAGATGTTAGACAAATATTAAGGGGAGAATGAGGAAAGGGGATTCCTGTGAATGCTAGGTAGTCTCGATTGTATGCATTGGGTATGGCATGGATGCCTGTTTATTGGGCTGGTCAATATAAAGGTCATTATCCAAAACCAACAGTTATCCTAGAAGCTGGCTTGCTTACGATTGTTGGATATGGCACGCTTTTTGGTCTTCGGGTTCACAAAATGATATTAATGTTTTGCACAAGTCGCCCTGTTTGAAGATTTGAAGTATGGAATTTCTCCATCTGGCCTGTTTCATGATCAACGGCCATCAAGACACTCATGGCTATTATCTTGCGGATGGTATCTACCCAAAATGGTCCACCTTGGTTCAATGCTACCGTCGGCCTCCTGTGGTGCATTGGGCCGTTCATACCGATATTTTAACGATGCCCAAATGGCACCGAGGAAGGATGTGGAACGCGCTTTTGGAATTTTTGAAGAGGAAGTTCGCTATCATTTGTGGGGCCCATATCGTGGGTTGAGTCTCGTGAAATGCACAAGACTATGCTCACTTGCATAATTCTTCATAACATGGTAATTCAGGAAACCAGGACGTGATTCTTGATTGGATTAACTATGATGATGAAGATTTGAGTAGGAGATTCGACCTGAAAGAGGCCTCCCCGCAAGGAATTATGGTCAAATGACTAACTACATCATTCGAACGTAATTTGTATGACTGGGCTTAAGAGATGATCGAGATTGAATCTTTGGGCAGAGCATGGAAGATGATTTTATGTATTTTTCTTAATATTTTAGCTTGGTTTTGTTATGTTATGTATTGTTATTTTTCTAATTAATAAGCTTCAACATTTCATTTCAAACTAATATTAATTGGAATGCATAAAACTTAAACTCCGCCATTAAACTAGTTAGAAACTAGTACATTAATCATTTAGAGGAATTATTTCATCAAACTCATCATCATCATCTTCTTCATCACGGTTGTTAGTAAATCCACTTGCTTTTCAAACGTGCTTGAATCCTGTCAAATTCGATTTGCCATACATGTTTTTGTTGGGCGTTCATAATTGAGGTGTTGGCTTGAAGAATGTTATGCTTGTCATAGTCAAACTGAATTTTCTTGAGAAAGACGACTTTTCTTACTCTCTAGGTTTTGAATTTTCCTTTGAATGGATCTTTCCTTCGCGATGGTCTTTTGATAATCCATAAACTCCGCCATGTTAAATCCTACGGAACTCCCTCCTTCTTGAGCTAATTTTCTAGCCAGTTTTGCCTTATTCCTCCCCCTCGAAGTTTTCCCTTAGTATTACCATCAATATAATTATTGAAAACTACGTTGGAATTTGAGCTTGTAGGGGTATCTGGTGAAGAATTTGATGGACCTTGTGAAAATGGTGAAGAATTTTGTGTTGAGGGGAAGAATTATATGGTGACTTTCGGGTAGTATTTGATTATTTGCTAAGTAATTGGGATTATATTTGTTCAAACCCTTCAAAATATGATAACAACTTTCGAAAGCAAATCGTTTACCATGTTTTTCGTTGCCAATCTGCATGAACCTCTCTTTCAAAATCAACATCGGTCTGACCACTTTCCTTTCCTTTTCTATTGGCTTGCATTATCAATGCAGCATAAGCGCTACTTCCGGTTGATTACAATGAAGTGTTCGACAATACTTTTGCATCACGACCATTGATGTTCATGGTTTGTTCTTCATATTTTTGAAATATATTATCCCACATGGTGTTACCATGTTGGTGTGCACCACCGATACAATCTTGGGTAAAAAAAACATAATTACGACAAATACATTCATCTTCTATCATGGTGTATTTTGCACCACGGGACTCGATTCTTCTTACCTTTGCCTTTGCCTTGAGTTTGTGCTTGTGAATCCATTTTACAAGAAAATATAATTGTAGAGGAGTTGTGATAGTTTTAGATTTGAAAAAGATTGAGAAATTAAGAAATTCTAGAAAGTTTTAGAATTTTTGGTGTGAGTTGATATGAGTTTGAAATCAGGTATTTATAGAGGGGGAAATTGTAGCCGTTAGATGAAGATCTGGTCAAGCGATTATCATAGTACCGAGCGATAGATTGACTGTCGTCGAGTTATCGACCATCGAACGATTCTTTGACCATCGAGCGACCGAGACTCTATCGCCATTGAAACTTCCTGTGTATGCCTATATGCCAGAAATAACATATTGGCATATGAGTTTGGCAGTTTGGCATACCCATAGTGGGTGCATATATGCCAAATACCATGTTTTGGCATGTGCATAGGAAGAGGCCTCAGGATACGAAATACTATACATTAACAATAATTGTCAACTGCCCTTTTTCTTCTTTTGCATTCATTTTATCTCTTCTTCATCCATCATCTCCCACATCTTCCAAGTAATGATCATTACTCATCTTGATTACTTATGGAATCAATCTCGAGATTGCTTCATACATATTAGAAGCTATAGTTAAATCATGTGGGGGAAATGTACAAGAAAGTTAGCTATACATTAACAATAATTTCTTTTATCCAACTTCACATGCCGCTAAGAATCATCTTCATCAATATCCAACTTGCCACACATGACATCAATTCCTCTGGTATATTATTAAGAAATTCACATACACATGGAGCTGGTTCACTGTTGCTTACTGGATTATGATGAGAAGTTTAAGATTTCGCTTTCAGAATGATATGAATTAATGACTGCTTTTTACTCCTAATGACAATTTATTTATAAATAATCAAAACAATTAGTTATGATGTTTTCGATAGAGTGCAGTGTAAAGAAGAACGACAAAACCTAAAATCCTGTTTTACATACCCATTTGATGAACGAGGGAAGATAAAAACGTTTAGATTGTAAATATATGGCAGGATAAATATATTGGCACCAAAAAAATCGTTTAGATGATAGACAACCGTAGTTAATAATGGTTAGATGACATCATAAAGCGCTACATGTTTGGCCTTGGTGCTGCTAGATCAAAATCTTTTCCTTTTAACTCTTGGTGGACTTACATGTATCTTCTGGCTTGAACTGGTTAGATTGTGCCGCAACATCAGCTAGGCTGCTCGTAATAAACTCTTTCTTCAGTGCAGAGATATGTGGCACCGGTGGTCCTAGCAGCAGACACCATTTAAACTTCCCATTTAGCCATTTATCCTCCAGGTGACCGAGTTCACTTGTAATTCCTGTAAATGACTTAAAACAATATTATTAGCCAAATATCGAGACCTAGCTAGTATAAATGTGGGTATAAAAATGTCGCACTTACGTGCTTATCAGTGGCTGAAAGCACTTATATTAACACGCCCATAGAACATGGCGTGTCTATAGGGTAGAAGTCTACCCTATAGACACGCCAAAACTAAAAGGCGTGGCATGTAAATTTATATATGGCGTGTCTAAAGGCCACTTTTGTACTAGTGACATTTAGTTTTTTTTCTTCTAAATTAGTGGCATGTATTTTTAACTTTCAACCTCGTGTTTGTAATTCTGTGGCTCATGAGCTAGATCAATGGGAAAAAACAAACAATGACTCTATGTACTAGTATGTGCCTCTTGTTTGGTTGTTACCAACAGTTGAGGGGGATCATTAGCCTTTCTGAAGGCCTTTATCTATTAAAAAAAAAAAAAAACATGGAAGAAAGGATTTTTTTTTTTTTTTAAGTCAAAAATTGCATTAATCAAAGAATAATATTTACATACGAGAAAAAAAATTCATAAAAACAATTTAAAACGAAAATAAGAAACATTGGGAAACTCAATTGAGTTAAAAAAAACCAGGACGTCCTATACAATGCATACCCACGCCATTCCCTAAAGAAGAACCTCGTTTAGCCATTTTATCAGCTGCAAAGTTCGCGTTCCGAAATGTGTGAACAAACCGTATTGAATCATACATACCACGCACTTCAGTCCATCTTTGTTGTACAAACCATGACACTAAAGAATCCTCCAGAATACGAATTACGTATACGAACGAATTAGTATTCTCCTAAATCCCCGTTGAAGTGCCCATTCCATGCCAACTATAATACCACACAGCTCCGCAAGAAAATTAGAAGTTACGCCCAGGACAATAGACATAGCTCGAACTACTCCACAATTAACATCTCTAGCCCCAACCCCAGCTCCTGTGACCCCCGGATTATTTCTAGAGGCACCATCACAACAACTCATCTGAATTTGGAGGAGACCAAAAGCATTCAATAGGATGATTAGACTTCACCTTTATATATCTAACATGGAAAAAAATTCATGGCCTGCAAATCTTCCACAATATTGTGCATATAACTTCTCATCCTCCTCATGTATTAAATTTAAAACACGATCTGAAAAAAAGACCAGCAAGGAGACTTCTTTTTATACACCTTCTTGTTACGAGTAAACCAAAGCTCAGAGCGCACAACCAGATTAGCCACTAGCCAAAGATCCTTTATCATTCTACTGCGACCCTTAGCTGCCTTGTTAGAAGCAATCAAATCATAATGAGGAGTAATATGGAAAATACCTGAAATCCAATCCCACGCCCTCTTTGCAAAGCTACAATGCCAAATAATGTGTTCTAAAGACTCCTCATCATTTTGACAAACATAACATTTTGAAGCAAGAGAGTATTTAAATCTGCTTCTAACTTTATCCATTATTGCATACGGAAGAAAGGGGATTTCCTATATATTGAGATGGTTTTGTGGAATGACATAAATATCCCTACTTGCTCATGTCTGCCACACGTCAAGCATGTTAAAGATTTCTAGAGTTCTCTAAAGTGTCTGCTAATCATGCTTACTGATATTGCTAAGGGATAACTACTTAGTTAAGACATCCATATTAGGTTGGGTAGGGCTCAAAGCCCAATGAAAATATTCGTGTCGCCAAAGTTGGATGGTTTGATTACATAGCGAAGGAAGTGGTAGGTGATTGGTTGAGCTGAGTGTAATCTGAAATGAGGGTTGATGTGGATGTATGAATGGGATCCGTGATGGGTATGGGTATGGCTGGGTTTGATATGGCTTGTAAATTGGTTGCAGTCGGTGATAGGTGTCTAAAACCCCTTAATATTTATCTATTATTTATGCTTTCTTTGCTTAAGTTTTCTTGTAAATTATGTATCTTATGTTTGCTTTTGAGTTTTTAGGTACTTTGGAGTCATTTGGAACAAAAGAAGAAAAAACAGGGCAAAAGTGTCATTTCAAGTGCAACTGCTATTGGAGGCGGATTATTTCTCATTATCTACTTTTATTTTTTCATCTATGTCTGAAAAGCATATCTTTCCAAGTGCAAATGCTGTGGGTGGAAGCTAAAGCCACCCCTACTAATGATTCTCAAGTTGTTTGTGAGTTTGTGAAGGAACATATCTTTTCTAGATTTGGTACACCTCGAGTGGTGATTAGTGATGGAGGTTCGCACTTCAAGAGATCGTTTCACGCTCTTCTAAAGAAGTATAATATTTCTCATAAAGTTGGCACACCGTATCATCCACAAATGAGCGGTCAAGCTGAAATTTCTAACCCGGAGATTAAGTCCATCCTAGAGCATACGGTGAACGTTACAAGGAAGGATTGGAGTTATAGACTCAATGACGCTTTGTGGGCGTATATGACAGCTTACAAGACACCCATCAGTATGTCTCCTTTTAGGCTTATCTATGATAAACCTTCCCATCTTCCGGTCGAACTTGAACACAAAGCTTATTGGTCTATCAAGGTATGTAATATGGAATTAGATGCAGCTGGTGAACATAGGAAACTTCAACTCAATGAGTTAGAAGAGATACGAAATGATGCATATGAAAGTTCACGCATTTACAAAGAAAAGACAAAATCTTTCCATGATAAAATGATTTCCCGAAAGACTTTTGAAGTAGGGCAGAAAGTTCTTTTATTCCATTCTCGTCATAAATTGTTTCCGGGTAAACTTAGGTCTAAATGGATTGGACCATTTGTTGTTACTAATGTGTTTGCGCTTGGTGCAATTGAAATTATTAGTCTCAATACAGGGCTGGTTTCCAAGGTCAACGACCATCGTTTGAAACCATACTATGAACAATTCATGACGCGAGAATCAGATATGGTCACATTGAGTGATCCACTCCCCTGGAGGAGTAATTGAGCCGAAAGTCGGGATGACGACTTTAAACCAAGCGCTGAGTGGGAGGCAACCCACCGGTTTTGTATCTTTATCTTTATCTTTTTGTTTTTAAGCATTTTATCTTTATTTTGCATATCATTGTCGGAATTTCCCACCTTGAACTTTACTTTGAATAACTAAATTTACATTGAGGACAGTGTAAAGTTTAAGTGATGGGGAGTATTTTATGTATATAATTTGTAGAGTTTGATGCCTTTAGTATAAAAAAAAGTAAAAAACTAGAAAAATAAAAAAAAAATTGTTTTATAAACTCCGTTATCCAGAAACTTGTGCCTTCAGGATGACACTAGACAATATAAGTGGATGGAACCATCTTGATTGCAGGAATCGAGGAACCCATTAACTAAAAGGACATAGCTCAGGTATTATAAATAACATGATATTTGTTACCATATCTCGGAATCGTCACCATATCACTTTCTGTTTTTATTTTTGCAAACTTTTTGTTTCTCTAAGTGATTTGGTGGGTCACTAACATCGAATTGTTATTACTGCTGGGATGAAATAGAGTGATTGAGTTACTAAAAAAAAAATCCAGATCAATTAGACCAACCGGTGTATATATACCAAAAAAAAAATGACACTTGGATAGCAATATGTGTGTGTCTCCCTGACTCAATCGCCTAAACAAGCGTGGAACGCAGGATCCATGTGAATTACCATGTAATCTGCTAAGAAGAAGCATGCGCTTGGATCCAAAAGATCTAATCATGTTGTCAATTCGAAAAAAGAAAAAAAAAGTGAAAAGTGAAAATGAAAAAGAAAAAGAAAAAGAAAAAGAAAAATAATTATTATTATTGTTCAATAAAATCGACTGCTGGGTCCCTTGTATATGCCAGCTGAGTTGATCTAGAATTAGGATTATCGGCCACTGGTTCCTGTGCATATGCCAACCGAGTTGATATTAGAATTGCATCAAGATATCAATCCATTAGGTCATAGGTTCATCTTGACGGTGACCTTCTGCATGATATAGGAAACACCGTTTGCTTTAGTCAACATTCGCAAACATCTATCTCTATATCCATCTTCTTAATCTATTCATGTGTGATTGTGGTTAGTTATATTTCGAGTATTGTGGTTTGTTCTACTTTCTCGAGTAGAGCTTTGTTTACTTTTATATGAATTGGATTTGCATCAAGGTACCTCCTCCCGTAGTCATTTTGGATTTGTTCATAGATTCTTCAAGGTGTAGTTGGAATTTGGAGTAAAAGGTTTTGTAGGTACACCTCTTGTAAACCTTCATGAGACTAAAACTTGTCCACTAGAGACACCTAGGGGTTCAAAGGATTGGTATACATGCTAGTGTGACCGTATCCTCACTTTAAATTGAGTTGTTGTATTTTAGTTTTGTTTGATTTGATCGAGGACTAGCAAAGTCTAAGTGTGGGGAAATTTGATAGATGTCTAAAACACCTTAATATTTATCTATTGTTTATGCTTCCTTTGCTAAGTTTTCTTGTAAATTATGTGTCTTATGTTTGTTTTTGAGTGTTTAGGTACTTTGGAGTCATTTGGAAATAAAAGAAGAAGACACAGGCAAAAGTGTCATTTCAAGTGCAACTGCTGTTGGAGGCGGATTATTTCTCATTATTTGCTTTTATTTCTTCATATCTGTTTGAAAAGCATGTCGGCTTTAGTAATGCAAATATTTTTCTGAAAAGCACGACTGCTTTAGTGATGAAGAGAACTTTAAGAGAAGAAGTGGATCTGAGAAGTAAGAGACGACTGCTTTTGGTGGAAGAATTCCGAGAAGAAAGAAGCGTTCACATGGGACTTGTGCAAGTGCTATTTGGAGCACAGTGGAGGAATAAGGGGCTGCCATCAGGTGGCCCGTATCCATCAGTGGGTGCCTGTGTCTTTTTCCACTCCTACACAACCCTAAAAGTCAGAGAAGTTTATCTTCTCTCTTATCATTTGTTTTGCCTGAATTTGAGAAACTAGTTTGTTACCCGTGCGATGCACGGGTCTATTTATTGCTGATGAAGAAGAAAAAAATCAAAAGACAAATATTTGAGCTGGTGTGCAATAAAATAAAATAGACAAAAATGGATAAAAGAAATATAAACTCCGGGAGACAATATAATGAAAGAAAACTTCTTCTTAGTATATTCCTCCACATCCTCTTTGTCCTGATCGTGAAGCGTTATTCTGTGTCTTGGTAAGGAACGGTCGTTGTTTTAGATATACAGTAAAAATACGTCTAATGACCTTCAAGACCATGAACCTATTTGACCCAGTTTTCATACTTTATTATTAGGGTCCGATTAAATGTCCAGGACTTCTTACCTGGACTCTTAGGATAATATTAAAATAACCTTGTTAATGGAATTAAATAAGGTTTCAAGTAGGAGGATCAAAAGTCAGGACCTTTCGATCCGGTGAGGACCTTCGATCCAGTGGTGAGGACCTTTTTCCACCACGCCGGTAGGTTCCAAGTAGGAAAATAAAAGTCGGGACCTTTGGATACATGGTAGGGACCTTTTCTTCACCGAGGCCACCTAGGCGCCTGAGTAGGTGCCAAGTAGGATAATAACGATCAGGACCTTTTTGATCCATGGTAGGGACCTTTTCTCCACCGAGCCACCTAGGCGCCGGGTAGGTGACAAGTATTATGATCGAAGTCGGGACCTTTATATTCGAGGGTGAGGACCTTCTCTTTACTCCACCCCTTACACCCTGTTACACGGCACAATAGTTGTGAGATAGGTTTTATTTAAATATTTTTAAATATAATATTAAAAGCTCTCCTGTTATTGGTTAATTTGGGAGGCAATGATTGCCAGTGTGTAAACTTTCTATTGGTCAATTTGCGCGGCACCTTTCAACAAAACTTTATCCTCATTGTTTCTTCTCCCTGCTCTTCCATCTTCTTGAGGTTCTCTGCTCTATCGGGATCACCTCTTCTTATTAGTCTTGATCTATATCTTAGTATTCTTTTCTTCTTCTTCTTTCACCATCTTATACTTTTCTTGTCTTTCTTATTGTGCTCATATCATGACAGTTTGCTACACCATGAAAGCTAGGTTTTATATTTTACTAATCATCCAAGCTGAGATAGAGAGGAAATTCTCTTCCAACTCTCATTCTCGAACCATCTTTTCAAACGAGAATCAAAAACCCAACATTTGGTGATAGAATATCACTAATAGAACCACCAATTACGAGAGATTTTGTGGCCTAGTGCAGCAAAAGTCAAGCAATTGATTGAATCTGGAATCGAAGGAACGGAGAAAAGGAATTTGGGGTTTTTGGTAAAGAGGTAGTTACATTACCTCTTTCTCCGTTTTAGAAATCCATCGCCATTCACTTGCAAATATACAAACTTGGATTCAATTTCGTAGTATTTATTCTGTTTTACAAGCTTCCCATCTCTCAATTTCGGTTCTACACCATGAAAGCTAGGTTTCAATAGGTGAGCTTAACTTTTAGCTCTTTCAAATTCGATATTAAATTTTGGTTAATTTCAATTTCAAACTCAAAGTTAGGGTTTTTAAATATGTATTGGGGATTTATTCAATATGATGTTTATTTATATAGTTTACGATCAAATAAGGTATGGGTTATCTTTAATTTTGTGGTTTGGTTACTTAATTTATGTAGGGTTCATGATACGGGATGATCTTAATTTTGGCCTTTGTTTATTTAGGATGTGTTAGCTGCGACTAAATTTTTTATGGTTAGGTTTACGAGAAAATCGTTGGTTGAAATAGGCATGCGATCTAGTAGATCATCACTATTTGTAATCAAGGGTTAAGTTGTGTGATTTCAATGTTCATTTAGGAATTGATTGGTAATTCACTTTTGCTTAAGAAGTTTATGTTGTATATAATCGAGAGTATGTTTTGTGAAATGCGATTGCTTTTAGAACCCTAAATTGTTGTCGCCATAATGATAAGCAAAGTCTGTTCTCATCCACTACAATGGTGAATGGGTGCACAAAGAAGGTAATGATGACTACAAAGGTATGACACATCTTGCGGTGGTACTCGATAAGTACACTTTTGAGGATGTGAAGAAGAGAGCAATGGATGTTTTAGGTTTCTTGCACAAACCTTGTTTTGATGTGTATGGCCTCATAGATGTCCAGGAACCGCGTTTAAGCAAAGGATTAAGATTGTTAGTGAAGAAATGTTGATTTTTATGTTGGCAGGACATGTGGAGTCCCAAGCTTTTACACAATCAAATATGGAGAAGAAGTAAAAGTATATATTCCTCCCGTAACTCCCAAAACAACTACTGGAGATGACAGCGAGATCCAAGATGCTTCCCCACACTCCTTGACCCTCTTAACAATCTCACGTTGAGTTCCGGTGAGGATTATCATTCCAAGAATGAAACCGCCAAGGAGATGGTGGTGTTAAAGGTATGTTTATTTGTCCCTCTTATTATTGTACTTTTTGTATTATGTTTGTCCGACCAAATAGTCACACTAATGTTGAATGTTTTATTTTATCGGCGAGTACTAGTGGTCCAAAGGCTAGGAGATGTCTTGAACCGAGTAATGACTCCATCGACCAAGAAACTCCGTTGTCTTCATGATGCGCCAACAACTCCAGTAGCTGGTCTTGGATATTCCTAAACCCCAAAGGATATGAAGTACAACGATCTACGTGTGGGTAACACTTTCAAAAGCAAGGGGAGCTGAAACTTATACTTGCAATAGCCAAAGTAGAAAGAAATTTTGAGTACATAGCTTGTAAATCAAACTGACGAGGTTTATTGCCAAATGCAAAGACAAGACATGCGAGTGGCGTCTGCGAGCAGTCCCCTTAGATTCTTGTGGGTGGTGGAAACTCACGATTGCAAACGATGTGCATACTTGTGAAAGCAACAAAAGGACCGACCACTGAATTAAGAACCAAAGCGGCCTCTACTGGAATTGCAGAGCTTTTCAAGCACAAATTCAAAGAACTAGATGCGGCCTTTACGCCCAAACAAGCGATTTTGGACATAAAGGGATTATGGAGTGGTTATCAATTACTGGCAGGGATACAGCGCTTGCAAGCGTGGTATTGAGCTGATCAAAGGTAGCCTAGATGAATCGTACTCAACACCTCGTTGGTTATAGTCACATGCTTGGTGTTCAGTAACAAGAGATGCTCATTCGAGATTATAACGATTCGGATGACTCTTTTACGTATTATTTCTTTGCTTTTGGAGTATGTATTGAAGGATTCAAAAGCAGCTTCGGACCGCGATTTGCGGTTGATGGTACACATCTTACGGGGCCACGCCAAGGAGTTCTCTTGTCATTACGTTGGAATGGATCCAGACGAGTCGATCTATCCTATTGCTTTTCTTGTGTTGATTCGAGAGAATAATGAATCTTGGGAATGGTTTATGAGAAAGTTAGTCGAAGTACTTGGCGATAAGTTTGCTATGAATGAAGATGTTGTTGTGGCAATGACAGGCACCCATCGATCGGTAGAGCCATAAGGTTGGCATTTCCTTGTGCTAATCAAGTATCTGCATCCACCATCTTTCGTGTATTTAACAAGACTTTATATACTATATAAACACATGAGTTTTGTGTTTAAATAGATTTGATGCTAGTTATACGAACGGATACAACGTTAACCTTGATTTGTATATAGTGTTACTTATCATATTGTAGCTCTTTATATGTACGTATCTGAACGTGAGTTATGAAGTCGATTAGTCCCTTGTATCATTAGATATGTAATTTAGATCAATGACAATAGCATCATATTGCATATAATGTACTGAGGTACGACACTCATGTCCATGACAGTAGTACCATATAGGATATACACACACAATAGTGGTCACATATATATGTACGAGTCAAACAAGTTTGGGGAGTCCACCTACTTGTATGATACATTTCGAGATATATATATATATGCATGCTTCATGTTGTACTTATAGGTCGAGTCCTGTAATGTTTGACCTTGCGAAAATATCAAACGGACCTACCCACAGTAGCATGGCTTCGGTGGCATTTATAAGAGTCGCAAAAGCGTTTAGCAATGATGAGTATGAACTTGCTATGAGAGACCTAGGTTTAGCGAGCCCACTTGCTTTAAAATTTGTAGTGGTTCTTGGACCGGAAATGTGGGCCGGGGTGAAGAGCTAGAAGCAGAGTCGTTTTACTCTCATGACTACAAACGCCTGTGAAACTTTCAATTCAAGAATAGGCTGGTGTTAAAGGTCTTCCAATCATCATTTAGTCGATTACATTCGCAGGGTTCCTTATGGAATGGTTGCGCAACGTAGACAACTAGCTCGTGATCAGCAAGATCCTTTGAGTGAACATGCACGGGATATAATCAAAGAACGGTGGGCTGTGGCAAAAAGGTTTGTGGCTTGCCATGTCGATGGGGACGAATATGAAGTGGATGAGGGTGACTATGAAGAACAGACACACCGTCTATCTTGACCAGAAGGTCTTGCACGTCTAAAGTGTTTGACTATCGACATCTTACGTGTCCCCATGTACTTGCAGGTGTGTGAGACATATAAGATAAAGAAGAAGGCCTTTGTAGGGAATATTATAAAACATATGTTTGGAGATCTATGTATGAACCTAAAATCTATGGTGTGCTTCGAGCCCGAAACTTGGGATGTCCCAATGGAGGTGGCGGAGCGGGTGGTGCTTCCTCCAAATACTACACTGGAAGTTGGTCAGTGGTCGTCAAGAGGAAAAGGTCGCCATTGAAAAACCTAGAAAGAAAAGAGCTTGTTCGAGGTGTCACCAGAGCAGGGCATTATGCTAACAGACAAGCGTTGTCCCAAGGCTTAGAATTGGAGTGATTTTGGTTCGTTGACATTGCTTACCTTGTTATGTTTGTTTGAAATAGTTTAAGCGGCATCATTAGTAGAGTGGTTTTAGTCATGTTTTCATCCTCGGGTTAAATTAGTTTTTCTCGGACTTGATATGAAACTTTAAATTTCAAAAGTATGTCTTAATTGAATTTGGGAATTACCGGTTCAAAAGGAATTCCTTAGTTTTCTAATGTTTATTAATTGCAAGTTCCGTGAATCTTGGCATGTTTCATGTGAACTGATTACAAGAATCAAAAATCATTTACTTCAGTAGAAGTTGATGCAAAATGACAGGCTCAATAGTTTTCATGGTAGCCAGGTTATGCACTCTTTTAAACGTGCTAATTTTCATTTACTTTTCCATAACTAGACTTTTCTTATTAAATCAACCAAAATTATATAGCCATAACTAGGACAACCAAGAAGGGAAAAACAGTTTCATCGTACCTAATAAAAAGGACTTTAAATATAAAATAAACTAGTAGACATTAGCTTAAACCATTCTTCATCACTTTTCTTTTCAAGTTACTGCGTTCTTGTGCCTTCGGATATCGCTCTTCATTGCACCATTCATCAACTCAACAAGGGCGAGATCTTCAAACAAACTCTGTCCAAAATTCTCCTCCTTGATCCATACCTGCGCTGCCATGATAAGGAATGATACATGATTCAGGATCGAGATCCCTAACCATGTTGCATTCTTTACGCATACCGGCAATCCTCCTCTACTCAACTCAAACCACTCCCGACAAAATTGGCTACCATTTTTTGTTTTGTAGAAATTAGTTACTACACGCTCGAAATAGGTTTTTAGAGTCAGCAGGACTCAACACCATTTTTAGAGTCATCGGACTTAACACGATTCCTCCCATATATGGTAGTATATTGATTTCTTGTTCTGGGCAGTTGAATTGAGTGAGGTTAGGCCGACTTGTTGAGAGCATCCCGCCATTATTTTCGGATGGTTTGAGATAAAAACTTGTAAACAAATGCACCTAATAACGAGTGATTTTTTAATCCCGCAGATAATTAAGCACAAACGAATATGAATGTTGTCCATTTATACTTATGTTGTGCAAACATGTAAAATTTAATGCCAACTAAATATAAGTGACGCCTCTCATGTTCACCTATAAAGGAAGAGAAAAAGCAAATTTAAAGCTTGTCCCATTCTTGGGAATTACCTTTGCAAGGAATTCTTTATTGTCGACATGTTTCCATGTTTACAAACATTGACCACATTCCCTTCAAATCCTCTCATCGTGCACGAAAAGTGAAAACCAATTTCTTTTCATCACATTAGCTACAGACATCTCCATGCCATAAGGGGACAAACCGTTGCCTCCCGACTAAAAAGAAGTCATGAAAAAGATTCAATAAAGGACAAACTATTGCCTCTTTGACTAATAAAGAAATGTGCAGAGAGAAGATCTAATATGGGGACAAACTATTGCCTCCGACTAATAAATTAGAGAGTCCAGGATGGTCATTGTGGCGGTCGTAGTTTATTTTAAGTCAAACGGTGGGAGTGTGGGAGTTGGGAAGTAAATGTTTATTCAAATCTCAAAGCAAATGGGTGTGTCATTTATCAAAACAAAAGAAAAAGAAAATTATAAACAAAAGGAAAATCTAAGATATGAGTGAGGTAGGAAGATGCTTTCTCGATCTACAATTACTATACATATATATATGTATATGACATCCAACCTTTAGGAGTGATTCCTTACAATTTAAACTACCCACTTTGATCACATGGGTTCAAGATCGAGAGAGCAAATCATGTTTGGAAAATGTTTTTCTAAAATTCCTTTAAAAGAAGCCATCAAAGCAACCAACAAACCAACAACCTACCAAAACCAATGGATGAGGGTTCTTCTAGTATGTCTTTAACAAATCTGGATACTACGCCAATGGAGTTTCGGAAAAATGTTTTCTAAAATTCCTTCAAAAGAGAAGTCGTAGCAACCAACAAACCAAAAACCTACCAAAACCGGTGGATGAGGGTTCTTCAAGTATATCTTTAACAAATCTTGATATTTACGCTATGTGAGTTATGTCTCGTGAGGAATGGTATGGACGCGATTGAAGAAGGTCGTAGATTAAGAAAGGAAACTGACTAAGTTGGGTTTTCCAGGTTGCGCTAGGTGCCACCTCTTGGAGATCTATTACACCATACATACAATGATCCGGTCAAATGTGTTAATTCTATAAGAGCTGAGAATAACACGCTTAATAGGAGATTGATTAATCGGAAGAAGTATTCAGCTCTACGGGGGACTAATATGTAAATGGAGTGGTAGTAAAATCAATCATTTTCTCTTGCGAGTATTATGGTTAAAAAAGTTTATTTAGAGCAATGCTATGTATGAGTGGTAATTTAGTATACCTTT